>JACDJE010000148.1:1457366-1763358 GCA_016647715.1 Pavo muticus
GCGGCCCCGGGCAGCCCCTGGCGGCGGGTGCGGAGGAGCCGGCGGCGGCCGGAGCGGGCCGAGGATGGGGATCCTCTTCACCAGGATCTGGAGGCTGTTCAACCACCAGGGTGAGTGGCGCGAGGGGCCGGGCCCGTTGGCGCGGGCGGTCGGGGCAGGGCCGGGCCCGCTGACTGCTCCGTGCAGGGCGGCTTTACGGAGCGCTGGGACGCGCACCGGCGCTTCAGGCCGAGGGTGCGGCGCCTTTGGACTCGCCGTGAGCGAACTCGGCGCTGCGGAGCGTGCCGCCCCTGCCCGGCCGCGTTCCGGTGTTGGCACGGTGTTGTGCAGTTGTGCCAAGTGGCTAAACCCGTACTGTCGGTCTGATGGTGGTGTACGAGGCGGCTCTGCAGAACCACAACGTATCGGTAAAATCAGAACCGAGGAAACCTCGCTTGCCTGAATGTCTCCTCCACGGCGATCCCGGCTCCGGGAGCTGAGCTCTGGGGTGCGGAGCCTGGTCGGGCTGCTGGGGGGGAAACGTACATCTGAGTGTGCTGGACAACAGCACCTGCAGAATTCAGGTTCCTTCTGTGATGCATAGGAAGGAAGGTGCTAAGCAGAAACGATCAGCGGTTCTGGCACTGAGCTCTGAAGTGCATGCTCTGAGTGCTGCAGTAGCTTTTTGTTGAACCTGTTGGTTTGTCTAAAACTAAACTGGGTAAATGAGGGCTGCCAGACATACGTAGGCAAATCTCCTTTCCGGGTTCTAAAGCTGCTAAGAGGGAAATAGTACACAGGGCGCGGGTGGTGGCGGCTGTATGGTTGGACTTGGTGATCCAGTGGTGACGCACTGGAACAGGTTGCCCAAGGAGGCTGTGGATGCCCCATCCCTGGAGGCATTCAGGGCCAGGCTGGATGTGGCTCTGGGCAGCCTGGTCTGGTGGTTGGTGACCCTGCACGTAGCAGGGGGTTGAAACTAGATATTTGTGGTCCTTTTCAACCCAGGCCATTCTATGATTCTATGATCTTAGGGGTCTTTTCCAACATTAATGATTCTGTAGCTTGAGGAGCAGTACTCTGTGTGCCGCAGGGTGTTTCTGCAGGCAGCATTGCTGCTTTCTTAACTGCTGCTCAGAAAGAGATGAAGAAGTTGCTGGCTGTGATAGTAGTATGGCCTTGGAAAGGCACACTTGGTTTGTATGAGCATTCTGGAGAGATGCTATGATTGGGGCAATAGAAAATGCAGTCTACTATGATCTGCAGGAGCGTAGAAGCTTCAGAAAGGATGCTCCAGCAGCTTAGAGAAGGAAAAAATCCAAATGCGATATCGTAGAAATTGTTCCTTCAGGTGTGCAGACAGGGAATGTGACAATAGCACAGGCAGACTGTTAGGTATGGTCTGAAATCCAGCACCAGAGCTACATGCTGGCTGAGGAGATCCACCTGCAGCGCAGTGTGAACCTTGTCTTGTAATGCAGTCATTGCTGTGATAGCAAAGCTAACAATGTGACTTACTGGTTGTATTTTTATTTCAGAGCACAAAGTAATCATTGTTGGTCTGGATAATGCAGGAAAAACTACCATTCTTTATCAATTGTAAGTATGAACTGCCAGCGCTGTTTCGTGTATTTCAAGGTGTATGCTGTGTGCATTGCTTTGGCTTATTTTCACTGCTTTCCCTGTTCCTTTTTACTTGGAGATCACTGTGCTGGAAATTATGGGATAGATGGCGCTGGGTCAGAGTGTGTGTTCAGAGTTCAGAAATGTCTGTGTTCCGCCTGATGTGTGAATAAGGTTTTGTTGAGAACTATTTATCAAATTACATTGCTATTACACTTGATCACAGCTGCCTTTGGTGTCACAGCACAGGCTGTCTGCCAGCTCCATAAAATAGGGTTACACTGAGGGTTAGCCACAGCACAGTGCTGCTGTGCTGGTCCGTGCCACAGCGTGTAACTGGCATTGTTTGTGAGCTGCAAAGCACCAAAGCTTGACCTCTCCCTGCCTCAAGTTGTGTCCTGCCCACCTTGGTGGCGAAGGGAGGGCTGAGCACAGGG
The DNA here is from genome assembly GCA_016647715.1 of Pavo muticus. Taxonomy (NCBI): domain Eukaryota; kingdom Metazoa; phylum Chordata; class Aves; order Galliformes; family Phasianidae; genus Pavo; species Pavo muticus. The sequence goes on from JACDJE010000148.1 coordinate 1,459,406, forward strand.
CTGTGCAGTCGGGTCTGAGCCACCAGCAAGCTTTGCAGAGTTGGTTGCTGTTGAGCTGTTTCTGCCTTGTATTTGTCATACCTCAGCCTTGGTGCTGATGTCCATGGAACCTGCATGGGCTCCGTATCGCTGGTCCTCCACAGTGCTTTGATAAGGGCTGCAGATCTGTGCCTGGGCTCGGAACCTGCAGGTGGGACAGGCAGCTCAAGGCCTCTTTATAGCAGGAGCAGATTGGCCTTCTCTCACAGCAGGCGGCCCGGTGCTGGGAAGCACTCCTGCTCCAGCCCTACACTTAAAATGGTGAGGGGGTGAATATTTCTTTTGCCAAACTGTGACTGGCTTTTGCCTTTCTGAAATGTGAAAGTTGTGCAGCGTTCCCAGCTGTGTGCAAGCTGTGCAGGAGAAAGGGAAAAAATAAAGATCATTGCTGTTACCACAGTGAGAGTGAGAAAATATTCTTAGTATTAAAACAGTAATAGAATGAAGCGGAATCTTTTGAAGAACAGTAACTGTTGCTGCTGAGGGCCATCCTTGGTGTGTTACAAAGCTGCCTGTGTCTTTTCACTTCCTCCACGAATGTCTCATGATTCTTTTCATCTTCTTCTTTCTGCCATCTCAGTGTTTTCTTTTCCCTTTTGTGCAGCGCATGGCTGCGTGCCTCCTTTTCCTCTGTACCCTTTTTGGCATTGCAGGACTTCCCCTTCTCTCTGGTTGGAGGGTGCCGCTGTGGATGGCTCTGATCTGCTGCTCCTCCTGCGTGACTCTTGCTTCAGGAATCTTTGCCCGGTGTATTTTTCCTTGTACAGTTTCTCCATGGCAGATAAGTGTTCTGAGCAAGAATGAATGTTTGACTTCTGGAGCGAACGGGCAGAGATAACTGCAGCAGCGTCTCAGTGTGCTGACTGGTGCTTGATGTCGTGGGGGTCACAGCGCTTTGGAGCAGCGATTCTTGCAGCAGATTGTGGCAGCCCTGCAGACACTTTGTTTCTTTCCATTCTCATACTCGGCTCTCCCTCCCTCCTTGTTGAGTAGGAACTGGCGTTCTGTTGTCTAGAAATGCCATGAAGCTCCACACTAACCTTGCTTCAGTGGGAAGGAGGAAAGAAAATCCACCTATCATGTTGCACACAGAGAGTTGCCGACAGCTTGAGTGTGAAAGGCTGCAGGTTCAGCCAGGGAAATGGGAGCTGTGAAATGCCTTTCCCAAGCATTAAAAGACCTCTGCTGAAACCTGGTTGTGAAATATGAAATCAGCCGGAGGCATCTTGTTACCATTGTTTGCCTTAATTTCATTTTACTGTTCTTTCTCCTTCTGATCTTTCCCTTTCCCCTATCTTAGCTTCCCCCAGACTTGTGTGATGAGAAAATACCTTCTCTTGGTGCTAAGGCACTGAGTAGCTGGCATTCCTTCTCGCAGTATTAGGCTACCCCTTTATCCCTCAGTTATCCTGGGCAGTAAATAGCCCAGCACTGTTCAAGTCTCAAATAGATGTCTCTATAACTGAAAGCTCTGCTGAAGTGTTTAAAAAGTATCTGTATAGAAATGAAAAAACAGATAATGATTATCAGAAGAAAAAATAATTCTTTGAAAATGATTGACCTTTTCCTTTAAAGCTGCTTTTGTGATTAGTTTTTTGATGTCCCTTTCAGTGGAGTTCAAAAAACTTGAAGAGTGTCCGGAGTACACGTTTGGTTATTACTCGTTATGTGCCTTAATGAGAGAGCTGCACTAAGGATCTCTCAAACAATGTATTTCTCAGCTGTAATTAATCAGCATTCATCTCTGCAAATGAGAATCCATTTGCTGGACAGAAGGAGGCCTGGACATGAAGTAACTGCAGTGTGAAGGGCTGTGCGCGTGCTGTCCAGCCCTGTGCTGGTGGAGCTGGAGGAGCAGTTGTTTTTCTGCAACCTTGGAATTCTTGTGGCTTAACCATCGTCTTGGAGAAAAGCAACTGCTCTCTTCCATGCTGCATCGTGCCAAAAGCAGCCTGGAAAAACAAGAGCTGGCCGCTTGAAATGCTTTCTGAAGCAAATGCTCCCTCAGCTTTGTGATTTAATTAGTTATAAAATAGTTTTGTTGACAAATGCCCTCTCAGCTTTCTAATTTAGCTGCTATATAGGTCACCGAACCCTCCTTTGTTGTCATTTTTATTCTCCTCCAACTTTGTCCCTGTTTTTGCATTAGGAGTTTTTGCTAGAGTTCCCCCATTAAGCTTTCTACCTTGGAGTAACCGTCAGCCTTAGTGTCACAGAAGCAGGTTTAGTGCTGGCCGTGTGACGGAGCTGACCTCTCCTCCCTGCAGCTCGATGAATGAAGTGGTGCACACCTCGCCTACGATAGGCAGCAATGTGGAGGAGATCGTGGTTAACAACACGCGCTTTCTGATGTGGGACATTGGAGGGCAGGAGTCCCTGCGCTCCTCGTGGAACACCTACTACACCAACACCGAGGTAAGAGCCGTCCCTGAGCCTTGTGCTAACGAATGGCTACTGGGGAAGGAGAGAGCCTGCCCGAGACCTGTGCCAGGCGTGCTCCCTGGGAGCCGCACCAGCTGCACGTTGAGTGCTCTATAGCTCCTCGGGGCTGCTTGTGTTCTGACTGTGAAGTCACGTTAGCAGGCTGTTGTACAACTCCCTTCTGTACTTTCATAACATACTTAAAAGTAACTTCTTTAAAGACCCTGTGTCTGGGGGTCTGTGGCTTTGGGCAGGTGTTGCACATCCCCATGTTTGCAGGTTCCGACTGCAGACTGTAGCAGGTGCTTCAAAACCTGCGTATCCCCAAAATGAGCAAGGCTGGAAGTCCCAGAAGGTTTCCTCCAACACCAGGAGCTCTGTCTTGCAGGCTCCTATGATCAGCTCACTGAAGCACCCCGAGGGTTTTGAGAGCACCTCAGTGACAAAGCTGCAGCACATACACTGGAGTTGATTAAAATCGTGCTTCAAGTCAAGATTTCCTACGCGATAACAGCTGTGGTTTTGTTGATGTTGTTTTCTTTAAAAGGTTGACTTTTTTAGTCTTTGTGTTCCTGTGCTGTGCTAGCAGGCACTGTGACACGTATATGTGTGTCTACTCTTGAAGTGTGACATTTGTTATGGTTTTTTATTTGTTTAAATCCCTTACATTCCTGCTTTCGTGTTAGAGCTTGAAACAAAGGGAGGAAGCTGATGGACTTCACCCTCTTACAGAAGCAACAAATCATCTGAGCAATCTGTGTGCTACCTCAGTTATGCAAAGCAAGGAATAAGGCCAGATCTGGGGTGCTGACAAGCGCTTGCTCTCAGAATAAATTTTTCACTTGAAAATGGAGGTCAGAAAAGATGTGTCAGAGCTGCTTTGTATACAAAGCACCGGCTGAGCTGCTAGCCATAGCAGTGCTGTGGGTAACCAGCCAGGCTCTGTACGTGGGACAGGATGCCACCTGATAATCCTGCCAGCTATCTGAATAAGCTGATGGGAGCAATGATCTGTTCTGTGTAAGCACACATGGCTGGAAGGAAGTTGTGTGTTCTTTGAAATGCTGACTAATCACTTTTGGCTTTTTAAAGTTTGTGATAGTTGTTGTGGACAGCACAGACAGAGAGAGAATTTCGGTGACTAAAGAAGAGCTGTATAAGATGTTAGCACATGAGGTGAGTAGACCCTGTTATCTTCTTTGATGTAGTACTTGTGGCTAAGATGTGGATCAGGAAACTGGTCTGAGAGCTTCGTTTAAGAACGTCATTTAAGCCTGATAGAATCATAGAATCACTCAGCTTGGAAAAGACCTTAAAGATCATCGAGTCCAACCACGACCCAACCATGCTACCCTAACTAACAGCCCTCCGCTAAGTCACATCCCTGAGCACCACATCCACACGGTTGTTAAACACACCACCTCCCTGGGCATCCCATTCCAGTGCTTAACAACCCTTTCTGTAAAGAAGTGTTTCCTGATATCCAACCTAAACTTACCCTGGTGCAACCTGAGGCCATAGTGATGGTGGGAGACAGACCAGAAAGGACACATGGCTCAGTTGAAACCCAGGGCTAATGTTAACAGCCATGTTCCTGGCTGCGGGCAGTGCTGTCAGACCTGTCTGGTTCCTGCTAGAGGCTCTGTCTTTTGTGAAACTCCCACTGCATTTGTGGGAGATCAGTGATTTCATATTGATTTATAAAAGTGACTTTTCAGCTTCTGAGTGCTTCATAAACACAGAAGTTGGCACTTAGAAATGATGTACGTGTTTTTCAGCATAAGCCTCGAAGACCTGCAGGAGTTGAAGAGGGGTTATTATGCTGTGCCTTTAGTCTTGTTCTTTGTGGCTGGAAGCTTAGGTTGTTAACTCTTCGAAGGAAGCCTTTGCAGTAAGAACCAGACAGCAATTGGGATAATTGCAGAAGTGCAAAATGTGTGACATGAACTGTTACAATCCAGGCTGGATGTGGCTCTGGGCAGCCTGGTCTGGTGGTTGGCGACCCTGCACACAGCAGTGGGGTTGAAACTGGGTGATCTTTGAGGCCCTTTTCAACCCAGGGCGTTCTGTGATTCTATGATGCTATGAAAATGTGTGAGAAAGCTGTAGTAGTTATCACTCTACATCAGCTTGGACTTACAGAATGAGTGTGATTTGCTCACTTGTAAAGGCTCTCTTTCAAATTGAGTGCTGTTAGGTCTAAAATTGAGCTATCAGTTTCTGATTCATAAGTGCTCTTGTACTGTATAAGCCAAGGAGCAGTGCAGTGTAATGTAAGTTATCTACCCACGGGGTGCTGCAGGACCAGAGGCTGGAGTTTTACTGAGTATGTGCTTATATAAGCTTAACTTCTGCTGTGATATGTAAGAGCAGCACATTTAATGCAAATGGGATCAGTTTGTATGAGCTGACACTGAGGACACTGAGCTTCCAAACCTAAAAGTGTCAGAACACAAAGATGTGCATAGAATTGATGCCATTATATCCCAAAATATTCCATCTATATTTAAACTATCACCACTGCTCAGCAGGTGACTGCAGAAAGGCCCAAGACTGCATCTATATATCTATATATGTCTCTGTATATAATTATATATACTTCCTTGGAATGATCATGGTAGTCTGAAGCATTGGAGAAACAGCCAAGACCTTTCTTCAGTGTCTTGATGGTTTCTTTTCTTTTGTATTAAATTCAAGTAGTGTTTAACATGTCACTGAGTTTCTTTCTTAGTAAGGTTGGTGTAATCAGCTGAGAGCCAGAGGACAGGTAACCCTTTATCTGAGAAGTGGGTGTCCTCCCAAGATGCTGTTGGCTTTTTCCTCCATGACCTTGGGATTTTAGGCAGCTGTTTTGCAGAACTTTGAACTGTAAACCTCAGCCAGTGTGCGGCTGAACTGCAGCTTCTAGATAGGCTGAACTGCAGCTGCTCCATCCTCCATGCTCAGAGGCAGCTCAGTAGTCCTCAAGTTTACCTCTTTGGAACAGACCGTACTTTGTTAGGAGCTTTGCATTTTGTGGTGCTCAAAAGGGGCAAGTTCTACACACGTAACCCTGACTCAAGATGCAGGTCTCCCAGGAAAGCTGGGGTGGCAGGGAGGAAGGCGGGCTGGTCTGTCTCATCTGTGGCATTGTGTGAACTTGTAGAGGCTTGGTGCTGCTGCTGTGGGTTTCATTTCTCTCCTTCAGGGCTATCCTTGTGCTAGCAGTGCAGGTCTGTGGCTGGCTGTGGGGTTTTGGTTTTGCTAGCTCATGTCAGTGCGTGGTGACTGCTCAGCCAGCTGGGCATAGCCCGTTGTGAAAGCAGAGGGAGGAGCAGCGCCAGCCCTGCACCTTCTGCCTGCCTGCTTGTGGCAGAGCACTGCATGCAGCACGGGGACTGCTGCCATCGAGTCTGCTGCTGCCATCATTAGAGTTTCTCAGCTGTACTATTTAGTCTGTTGCAGTAGCTAAACAAAATCTGCATCTTCTGTTTCATAATCTGCAAATGAGGGTGCGGAAGCTGTTAATGAACTGTATTTGAAATGAAGGAAGTTTGGAACTCCAAGCAATGCGAGTGCCCTTGCTTCGTGCTGGGAGAAGGCTTCTACACCCAGACACCTCTAACAGGAGGTGTGCCTATTGTCCTGCAACAGGTTTTTGCAGGATATTCTGCACCCTGCAGGTGCTACAGCACTTGAAAAGAACAGCATACATGTGACCTGAAATGGCAATCAAATATGTGCATAGAATGGCTCTTCCTTGCAGTCTTTGAAAAGTTTTCATTTCTGCTAATTAATTCAACTGGAATTTTTGCTAAGGTAAAATGGACTTGCCCAGGTCAGCTCCAGCTATCTTCTGAACCAGAGGATCCCACGGGATAATGTTACTGCTTGTAAAAGTTAGTGTGCCTTACAGGCATTGGAGTGAATGGCTTTCTGGGGAGACCTTGTTACCTTCAACAGTGTGTGTCTGTACCGATGTGATTCAAAGCAGCAGCAGATAAAACAAGCTTGGCCCTATGGTTGCTCTTCTCTAAGTGGTTAGAACCAATGTTTTGAGTATTGCACGAGCCCTGTCCAGGCAATCATTGTAATGTGCTTGTTCATTTAGATGCCTGTGCTTTGATTCTGAAGCAGTGTAAATGATGATGTTCCACAAACAATGAGCATCTTATAAATGAAACGTTACTGCAGCTTGCTTTCCGCTGTCAGGGGCAGTGCTGCCTAATGGGTGGGATTTCCATGGCAGGGGATGGCTGGGCAGGGCTTTCCCAGTGCTGGAGAGTACTGGGGCGTTGGCTGTGTAAGAACCACGGCACAGACTGCTGATTTGGCACTAAGATCAGTCTCACGGTGTGCTTGTATGTGGAAGTGTGGCATGTGTCAAAGCATGGTATGTATAAAAGCCAGCACAGGGAGGGAGAGCAGCTGCTTTGGATATACAGGCAGGAGTGCTCTGCAAGGGAAGGCTAAAGCAGAAGGCCTTGACTCTGAATCGGGAGGGTGATGTAAGTGCACGTGCTGTGCTCAGGGCAGAGCTGCAGGGTGCCCTGATCCTCATGGAGGACAACGGAACGGCGTTGGTAGTTTTAGGCAAAAATCGGACATCTGATCAACAAGATCAAAATGTTTTCTGTTCAGAAGTTAAATGCTGACGAGCCTGCAGCATTCACAGATAGTTTTTTTGCTTGGGCTTGCAACTCACCGGTTTGCTGTCACGTCTTTTGTCTCCGAAGGCAGATTTGTAATAGTCTTTATTCTTCTTTCCCCCAAGGACTTGAAGAAAGCAGGTCTGCTGATCTTTGCTAACAAGCAAGATGTTAAAGAGTGTATGACAGTGGCTGAAATCTCTCAGTTTCTGAAGCTGACTTCCATTAAGGATCACCAGTGGCACATTCAGGCGTGCTGCGCTCTAACTGGAGAGGGGTAAGAGTTATCCTCTGCAGGAGGGCAGTCTTGTATGATCGTGGTGTTTTTACTGCAGTGGTCAGTTCTCATACATTGCTCCCCTTGCAGTGATAATGCTGTACTTACTGTGTTCTGAATGCATTTGACATAGGAACAGAGAGATCTGATAACCAACATTTACAGGAAACTTGCAGTCTTGACTCTCAGAAGTGTAGTTTTAAGTGACTGAGGCCTAATGAAGATGGATGTAGGAACAGCCTAACAGTTTTTCATTGGTCTATTAAGAGTCATCATAATTAGAGATAACTTCAGTGCACGCCTGTGAGAGCTGAAGTCTTCTACACATCGATGGCATAGTAAGGCCTGAAAAGAGTGAATTGTTTCTGGAAATGCTGCCTTCAGTCAGAATTAGAGCTCCTGAGGAGAATTTAACTGTTCACATAAATTGGTGCTGTGGAATTAATCGCCTTTGAAGTTACCCTGAGGGGTGCACCCATTCCTTACACCTTCTCTCTCTTGTTCACAGACTCTGCCAAGGACTCGAATGGATGATGTCAAGACTAAAGATCAGATGATTTTTAATGACCCCTTTGCACAGACATTGCTTAACAAAAAGCTGTACCCGTGGTTACCCTCACAGTGGCAGAATTGCTGGGTTAGGTGTATTTATAATGAACCGATTTCAACTTTATTTTCTACGTAGATACACACATGTACATAAATCAGACCGGTCAGCAAGAAGAAAGATGCAGCTGGTGGCTCAAGTTTGTTGTCCTGGTTGTTTTCCTCTGGAGATGCGTGCAAAAGCAGTGATCGGCCTTCCTTCCAAGATGCAGCCACTGGAGCAGTCTGATGCTGAGTGTGAAGATGGAGCAAGAGAAGGAACTTTTGCTTTGGGGTTTTATTATTACCTTGTAGTCCTCTCTAGTCAAAGATGTGGCTTCGTTATTTCAGTAAATTAGCAAACAAATCAATGGCATAGATATCAACTTTCCAGTATTTTTAAAGTTACTGATGTTACAAATGCAAAACTATTTTCCTGTATGTGTACTGTACATATTTGTGTATATTTATACCTCGATTTTAGGTTAATTGCAATCTGTTCAGACAGGTGTGTAAAGCTGAATCAGTATGTTGACAGCAGTACTAATACTTGGCATTGCCAACGTGTCACACCTTCTTTTCCTCCATTATCTGTGTGGCTGTAATGTCCATCCGACGGTTGGCTCACCACGACTTTATAAAGCAAGTTCTCTCTTAAGAAAACTGCTTGTTTCTCACATGATTTTTCAGCTGGATTTCCCATGGTGGGTTGGGGCAGACGAGTTCACCTTCCAGTTACAGTATCAGCAAACAGTACAGATTTGCCAAAGAGTTTTGAAACGTGTTCTTTTAACCATCATTGGGTTAGATGATTCCAACGAGTGCATGTCACAGTGTTCTATGTACTGCTTTACTTTCTGGCAGCACGTGTTCATTTGTGATTCAAGGCTTGTAGAACACCCTTAGCTCTCATAAAGGGAAAAAGTCTGGTTGTGTTTTTCCTTCCTTAACCAAAGAGGAGAGATGAAATGTTTAAAAGTCCCCCTGGAATCTTACAAACTAGATGTAATGTGTTTTTCAGAGGAAGGGGTACGCTTCTTGGATAGCATCAAACTCTGTACATCTCTGTGCAGTGGTTGGAACTGGGATGGGGAAGGGGAGTAAAGTAGAAGACACTACTTGAAAAGCTGTGAGTGACCCCTTGATCATGTTCCCACAGAAGTTCCAGGGCAGCACTTGCTGTGAATGTAACTGCCTTGCACGGTCCCCAGGTGAGTCATAAGGAAGCGTCAAGCACTGCAATGGTCTTTTCTTCCTGCAGTATTCCATGGGTTGGTTGCTCCGTATGGAGGCTCAGGATTACTGTGTTAAAGGATGCAGGCTCTTCGGTGGGACTGCAGTTGGGTGATTTGCAATATTACCAGTGTTGTAAAGGGTACGTAGCCTTAATTGCAGACTTTTATGTTGGGGTTGTGTGTTGGAAGAGTACAGTGAAATGAAATAAAGCTTTGTTTAAAACACCCCTCCCTTTCTTAGCTCATACAGCTGATAAGGATGGAAAAGACATTTTAAAGACCAAGCTTGAATTAAACTTTCTGGTGTGCTCATCTTTGGTTATGGGTAATGTGGGCAGTGCACCTGCTGTGCCATTTGCCTGCCTCACTGGGGATCGTGGTGTGAATGTGTGGGACAAGAAGGGAGGCGATCTCAAGGGTCTGTATTTAACAAAGGCAGGTAAAGAATTTAACTTGTTAGTGTATTCCTGGTGTCTCTTTCTGATGCTCGCTGGCTGGGGAACTGCTGTCTTTGTTAAGCATTTTAAAGTGCACATGCATATCTTCCTGGTGCATGCACATAGACATTGGTGTGTAACTGGTGTGCTGCAGAACGTACAGATGTTTGAAGAAATAACGGGTTAATGCAAAGATGACTTCCTTGGTTTATCTGATGGTATCTCTGAGAACCAAGCTCTGTGCATATAAGATGGGAGTGTACATATTCTGGTCCTAAAGAAAAAGCAGACGTGCTTATAAACCTACGTGTCTGGTTTTTGAGTCTTCTGTCTTCCCTTTCATGCCTTCAAAATGTTTTGCTGTAGTGTTTTTCAGCACTGTGCACTGTTGCCTGAATCCGTAAAGGTTGTGTGTTGGCTTTTGTTGGTTCCTAAGACAAGAAGTTCTGCCTGCTAACGGAGGAAATATTGTGGAGCAGTTTTTGTCTGGCTACTTCTTGATGGAATTTGCTGCTGACTCCTTCACTTAAATTAGTAGGACAGTGTCCAGATAATGAAAGCATGGTATTTTTTTCCAGGTGCAGCATGTGTTGCAACCAGACATCTTGTATTTACATTGACTCTCCTTCTCCCCATCAGTATCCTGGCCGCTGCTACTTTGTATGCCCTGAAGGGCACTGCATGGTTTGCTTCATCGCTGTCTCGCAAGTGGCAGCCGACCCCAGCAGGGAGCTGAGAGTAACTGCACACATGAGGTCTGCTTGTTAAAACAGTGCCTGGTCCTTATGAGCTTGTAATCTGGAAAGTAAGTAGTTGGATGGCAAACGATACAGCCTTAACCCAGCTATGAAAGCATCTAATAGATCACATAGAATCATGAGGCTTCTTTTCTGTCTCTTTCTGATGCCATTGCAATTAGAGGGAAGATTTACTGACATACAGTGGTGGCAGTGCTCACTGAAGCATCACACGCCTGTAGCATTCTTCAGCAGTGTTTGGGAAGCAAAGGCAGATGTGCCTTCCTTGTACATGCTGGGTGTGCAGTCTAAGGAGGACAGGTTTCTGTAGAAGCTGGGCAGCAGTTATCACCTCCTTGTCAGCAGAGGGGGCTCCTCCAGGTTCTCACACACCCAACAGTGGTTGTGATCTCACCGAAAGTGCAGCAGAACTCCTGAAAGCAGAGGGCTGCATCCCACTGTTACAGTGAAAGGCTGTGGAAGTGTCTGTCTGCCAGAAGGCTCCTCGTGAGAACAAATGTATTTACTCACGTTGTGAGGAGCAGAACATGAGATGGCTGTGCACGTGTGTCCGCTCACCATAACCTTCTGCCTGTGATGGTCTTGCCCTGCGCGTGCTGCCTTTCGAGTAATGTTCAGAATATTTTTCAGGTTAGTCATGAGATAGAAGCAGTCCTTAAGTTTGTCATGGAGGAGAAGGGCGGCCAAACTCCTGAACTCACAGAAGCCCTTTACATGCACTTCTTGTTTACAGTGGTTTTCTTTTCCCTGGGGGAATTCCTGGCTTTTTGCACAGCTCTGCTCATAGCAAAGCAAGTTAACTTTTCATCTCTGCTGCATGCGGTTTCTCAGTCGTTATTTGGAAGCAATTGTCCTAATGTGAGTCGTGACCTTGATTTGTGTTGCATCTGTTTCCCCCCTCTGCACTGTGTTGGACTGCTTTCCCTTTGTTCTTCATCCCTGGGATATTCTCCAGAAGGTGGCAGGTGACTTAAAAACATCTTATTGAGGTTTGTGCCATAGAACAGCACCTTACCAGCAATCGGAATGGCAGTGCAGCGTGTTTCAGTGTTGGAGTGTCAAGGTGTTTCTTTTGGTTCAGCACACGATGAAGTTGGCACGCTGGCTGTACTCAGTGTTTCTCCTGTGAGCTGAAAATCGCACAGGTTTTTAATTGCGAGGAGAGGTGGGAAATCCTAGCAGAGATCTGCTTGGCCTCCCCTTAGAATTCTGTATTTCAGGGAGGGTTGCTGTTTCCCTGTGCATCACACAGTGTGCTCCTAGACGTGCGTTCAGGTGTGAATGCTGATGTCTGATGGGCACCTACTACAGCCCGAGCAGCCCAAGTGCCTACAACTCACGTACTGCTCAGTTTTTTCTTTGCGTGCTGAATTTTCCATTCACCTTTAAGTAGACACAGACCTATGGAAGTTTGTGAACCAGTGTTCTTCCCCTTCCTATGCCCCAGCTTTGTCATGATCGGTGTTACATTGTAGTCCCTGAAGCTTTCGATCCTCTACATTCCTTTATTCCTCTCCCTTTGTCGCCTGGCTGGCTTTCTTTGTGAAAGGAGGTGACCCATTTGTCTGTGTGTCAGACTTTTCTTCAAAGAACTGAGTTAAAATAAATTGATCCAAGAGTGCTTGGTCTTGCAAACCTCCTTATTTAAGCAGTTCTTTTTAATTGGCTAATAAAACATTAACTTTGCTACCATCAGACTGGTTATGTCTGACAAGTAGTTTCTCAGCTAACTCGAATGAACGCAGTATTAAGCCTTTAAAGAGTGCATCATGGAGCACTGTGGGATGAGAATGGTGACGTTGTGAAGAGTGGCACTAAGAAAGGACGGTGCCTGTGCACAGTCCTGGTGCTGTGTCAGTCAGTGCAGTGAGCATGCTGGATGCAGAACATGGGGAATTGTAAGTGGTTGCCACTAACTTGTTTTGCACTGTTGCTTGGAATCATAAGCAGAAATGGTATCCTTGCCTTACCAGGGCTTCACTGGTTAGCTTTTCTATTGTGCAGAAAGTGTTTTGGAAATTCACATCAGACAGTGGTCGTTCTTCATAAGAGGATCATCCCCATATACCCCTGTCCTTTCAGGCCAGATTGCTTCTGAGCAGAGACACGAGTTGGGTGTTTGGGTTGTTGGTTTTTTTTAAGCTTTTCTTATCTGTGAAATTGGAAGACTTGCCTGCTACTGAATTAACACAGAAAATGCTGCTTTCCCTTGAAGCTGTAATTCATTCTTTGCAAATCGCCGTCAGCTCAGTGTTACTCTTGTCTCAATGTTTCAAGCTGTATCAAGCACCACGCAGGGCAGAAGAGTCTCCTGCTACAAAGAGAAGGTGTGCTCTTCTGCTAAGAGAAACAAACGCAGATTGGGAAGGCTGTAAGTGCAAGCACTGTGCGGTAGAGGAGGGGGAGGTGAGCCAGGTTAAACTGTGCCCATCGGAGCTCAGTCTGAGTGTTTTCAGCATGCCCCCCTGTTGTTACTGTGTGCTTTGCCAAAACCTTTTGTCCTGCAGCCTGGTCCCGCCACGCAGGCTGTGAACGATGTGGTTGCATTCTATTATATTCTCACTGGGCTTTTTAGTTCTGGTTTTTATTGTGAAGCTCCATCCATGTGGGTACGTATGAAAGATGTTTCCAGGGTCGTATGTCCTTTGATTGCTTGCATTTTGTACTTCTTTCTTCAGATTTCGTCTTGAAAGAAATTCATAAAATGCATGGCTGGCTCTGATACTGCAATAAAACTTCATTCCAGAACACGTGAAATCATTGCTTCAAATTAATATGAGGACTTACAGGCTGGCTTGTCTTGGCTTGAGCACTTCTGTGTTTTAAATCTAAGTCTACTGGAGCGATTTAGCTCCAGCCTTATGGAGCTGTTTAGTGCAGTCAGCTTCAGCTGTGATTCTCCAGCACAACTTTTGCTGAAGTTTTATCAGAGCGTTCCTCGAGCTGTTCCCCCTTTGCCTCTCTCTGTCACTCCTGGCTTGTAAAGCCCGCTGTGAGTGGAGCTGGAAGGAGCTCATCTTGTTCTTGCAGCTCTTGTTTGAAGGGGTGAAACACGCAGATTTGCCCTTAACTGCTGGAGGGGCACACGCAGGTAAGGGGCTGTGTACAATCACACACACACGTTCATTTACAACCTCACAACTGCTATCCTTGGGAAAACTGCCAATCCGTACTGTTGTGAGATGAAAACACTGGTCAGAATCGTGCTGTTTGCCTTGTGCCTTGTGCATGTGTGGTAGGGAAACTTCCCAGAGCAAGTGTCCGATTTCCCACACAGTTATAAGGGTTTGTCCAGGCATAACGTGGTGTGGAGGGCTGTTTGGCAGAGCTGTGGGGATGAGGTTTATGCTGGGATGTCGCTTGGTGAGAAGTGTGTCTGCTGGCTTTAAGCAGAAAGGAAAATGGAATTAATGGTGGAATGTTGTTTTCCCTTAGAAGCTACTGAGTTGTAGCGGTGTGTCCGCATGCCGCACACTGGTAGCGCAGCCCTGGCTGCAGGTAACTGCTTAGAAAGCAAACGGGATGAAACTGAAGCTGCTTTAAGGGAAAAAAGGCATGTGGCTGCTCCAAGGTATGCTGGTGGTCAGCGCTGGGGCTGGAATTCAATCTTGTTCCGTGGGTGTTAATTTTGGACCTGTTGCTCTATTTCTGCCTGCGCAGCACTTGTAGCCATGTGATATCTCTCAGATCAAAGTAATGCACAGACTGGTGCTCACCGGGCTTAGAGGCGCACAGTGACTGCACGCAGCCTCCGTGACGAGGGCGTGATGGACGGCAAAGTGCTTTCCTGTGCTGTTCTTCTGCCTGCTGTCTGATCTGAGTCTACAGGTTGCTGTGTTAGCCCAGAGAAATACACACAGAAGTATTTTGGAGGGGTTTTATTCCTGCGTGTTGTTAGTTTCAGTACCTTCCTTCCTGTGCACAAGAATGGTTTGCCACTGCTGGACCCCAATCACTGCACCTCTGCAGCCAGCAGCTGAGCTGCATAGAGCACAGCTGCTGCGGGGAGCCTTGCCTTAGCCACTGACATCTTCCTTGTGGACACGGAGTTGGGCTTTTCAAAAGAAAAACACTGGGTTACTTTTTGGCTTTATTTTTCTTGTCTGTGTGAATGCTGCAGACTGCTGTGTTCTCTTTAATTGTCTTTAAGTTAAATGTCCTAACTGTTGGATCCTGTTACCTCTTCTAAAAGTACAAGTCACGTCGTTACCGCTATGGCACAGCGAGCTTCGATTTATTCTAAGTATTTAATACAGTTCTTCAACGTGGTATTGAATTAGATGCAACAGTGCAGGATCATTAACATCTTGGGAGCCAATAGTTGTCATTAGCCCTGTTCTGTCTTTTTGCCTCACTGTTCAGAACAGGAAGGCATTGTTTTCCAGGTGTGTGTGTGTATATATGTGTGTAGGCAAAGTGTTGGGGTCATGCAAAGTGATGCAGATCTTGGAATAACAACACTTTGTCTAATTTCACTGTACATAAATAAAGACTTAGTATGAATACAGGTTCTGTTGAAGACTTGCTTTTGAGGTCCATGTACTGCTGAACTCCAAGAGACACCCCATTGTAACCTGTATGTGTAGCTTTAAAACATGACTCGATGAATGCACATTGGAGCTGTATGAACAACTAATAAACATCATTGTTTGTATTAAGATGGATAACTCACCTCTTCATTTTAGATTACCCACACCGTTTTCAGAGCAGGTGTGACAGTTTTTTCTCTGTGTGTGTGTATATAGAGGTGTATGTAAATGTTCGTGTATGTGTGTATGTATACAGGAACGATTTAGAGCTTGGTGCAGCACAGGATGTGGCACAGTACACCAGCAGAGCTGCTGCTGTTGGCAGCAGTAGGTGAGCATTGCTTTGACTCCATGGATAGCGATTTGGGCATGTCTGATCCCACCTGCTGTGGTGCTGCCTGCCCAGCTCCATGTTGCTGGCCAGGAGCTCAGAGCTTGCACGAGCTGCTTTTCAGACACACCATAACCTCCCAGCAGCAAGCCCTGCTGCGGTGTGCCCTGCGGTGAGGGGGAGGAGGTGCTGTGGGCTGTCCTGTGGGACAGAGGTGAGTGCTGGCCCAGTTGGGTGAGCATCCTCCATGTGAACCTGTGCGTGTCAGTAAGTGTGCCCTTACTGTTGCACAGTACAGGGTTTTCTTGTGCCTTTAGAAAGTACTTGGTTGTAAATCCAATTGCTTTGTAGATTGAGAAGTGTTTATTGTTTAAAGCCTTTCCAAAATGTTTTAGCAATGTATTGGAGCACCAGGCGCCCTCGTTGGTTGCAGACTGCTGTAAGCAGTGTGCTCCTGTCAGCAGGCAGTGCACAAACCCAAATCTCATTTGCTCCAAGGTGCTGCAGGTGCTGTAATATTTACACTGTATTAAGTAGAGAAGCTGATAAATGAAGTCTTGGACTTGATGCATGGATCTTCATAAGAACTTTTGAGATCTTATTTTTCATCCAGACTTTAAAAAGAAAGATGAATTCTGTTAAGAGCACATTTACAGGCAAGGAGAAAGCTGCTTTCCAAAGCACGTTGGTTTATTCGGTTTTTCTCTCCCCACAGAGCTTCTTTTGCATGTCTGCCAGGTGCATGAGGGAGAACTCAGACTGCTGGGAGAACACGGTAATGAACTGCCACTTGTGTGCTGCCTGCGCCTGCTGACAGCATGGACAAGGTACAGTTGTTCCTGTAGCTTTTCTTCAGGGCTGCAGAAACCCACTTACCATCCTGTGTCCTCTGCCCAGACCCCTGCGTGCTGCTCGTCGCCTCCGCACCTCAGCATAAAGATGAACCTGTGCCTTCTGCAGGAGACAAAGTGCTGACTTAAAACCAGCTGGTTTTGTACGGATTGCTTTGGGCAGCAGGTGTAAAGCAACAGAAACATTGTCAGTGCAAAGCTTCTGAGGAACAGTAATGAAAGAAATAAGGGCTGGGATGTGGTAGAGGTTTATGGAGACACAACTGCTGCTGCTGTTGTTTTTCTGCTTCTTGGTGATGGGAAGGTTTCAGGTGCAGGCCGTCCTGCCCACGTTGTCACCAGATGCCAGGCCTGCTCTGTTCCTCTCACGTGGCACGGATGGACTCCTTCAACACAGAGGAGCATGGCCAGAGCTGCTCCAGTTTACAACTGCTTCAGGTTTTCTGCCAGTCACATCTGGATCAAACCCAGGATTATCGGGGTTTGCATGCACCAGCCTTTGCATCCTGCTCTGTGCTCCAGTCCCAAAGCCCTGTGGATCGTCTCTGCAGCCACTGCTTGTCTGGCTGCTCCTGGGCTGCTTCTTTCCGGCAAGGCCAGATGGGGGCAGAATCCTCCTTTTTATTGCAAATCCTTTTTAAAAAGAGCTTCCAGTTGGAAGGAACTGAGCTATCCCCAACGTGCCCAAATGCTTCGAGCCTGCACTGCCACCAGAAGAAATCCCCTTCCTTTCTGTCCCTCGCAGCACCGCTTGCGTACCTGAGCACTGAGGATGGGAGACCTAAATCTGTGACAAAACCACTTTTATTTGCAATCTGTTGAAATCTGTTTCTCTGTGTTTTTCAGACTGTTGAAACAGGCTTTCTGGCATGGCCAAGGGGTAGAAATAAGTGGTGAGGATCAGAAGGCAGGAGGTCGATGGAACAGAGGAGCTGTGGCTGCTGGGAATCACCTCTACCTGCCTTTAGGAAAGCGGATCCCACCTTTCACCTACGGAGTCATTTTGGTTAATTTAGGTAATTCCTGTGCCCTGGCAGGGGTTTGCTGCACTACCCAGGCACAGAAAGTGTGTCACCACTGGCAGAGCATTGCGCTCAGCAGCTCTTTTTGGGCAAACAAGGAGTGTGGAGAGCCAGGGATGTGCTAGGCTCATCTTCTGCTGTCTAACCCCAACGTGGCAGTTGATAGCCCAGGTCCAACAGCACCAGTAGCTGCAGCCAAGGACAGCAGTCCCCTGGCGGCGAGCAAGAGGCAGCTCCATGCACTCATTCCCTCTCTCTGAGGCAGGCAAGGAACTCGCTTTGTGCTTGCTGGCTGCCTTTGTATGCGTGCAATGTGTCTTGTAACTTGACATCATTTATTTGTAATAAGGGAAGTGCTGCAGCAGCCTGGTGAAGGAGGCGACCTCTTCTCTAGAGCAAGGGCTCCATTTACTGGGCATTTAATTGCTCCCTGACAACCAAATCCACTGCTGGTACCTCATGCCTGTTCTATTTAACATAAGCTTTGAGTCACACAGGTTTCTCTTCAGTTCAGCTACACTTGGGAGTTTGTCATCTTTCTCAAGTGTTTGGGATGGAAGTCCTGCTGAGTGCTGCGCTCCTCCCTTATGGCACAGCTGGAGCAGACCACGCTCAGCTTCAGCTCCTTCCTTCCCCAGGAACACACACCCCATGTTGAAGCTGTGCAATGGCTTGGAAGATTTCCATGCACTTCTGCAGGCTTTCTTTGCAATGCTGTAAGCTTTGAGCAACTGCAGCCTCCTTCAGCAGGGAGCTCTGCTCAACACTGAAAATTATTTGCTTAAATTGAATGTCAGTGGCAAAAAAATCAGCAAACAGAAGTATTTCTTCCATACACGATGCTCAGAACTCTGTGGGTTAAAGCACTTCTGCAGGAGTTACTTTGATTCTGAATCTTTATGGTGCAGTGCTGAAACCAAAGGTGATGTACTGCAGTGTGAAGCACTTGAGCTCGATGTAACCATGCCTGCATTGTGCCTCATTTTCAGATTGGGAAGTGAGTATCTGCATTAATCCATCCTGCAATGAACATCTGCCCTAAGGAGCAGAAGCCAAGATCAAGCTGGGGCACAACAAGGTGTCACAGGAGGTTTCCACACCTGGATAAGTTGTCACCTCCTCTGAACTGTTTCCTGTGCAGCACCAATGCCACCTTGCTCTGCTCAGCACGAGCAGCCTCGTCTCAGCACTGCTGCCTTGGTGGCAGCACTTTGCTGACAGCCACTGCCTGCAGAGCGTCTCTGCCAGAGCCAGGGCAGTTCTGCAGCTGCTTCTGTCCGTCCACCCTCATAATGCTGCTTTATAAAAAGACCCATGAAGTCATCAGTGTTTAGCCTCCCATGTAATCGTTTTCAAGAAAATGAGCTGAAAGACTGCCAGACTCAGTGAACATTTTAATGAATACAGTTTTGCTCCTCCTTGCTTCCCTCCTGTACAGGAAAGCTGTATCACTGAGCTCTTACAGAGTGAGGTGAGATGGGGAGATCAGGACAGGGCAGCAGGGCCATCACCCACACTGGTGGTGCGAGTGGGCAGGGACACCTGTGTGCTGTGGGGTGAGGAGGAGGATGGGGCTCAGCCGAACACAAGGACAGAGCGAAGGGTGTGCGTTCTTGAGCCTGGTGGTACCAGTGTGAGAATGCTGTGTAGCGAAGGGTGAAGAAACTGTATTTTGTATATTTTTCTTTCCCGACAGCTTCTTTTTATTCCATCTTTGGTGTGAGCTATTTTGGTAAAGCCACCATTTATGGCACTGAGGGAAGCATCGGTGAAGGACTTCAGTTTCTAGAAGTCAGTGTTAGCTCATGAGCTCCTGCAAATGACACTGGAGTCTATTGCTCTTAGTACAGAGGGGCACAACACCAGTTGAGTTAAACATTACTTGTGGTGCCGTTCCTTAATGCGATGAATGGGACTTTACTGACTGCACTAATGAAGCTGTTATCTTATTGTCTGGTGCCACCACAGAGGTGAGCAATAAGAGCACCAGAATCCTGCTTGTGGCTGCTTCGTGCTGGTAATAACAGTCCAGAGGGTTTCTCATAGTGGCTGTTTCATTAATGACCTTTGTGTTGTGTTAATGACCTTTCGTGGAGTGTTCTGCCACTGGGAATTGCTTCTGCAAAGTATTACTGGCCACAGCTTACGACTCTTAATATTCGATGGACTACTGCAGGTTGTATTTCAGGATATGAGATACCATCCCAGCATTGCAAGTTAGGAATGCTAAGCATGTTGCAATCCTTCCCCTTCATTTTACTGTTGGAGGTGTTGGTAACCTCTCATAGAAATGTGCTCAAAGAGCAGAGAAAAGAGAGATTTCTAAGAACAGCTCTTGAGGACACTGGTTTAGTAAAGTCCATGCCATTGAGACTGACACCTGCTGCTCTCATTAGTATGTAGGCTATCACTTTGAAAGAAGCTCTTATAAAACCATGCACTTTATTAGCCAATTATCAAGTTGATATCTTTCAGGTTAAGGAGGCTCAATGTCCATGAATTGGACATCGATGGGAAGATTTAGTGATCAGGGTATCTCTTTGGGATCAAAGCTTTATGCACTATACTAATCTTGGTCTTTTCTGGCAGTTCTTGTGGTCATGCCCTTCAGTGACTCCTTCAGAAGCCCGTGTCTCTGCTAAATTGCATGCCTGCTATTTCAGTTGGTGTGCGAGCCAGCTTGCACTGCTGGGGTGGCAGAGGGATTCCCAGCGAGAGACCCAGCATCAGTGCATGATGGTGCTTCATGAATGCGCTCCGCACGAGTCTGAAAACCCATTGGAAGGATGGATGCCACAAAGAAGACAGGTAGTGTAGCACAGTCGTTGTACTGAAAAGGCAGCAGAGGTGATGTCAGATCTGAGGGACTGGTCATGATTTGTGCTGAAGGCAAAGAGTGTGCTAGGCTCTGTCCCTGCATCTCGAATGACCTCTGCCAGGAAACGCCTTTACACGATGGTTGTTTCTGTCCATCCATTTCTCTGTTGCTGTTGGGATGATGTGGAAAGTTGGCAGTGCTGTTCAAAGCCACATGAAACTTTCCTGCTGCCAAGCTTCGTTAGAAATAGACTTAATGTGATGACAATAACTGATCTGAATGCGGACTGGGATATAAATGAACTTGGGCTGCCTTGTGCTTTCTCAGGAAATGGTTTCAGCTCATTCCATAAGAAACCACAGAAGAGCTTCTGAATTCACTGTCTCTGCTCAGTGTGGTAAGCAGCTGGGGGAAAAAATGCAAGTGTATTGAAAGCAATGGTAGGTTTGAAACGTCCAAGCAGAACTACATCTGTGACAAAGCTGGGCTGTGCCACTGCAGCTGCTTTGTGACTGTTGAGGAGGGCCACCAAGAAATGATTTCTTCCTTCAGCGGGTTAAGTACAGTCATAGTGCACCTCAGGGAGTGAAAGGAAAAGGGATCATCAGTGCCAAGAAAGAGTGGGCACCAAAAAAGAGATGTTGCAGTGTAGTCCTCATCCCAACCTGCTCATACAAAGGGAGAATTACCTGCTGCTGATGCACCTGTGTAGCCCAGGGGTTCTCGGCCCTGCAGCCAGCAGTCCTGCTGCTGCACCTCTTCCCCTCTGCAGCTGCTGACTGTGTGCCTGTGGCTGTTCATTACCCATCAGCCCGCATATAAGGCAGCAGCTACAACTCTCAGAGTGGTTGCTGTGAGTGGTGACTTACAGCAATGGTAATAATAATGACAAAGTTTGTTAAAAGAGCTGTGTTATCTTCACTGCGTAGTGAGACAGAGACTTGCCAAAGGGATCAGTGCTGGAGACAGGGTAAGAACTGAAATTCTGGCTGCCGGTGGCTTTTCACTGGGATTTACAGCTGGTGTTTGTACCTCTCTTCTAAAAATATGTAACTTTACTTATCTTATAAATAGAATGAAAGGGAAAAGGTAGGAAAAGAACCTCCCCTTCCTTTCCTAGTCCACACCAACATACATTATCTTTCCGAAAGCTAGAAATTCTGAGTTACACATCAGTACAATGAGAGCCGGTTTGGTACCCTTCAAGATATCATCAGTGTATCTTCTTTGTTCTTGACACCTACCTGCAAAGCCCTGCTGCTGAACTGAGATTGTTAGCAGCAGAATTCAAGCAAGGAACAGTGGAAGCTGTGACAGATACTGCCAAGAACTGCCCTTCATGCAAATGGGCAGACTGAGCTGGGAACAACCAAACCAAAGAGGCAGCCGCTGGCTGTTCATGAGGAGTGGATGTCTCGTGGAGGTATGCTGTATCTTTTACACTGTGATTTTATATCTGCAGTATTATTTTTCTTTGTTTTCTATTCATTTTTCTAAGTTTCTACAGCTGTTTGGACAGCTAGTTCATTCATCTGAAGAAAAGCTGTGAGGTGAAGAAGGAAGTGAAACACCATGCTCTTCTTGGGGTTTTATTATCATAGAACCATAGAATGGCCTGGGTTGAAAAGGACCACAATGCTCATCTGGTTCCAACCCCCTGCTGTGTGCAGGGTCGCCAACCACCAGCCCAGGCTGCCCAGAGCCACATCCAGCCTGGCCTTGAATGCCTCCAGGGATGGGGCATCCACAGCCTCCTTGGGCAACCTGTTCCAGTGAGTCACCACTTCTGGGTGAAATTATACCACTAATGCTCTTCTACTAGAAGTTGGAGTCCTGTATCCCCAGGCCATCAAACGCTGGCTTAATGCTTGTTTGGATTTTCTGTCAGAACAGAAGCAGTGACTGCAGTTTCACCAGTGAAAGCAGTGGTGGATGGTAAACAAAAGTTGTGTTGTGCAGACAGATTGCCTAACGATCCGATCGGTGAAACAGCATTTCCTTGTCTCAGAGACATCAGGAAGGATGAAATAAGTTCTGGTTTCACACCAATATTCCCCCCCTTGCCCCTCTTCCTGCAAAGGCTTTTTGACTCATGGCAACATGCGAAGCGGTCGCTCTCAGGAGCGTATTAACCTGTCAGCATCAAAAAATAAACAAGAAAACAAGACACTGCAGATGACTTAATCGTGGCCTTTTGACTGCATTGCCTCTGGGTATATTATCTGTTCTGATCTAATCTTTTCTATTAATACTTTAAGAAAGATGATCAGCGGCACAACAGTAACAAGTAAGGTTCCTCTGTTTGGAACGTGCATCCTTTCCTTCCAGCAACCAACCACCCACTTCTACAGCACAGCCATCATAGAGCCATGTTTACAGATATCTGTCTGGGTCGGCTGGCTATGTGACATTAAGAAGAGACTGTGGTGGAAAAAAAAGCCCTTGGTTGTTTTTGTTGTTTTTTTACATATGTATGGGCCGTTCAGACTGTGAAGAATGGGAGCAAGGGAAGGTTCTCTTTGCGTCCTTCTTTTGTTTTGTTTTTAGATTCCCAGTGAGTTAATTAGTCAGCTGTTAATGACTTGCAAAACCATTCATAATTAGATTCTGACTCCTCTCCTTCTGGGATCAGCACAAAGCAGGGAGTCTGACTCACTTCTTAGTCATTTTGAAACAAGTACGAGGAAGAGATGTTTGCACACGTGTCTGCGGTATGGTGTGCACCAAACTGATATCTGAACAGAGAAACACACTGTTACAGCCCCCACATTTCATATCCCCATCTGTAAATGCTGAACCTGCAGCTAATTAAAAGAAAGCCCAGCTGATCCATTAGAAATGCACAAGTTCAACTCACTTGTGTAAGCTTTCTTTCCTCGAGCACAGCAAAGCCCTCGTGATGTGGCTTTTGTGTAATTCTAAAATGATGTGCCACTTTTATCACATAATGAATAGAAAGAAAAATAAGGCAAATATTGAGAAATGAAGAAGCTTAGTCTTACAAGAGTGCCTTTTCCTTTGCTTGTCCACTTAAAACCATGCCTTAGTTACGAGGGTGCAAGAGAGACACTGCAGAGATGCGTGGTATGTATTCATTCCAAGTGCAGATATCTCTTTGCTCGAGCAGTGCTATACTGCCAAATATCATAGGATCATAAAATCAAAGAATGGCCTGGGTTGAAAAGGACCACAATGACCATATAGTTTCAACCCCCTGCTATGTGCAGGGTCGCCAACCACCAGGCCAGGCTGCCCAGAGCCACATCCAGCCTGGCCTTGCAGTGGCACACAGATTCAGTACTCCGATCCTGACAATGCCTTGCCCACGTGCTTCTGATAGCGTAGTTCTGTCCTGGAGTGAATCAGAACCTTTGTACCTGACAACATCATTGAGTTCATTCCAAATCTAGAAACCACAGATAGTCAAGCCTGCATGGGGTCTCAACCTGCTAAGCATTCCTTGGGAAAAAACACAAGGTAATGATCTGCCTA
Source organism: Pavo muticus (assembly GCA_016647715.1). Classification (NCBI taxonomy): domain Eukaryota; kingdom Metazoa; phylum Chordata; class Aves; order Galliformes; family Phasianidae; genus Pavo; species Pavo muticus. The sequence goes on from JACDJE010000148.1 coordinate 1,482,829, forward strand.
AATATTCATGCAGACTTCAGTGTCTTTGCACTATGCTGGCACTTGCAGCACACGTACCTTAGTGATGTGACTGCTGCAGCTTGTAGCAGGTCATGGTTCACGCACCCAGTCACTACAGGGACTCTCTCCCACCTGTTAAGAAACTGTAAGAAAAACTGAATAAAAGTAAATCCTTCTAACAGCTTCCATAGGGAAATCAAGATTTTAATTTCAGTCCCTTCCAGCTCTCTCTTCTTATAGCCTTCCTTACCCAGCAAACGATGAATGCTAAGGGCACAGTAAGACAAGGAGCAGCTCTTACCTAACTTCCTTTTCCCACCCTTCCCTCTCTCACTAATAGTGGATTTACTGTCTCCCATTTTCTACACTGGTTCCCTCCACCAATGGAATCCATGGAGTGCAGATGCAAACACTGCTCAAGAATCTCCCAGCAGACACAACTGACAGCTAACTTAACAGGAATTACTTTACTTCCAAGGCTCTGGTGTCGTGAGCTTTGGTTAAAGCTTTCCTCCCAGAATAAATGGATTTCATGTTTAAGGCTTCTTGAAGGTTCCAGCACTTTCAAGTTGAATATTAACATCGTGCAGGTTGTGTACCAGAAGCCAACATCTGTTTTGTGTCTTACAGTCTATGGTACACTTCTAGGTTTTTTGATAGAGGTGGCACTCCAAGGGAAATCTTTAGATACTCAATTAGCTCAGCTTGGAGTCCCATAAATGCTAAAGTTCACTTTTTTTTCCCAACTTTTCTGTGCAAAATCTGGCAGGCAGAAAGGAAAGGCGAAAAGAATGAAAAGCTGAAAATAACAGTCCAAAAATAATGGCATGACAATGACAATGGCATGAAGTTGTGTTAAAATATGTCCTTTTTCAATGATAGAATGTTTGTTAAGTCCGGGTGGTCTACTGATTAACTCAGGGGGTTAAATATAGCAGTTCTGATGTCAGTAAGCTTATCCACACAAAGGGCAAGACATAGAGAAGCCAAATAAATCTCCTGCACAACAGATTTCCTGTGTATTTTCAGTCAAACCAGATGCAAGGGTGGATAGAAAGTCTTTTGAATCAAGAAGTCCTCTCTTTCAAGGAACAATTGCCAGCTTGCAGTGATACATACTGCCTGAGCTTCTTGATGGGGGATCCAGCCTTGGAGAATTAAAGTTCTTCTGAAATCTGATGTGGAATCCAAAGAGTGATGAGCTAGAAAAGAAATAGAAGAGAATTAAATCACCACGAGACAACCACTGAGGGGTGGTTGTAGAAAGCTACATTTCTGTCTTATAGGAGTGGTGATCCACATTGTGGTTGCCCTTCAGTCTTTACATATTGGTCCTCCATAGTTTGTCCTCTGTACGGATCAGGCTCCAGCATTATGTCACGTATTTCTCATAGCTGGAATGCTGCCTCCCAGGAGGAACTTGAAAAGGCTCCAACTGTGGTTCTAGGGAAAAGAAACAAAAAAAAGCAGTGTTTTTGTATGTGAATGCTGTGTGGGTTAGGGGAGCGAGTATATATAGGCTGTTTTTTCATTGCTTTTATTATGTAACTACTAATTAAATCAAGAGAAGGTTGCACGCTATTTCCTTCCTTTCTCCTTGCCAGAAGTGGTTACTGTTCAATAAGTAATAATGACTGAACTTGATATTTAAAAGTGCTAAGAAGAAGAAAATATTTTCTGCCTTATGATCTTGGGCAATTTAAATGCAAAACATCTTCCTCTGCCTTACTCATCTTGCCCCGTGCAGAACTTTCAGTTCAGAACTGCTGAGTATATGCACACATATGTACTGTAGATAAAGCAGTCAGGCCCGGTGTGCGAACCTGCACCCAACCTGCCATGCTGTTATCTCCCAGCAGAACTTTCTTACTGCCTTTGAAATGCTGTTCTCTGAAAAGTCAGGCTCAGGCTGCTGCTTTTTGAATGCTCCAGCAAACAGTGGCTTGAGATCCAAGGTGCAGACATAATTTTTCACTGTAAGTGGAAGCAATAAAAAAAATTAATATTAACCAATATTCTTCCATTCACCTCATGCATGTTCCACTTCAGCAAGTGATTCTTGCTGATATTCCAATATGAATATGTATCATTAGAATACATTCTAACAGTTCTAAGAAGTGAATAAGTAACAGCTAGCATAGTAGTTATTTTCCACAGCGAAGATATAATTACATGTGTTTATGTATCATATATAAATACAGAATAACTCATCCATATTTAGGCAGGTGTGTAAATACCCACTTACTGTTGAGTTGTAGGTAAACACTTAAGTGAGCATTAAACCTTCACCAAAAAAGAAAAGCTGTGGGCTTGGGAGGAATCACAGAAAATGCAGTTTGTTGGTCTGTGGGACATGGAGCTAAGGAGCAGAATGGCACATACAGAGGTGTTACTTTACACATTGATCAAGGCACAGTTTGGAGGAAAATGACTCCATGAGTTATTTCAGGGACGCACACACACAGGAACTGGGTTACAGAGCAAGACATGGGGCTGACATTCCTCTAGTGAAAATCCATTAATGTGCTACAATACATTTCTGGACATCTTCAAGAGGTGTTAAAAAAACTGAAGGACTTTTCTATAAACAGAAACAATATCAAGAGGAGTAAGGATTACCCAGTATAGCAACATGCAAATAACTGAAAGCACATAGCTTGCTTAAAGGTGAAAGCAAAGGACATACAGCCCAGCAAAACGTATAAAAGCCCTGGGAGCAGTAAATGAGACTGGATATAAATATTAACTTCTGGAAAGAGTTAAGGAACAAGAAGATGTCTCTTATGGGCCTTTGACAACTACTGAATTATGTGATGTAGTACATGAAAAGAGAAGATGAGTGTTGGTGTTGGCTTTTAAATGCACCTCCTTAAAGAGCTAAAGCAATCCTGTAATGATGGTGGGCCACACAGATGAAGTAAAACGTCTCTTCTGTTATCATTACCATGATTCTGTTCCATTCACCATACAATTCCTGACCTTCCAAAATAATGCATTACAATTGCTTGTCACTCAATCTACTTAGCACGTATTCTTAGTCTTCCTTCACCAGTCATATTGGTTTCTATTTATGCATTCTTCTGGATGATTTCATTTTTACCTTGCAGTAGTCATCTTTTGGCGGTTGGACTGGATGATCTTGTAGGTCTTTTCCAACCTTGGTGATTCTGTGATTCTATGATTCTATGTTCTTAGGCCCGCTGATAAAACTACTGATACATGATTTGCCTCAAATTAAATTACAAAGCTCTTTACACACACGTAGGGGTGAAATGAAAGATAGACTTTTAGTACAAATTTAGTCTGAAGTCCAGACTCTTCTCTCCTTTCCCTGATGTTTACAGATTCTTGAATTTTGATAGTTGTGATTCAGGTACAATGTAGGAAGTAAATCTGTTTTGTCAGTACCAATTCACTCTTCTGATCAGTTCTGAAAAAAAGAATGCATTAAATTGCCTTAAATCTGCTTTGGGATCCATTTCAGCAGAGACCTGCTGAAGTGCAGTCGAGCTGTGGTATGTTTTTGGTTTCCTCAGGAGCACAGAAGAGCCCAGCTCCCTTTTCTGTCATCTTGCTGAAACAGGTGGCCTCCTTCGGGGTCACCAAGTATATTTAGGGCTGAAATTGGAGCGGGCTGGCGCCGGATTGGCTGTGCCATCCACATGCATCATCAGAGGTTGATGCACCAGGCTTGCTCTCGCCCAGCACTGCTCTAGAGGGAAGACTGGAGAGGCTTTGCTCCTAAGGATATTTACCAGATGTTGCTGGTAAGAACATTTAATCACATTTGACTTCTAGATCTTGTCCTAGCTGTTTCTTGATTCGGTAGTTTTTTCACAGTAGCAGTTGTGCCTTGCCCAGGGGACTCAGATTTTCTGTCTGGCTGAATAACTGAATGGTTGGAAATTGCAGCAAGAGGAAAGGACCTGAAATTGTGTTTTGGAAGTGCAGCTGGTGGTTGGAATAGTGACAGTTGTATAGGGAGGTTCCCTAAGTGCAAGCCTCTACTGCTGTTATATAGTTGTTCATAAACTTTGGCCTACTTTATCATAGGACAGGACAATGGATTGAGTTATCCTTCATTTAATAGTTAATACTCCGGTTTAATGTTTTCTTTTTTCATTTCTTTTTTGTAATTTTTCTCAACACGCCAGGACTAAAAAGGGACAGTATTCCATGTTCCTATATTTAACCTGCATTACTAGACTTCACTTGCCTCAGAAGGAATTGCTGTTTAGCCAGCTAAACAAAACCACCTCGTCATTTGGCAGTATTAGCTTACACGGCAAGTATCTTTGGACTCAGAACAGCTGTTCCAAAGTCTCATCCCCTCCCAGCATTAGAAATAGGGCTGTATTCTCTGGTGGAAAATTGTAACTGCGCCTCGAAGTAAAATCATTGTTTTAATTAATTAGTTAAGAGGTTTTTGACAGTCGTCTGTATTTTGTAATTCAGCCAGTGTATGGACTTTTCATCTTTTCCAGGAACGACGAAATAGAGAGAAAAAAGCCACAAGTTAAAAGAACCCAAAGCACCTGCATAGGCTAATGCTGGGAAAAGCAAAATTGCCTCACTAACTTAAGGTCGCTTAAAAATATACATGCAACCTTTTTATGCATTTCATTTTTACTTGTGAATGCATCTAGTAGAATATGCAGATAAAGCTCCCATTCAAAGAGGAGTTTAAAGAATGCAACAACATTATATGAAATGGTGACAGAGAAAAGAAAAATCTTCATATTACTTTGTCGTAATGAAAAAATCAAATCATACTTCAAGAAATCTCTTCCTCTGATTTCAATTTTTATTTTTCACTTTTAATTTTCATTGGAACTTAATCCAACGGCTCCCCACCACAATCTGAAACAAAGTAATGGTATATTCCAACTTTAACTCTTTGTGTTGTCCAAGTGCTTCCCTCGATTAGCCAATAACGGTGTAATAATCTCAGTAGTTACTAACCGTGACCCATGCACTTTAAGAACTTGACTTTAGCTTTTAGTGGTACTTTCAGTTGTGGGCTAATACTCCATATTCACACTTTCATTTCCTGCATCACCAGTGAGCCGGGGAGAGACAGAAGAATACACTCAAAATGGAGGAAGAAGAATATGAGGAAGTTGTGGAGGTAAGAAGAAAATCTGAGAGTAGAATTCATTGTTTTCTGCCTCAGGAATGGAAATATTAATTACTTCTCCAAGATGCTGCTTGTGAACATAAGTGGTTACTCGTCGTTTGCTATTTGATGACTAGGGTATGATTAGATATCTATTACATGGTTTGATAAGTAAAAGATAACAACAAAAAATACTTGCTATCAGCAGAGCAAAATCTCTCTGGTTCCTGTCATGGTTTGTGCATTTAAATAAGGATTGTAACCATTTCACACCCTCATCACAAGGTTCTGTGGTTACTCTCCTGCATAATTATAGATGCAGGGGCCATCTCTTTCCCCCTTGGCTTGTCCTCTGTCATCCAATCCATGGATGACTTTGGAAGCCCCTCTCTGGCCTGGCTTCTGCCTCTTCCCAGTGCAGTTTTCTCCTACCAACATATCAGATGCCAAGATGGAGCTACACCTAAACCTGCAGATGTCTGTGGAGCAGTGTCAGGCATTAATTAGTTGATTGGGCATTTATACTAACAGTTTTATGACTAATTATTTAGTCTCAGTGACTGAATTAAAGGAATTCCCAAGAACTAGGGAAACTATAGCTTTCTGTACCATTGGAATAATGAGTTTGCTATTAAAAGAGTATATAACATTAACAAAGCCTTGTTACTTTATTATTATTATGAAATGAAATTTTGTATTATGAAATGATTAAGTGGTTGTAACGAACTGCTCAGCACTTGTTTGAGGAAAAAAATAAGATACTGCCAACAGCCATCACACAACTCTTACCTCCGCACCAAACCCACTGGACTGCTGATTTCAGGCAGCATTACAGCACTGGGTCCTGGCTGCCAACTTCCAAAACTTCAAATAATGAATTAATTAAGTCAAATAGTTTACCAGCTACATGTGTGTTGGGAAACAAGCATTACTGCTCATAACATCCATTTTAACACACACTGTACAGCCCAGTCAAAAAGACAGCAGTCCTTCATTGCTTTGCGTTATGAGGTTACTTGGGATTGACTTCATGCTTCCTGACTATTATGTGATCTCAGTGACAAAATACTTATTTATTTCTGCCAACGCTTGTTTGTTGATGCTTGAATTTCGACAAGTTGGGCTTTATGCCTACACAGGCCTGCCTCGTTTTTCCTTTATTATTTCCAAAGACTGCCTTCCTGTAAGCAGGTCCCTTGGATCAACCCCACTCTTGCAATGGTGCATTCACAGTGAAAATTAGAAGAAATGAGGACGAGAACATTTGGTGCAATTTTAAGGCAGCTTAATACTTTGTTTGTTTGTTTGTTTTAAACGAGAGCTCTTCTTTTATGTGAATGCCCTGTTTTAAAACTGTGAGCACTTTATCAGAAATTTATCTTCCGAAAAGATATCATTGGTGAATAAGAGACGACATGAAGGATTTTTAAGACTTTTCCTTCTCTGGACCTCTTAATGTGCACTGAGCACTGCGGCCATTTGTGAGGTACCAGCAAAAGACGCTGACCTGTTACAGCTGAATAGCGGTCAGCGTGCAGAAATTACCTCAAAACAGCCAAACGAGAGGTGAATTTACAAACATGGACAACCTCTCTGCTGCCTACCGCGGCGCTCGAAGCGCATCTTCACGTATTTTTGCAGTAGCGAAGCAACGCGTTACACCAAGCCCGCCCCGCGCCCATCGGCACCGCCGCCATTTGCCGCCAGGCGCACTGTCCCGATGTCAGCATGGCGCCACCGCGCGGCCGCCATGTTCGGCGTGGCCTCGGAGGGGCCGCGGCAGGTGGCGGGGCGGGGCGGCCGCACGCTCCCGGTTGTGAAGGGGCTCTGGCTGCCGCGCAGCCCGGCAGCTGCTTCGTGTGCGTTCAGTTTCTGGCTGCGACGGGGAAAGGCGGAGAGCAAAACCAGCGTCCGCAGCGTCGTCGCCTGTCTTGTGGGAGATTTGCTCTGGGCAGGTGGCACTGCAGGTTGCTTGGGTAAGAGTTGAGCAGGCCTTGTGCTGTGAGGGCTGGCAGTGCCTTTGTGATGAGAGTCTGAGCCACGCATGACAAGAATGGAGTGCCAGCTGGAAACTCTGATTAAACGATGGCAGAGTGGCTTCAGGATGGAGAGGGGGAAAATCTGCTGGCAAAAGGAGGAAGGCTGATGATTCACCTGCAGATCTGCTTCAGAGCTCTGCCTTATTTAGACAGCTGGAGAAAGCCTCACAGGTGGCTTTAATCACCCCAGTGTCTGCTGGAAGGGCTGTGTGGCAGTGCGCAGCGATCTTGGAGATTTCTGGAATGTGCCGAAGACAAACTTCTCGATGCAGATGGCTGATGAACTATCTAGGGAGATGCTCTGCTTGAATGTGCCACTTGAACAAGAAAGAACAGGTGGAATATGCAAAGGTTGATGGCAGCCTGGGCTGCAGAAACCACAAGACTGTGGAGCTGAAGATTTGAGAGAAGCAAGCGAAGCAATGAGAATTATAATCACAGATTTCAGAAGGGCAAATTAGAGCCCTTCTTGGGGGCTTCTGTTCAGGGCCCTGCTTGGGAAAATCTCTTGAGAAAAGTCCAAGAGAGTTGGGTAGTCCCCTAGAACAGTTTCCTCAGAGTGAGAACTGTTCATTTGAGTGTGCAGAAATCAAGTGAAGGCTGGTACGGATGAACAGGCAGCTCCTGGCTGAGTTCAGACACAAAAGAAGGTGAGAATAGGATACTTGGGAGGAGTGTAGATGGAGATGTAAGATGTTACGAAGTGCATTCCTGTATGCATGGGCAAACCAACAAGGGATATGCAGAGCAGCAGGAAAGTAAGTGTTATCATTGGCAGTGAAAGGGAAGCTAAGAGCGTGGGACTGTAGTTTCAGTGGTTGGAGAACCTCAGCATATTGCTTAAAGGGTTTTTTTTTTTTTTTTGGTTGTGGGTTTTTTTTTTGTTGTTGTTGTTTGTTTGTTTTGTTTTTTTGTTTTTTTTTTTTTTTGCATCAATTTTTGTAAGCTTTATTCTCTGGTCTTCCAGGTCTCTGATTCCTAGCAAAGTCATGGGAGTGATGTAGTATCCACAGTAGAGGAAGACAGAGTTAGGGATGACTTACCCAACTGGGATGTATGTGGTTCTAGGGGATCAGAGGGGATGGATAAGGGGTGCTGAGGGATCTGGCTGATGTCAACGAAGGGCTACTATCTGTCATCTTCAGAAGTTCATTGTGTAGTGGGGGAGTTTCTGATAATTGGAAATAGCCTTGTTATACTCATCTTCAGGAAAGGCAAGAAAAAGGATCCAGGCAGTGAACTCGAATCCTTAAGAAAGCTATGGAGAAAATCACCTTAGAAGCCATTTCTAAACACAGGAAGAGCAAAGTGATGAGGAGCAGTGAATATTTGTTTATCGAGGGCGGATCATGGCTGACTAGACTTGGTGTTTTTCATGGTAATTTTACTACGGCTGTTGATGAGGAAAGAACAGCAAATGGCCCATACCTGGACCACAGTAAGAGTGCTGAAACAGACTGATGTAATCTCACTAAGTTGATGAGATATGAGCTGGATAATGGATGATAAAGTGGGTAGGAAATTGGCTGACTGCAGAGCTCTGAATTCTGTTTAGTAGAAGGAAGTCTGGCTGGCAGGCAGTGATGGCTGAGGACCGTCAAGAATCTGTGGAGATCCTCATCTGTAGGTAGGAGCAACTCTGAAGGCAGCCTCGGAGAGAGAATTCTCTTACAGTCCTTTTGGCACATTGCCTAACGTTTGGGAAGTCCTTTTCGATTGAATGCTTTCTTTCAGTGTGGTCATCGTTCGCCTTTCTTATGGATCGTTAGATAATGGTCCTTCATTAATTACTTAGGAGGAAGATCAACTAAGGAACATAAGGAAAAAACCCAATCATTGCAAAAAACTACTAACAGATCTTCAGGACTTGATAATGTCTTTACAAACTGCAATCTTGTTTCTCCTGAGGTGTGTTTTTAAAACAGTCTTTCTAAGAGAGAGTACAGTGTGCTATTCTGTATGATCTGTCCTAACAATGATTTTTTTTTCTCCTTTCTTTAATAGTACTACATTGAGGAGACAATTGTTGAGGAGGGTGAACCATATGAGGTAAAGGTTCCTGTGAAGTTGAATGTGTTTGATATATGCATTAATTACATTATACATGTAATTAATGTGTAATACTAAACTAGTGGCCTTTTGCATTCTGAGGATCAATTTTCCATAGTAAGCACATAGGTATCAGTGAATGATTGCTTTCAGTATTCTTTGTTTCCTCTTCAAGACCTTGCTGTGGGCTGACCGAGAGGACTTCTAGCTTTTTTTGGGTGTCTGTCCCATCTGTTTTTTAGATTTGCATTTGGGATTCAACCTGGATGTGCACTACTGTTTGCCACTGTTTGTTTTCCATCAGGAGGAGCTGAGGATGTGTCTGACAGAGAAGGACTATGCTAATTTCTTTCCTGCTCTCTGTCTTGCTGGTGCTCTTCCCTTTGCTGCTGCCCAGCAGCTAAATTTGCACAGGTGCTGACAGAATGAAGCAGCAGGTTATGTTATTAACAAGAAAGACAGGCAGGAAGATTACTTAGGTAACATATCGACAGAACCTGATTATTAGTGTTAAAGATGAACAGAATTATTGAGGATGTGAATTTGGCTAGGTATGTATGTATGAATAACGGGGCCGTACTGCACTATATGCAGCTTGTTAGGGAAAGAAGCATATAAAGATTCTTCCTGAGCCTAGTTAGTGTGTATCGGTTCTTTTCCCTTTACCTCGTGTAATCTCACTGCAGAGTGGTCATTTGAAGGTTTCTCATGTCACTGGTAACAAATATTTGAGTTACCAAGGAGTTATTACCATAATTTGTAGTTCTACTGATAGCATAGATGTAAGCAACTCTTTGCTACCATGAAATATTCTTTATGGCATAGGCTGATGCTGAAACATAAGCTTAGCAGTTCCTTCCAAACGAAGGATCTGGTCCCAAAGTCTTACTGCAGTTTTAATTTAATATAGTGTGATTAATACCATTTGAGCAAATAATTGAAGACTGCGCTTTTGAAGAAAGCCTGTCATGTTATTTTGACCGCTGCATTCATCAGGTGTTTTAAAATCCATAGCCAGACTGGATTTAAAGGGAGCAGTAGCACGATTTCTGTGATTTTGAACGCAGTACTGTGGAGTGAGGAATCCCATATGAGTACGAATGTCTTTTTAGCTGATGTGATTGGATGCATTCCATCAGCTGTAAGTGCAGTCTGTGGCATTAGCATCATGCGGGCCTAAGAGTTATCATATGAAGATAGAGGGTTATTTTTACATGAAATACTGTATTTTCAGAAGGAAGCCTCTCCAAGCTTTAGAAATACATTACAACTTCTCAGGAAAGTGTGTAGCTTCACTACTTTGTTACCAACCTAACATCAAGTAACGCTTTTCCGAGTCTTGCCTAGGCAGGTTTCAAACTCTGCTGTGCTTTCAGTGCCAGAACTTAAGCAAACACTTGCTCACTTGAAATGAGTCGTAAGAGCTTAATCTGTTGTGGTGCAGAAGTAACCATTAACATCCCGGCGCGTCGTTAGTGAAATGTAATTAATATTCACGTAATGAACAACCTTTTTGTAACCAAAGTTTTGTGTATTTGCCAAGTTAATATTTAATGCTTGGTGTATTTTCTAGCCTACCTCGTACTAATGTAAGTAACTATTGGAAACCTGACCGTCGTGCATTCCTTTGTAAAGCCTTTGTTTCATTTAAGCTAATTGATTATGAAATAAAGCTTGATACTTTGTTACTCAGATAATTTCCGAGCGTATTTTTCAGCTGTAATCGTTATTTTTAACATGCTTTGGATTAGAACCTTTGTATTAAAATTATCTCTTACAGCATGAATATGTTGATAAAAAAGTATATAAATGATTTAATTTAATTGTGGTCTTCTTTGCAGTGGATGCTTGATCAGATGAATGTATGTATATCTCAACTGTATCTTTGCCATGATTATCATCTCACTATGTGAAAATGTACATTAATAGAGAAGGTGGATTCTGAGCATTTGTTCGATCGGTGCATCATAGCTGTGCCCCAGGATCCCAAAGACTTGGGATCTGCTGTGTGCATTCCTTTCGGAAGAAGAAGATAAGCATTTTGAATGACTGTATGCACTTCTGACCTGCTTTCTCAGTTTTCAGTGTCGTTGTTTGGCAAGCTGGCTGTGTGATGTCTGCATCTTCGACACTCAGAGCGCTTTCCATGCTTTGCTTTTGGTCGTGGGTGGTCACATCTGAGAAGCCACCTCATGCCAGTGGAAGTTATGCGTATGGAGCACAGCCCCCACTCTTCCTGCTCCTTTGGAGAATAATTGTGGTGGTTTGATGCAAAAATCAGCCATTTGTTTAGTTCCTTGTACTTCTTCAGTTTGAGTCATATAAAGCAGGCATTACTGGGTGATCCCGGTAGGAAGTAAGTGTCACCCTTTTTCTACACCATAGGTGCTTCGGGGATAAGAGCTGAGCATCCTTCTATATCAGAGAAATGAAAAAAGCTTACAATAAAATGTGATTTATAATTAAAACACGTTTATTTTTTCTCTAGGTGGTCACTGAGATCACTGACAGCACTAGCACAGAATTCACAGGTCCTACAACCGTCACCCGTACGATTGAGTATGAGAAGGCTTCTGGTGAGGATGCAGCAACTCCAGTCAGAAAGAAGACGATACGGACAAAAGTGGACACTTCAAAGTTCTTGACGCCTTATCTGCAGCACAGTACGAAAATGAAGGACCTGTTCAGTGAGGTGAATTGCCCCATGTCCTTTACTTGTTTAGAAACACCAATTTTGGAAGCATCTGATAGGTACTGTTGCGATCCTTTAAGCTGCTGTTTTGACTCCTTCTGACCTTCATTTCATCATGTGTGTTAGTGCTGTTTGCTTGAAGTAGGAAGTTTCCTTCTTTCAGTTAGATCATCTCTTGCCTATTTCTTGCTTAGCTGCATCAAGTAATCTTTAGACACAAAAAGCTCGTGGCAGATATCTGAAGATTTATCTTAGATGTCAGTTAATAGGTCTCCTGCGCTATCTGACTTGGGTACTTAAGTAAGGAAGATGCTTATTGAATAGTGATCCTCAATACTTTGTACAGTAGTATATTTCTCTGTCCCTCTCTATATCCAAGAATTATTTTGTGCCCAGTATGTGGGAACAAACACCTACCCAATTTCCTGCTACGGTATATCAAATTCTGGCATTGCTGTCCGTTTTACTGTTTTTAAAGGTGGGAAATAACTGTTCTGCACAGGTGTATGATGGTGGCAGACCTTTTTTCCTAAATTTTAATGTGTGATACCTACCAGTGTTTGCTGTTGAGAGGTTATGTGAGATCATATGTCTAAGATTGCTACTTTCACCCCAAAATCTTCCCCATCTTTGGTCACTGAAACAAGTAACCAAATGTATCAGGGCGAGATTGGTAATGCAAATAAACTCAGGGGTGGTCTAAAGCAGGCTGAAGGTAGAAATGGATTTTTTCTGCTGTGTCAGGTGGAAGAAAATCAGTTGGTTAAAATAAGCAGAACTGTGCAAATATATTTGAGTAGTGACAACTTGTATTAGTCAGTGATGTGCCTCAAGCTCCTGTACTAAACAGATGAATGCATCAAAGTTACTGTTTACATTTCTGCCAGAGTTTTAGGATGTGTCTTAATCATATTTGTCATTATTTTCTTTCAGAACAAGTACAAAGAGAAGTTTAATAAGGAAAGAGGAAAGCCATATGCTTCCACAATCGATACCCCAGAAATTCGGAGAATCAAGAAAGTGCAGGAGCAGCTCAGTGAGGTAGATATCAAATGTTGCTCTTTCTGCAGTTCCAGTTTCCCTTTCAACAATACATCTCACAATTTGGGAAACTGAAATCCAAAGCATCTTAATTCTTTGTAGAGTAAGTAGGGAGAATTGGATCTCTGGGAATAGGAACTCCCAAAGCTGAGTGGAGAGACACCTAAGCAGTGTTCAGGAGATGAGTATCCATTAAATTGTGCCCAACACGTGGCTTGGGATACACTGAGGAACACGATGCAGCAATCTGTGTGCTAATGCTGACCGAGCCTGCTGTCAAGCTGGGAATGGTGTAACAGCATTAGGATGACTTTGTGCTCCGCCTACTGGTTTGCCATGGTAGTGTGGCTGCTGTATTGCTTTTGGGGACGCTGATAGCATATGGTCCATGGTAATGGACTGAAATTAGGAGATACTGAATGCCATGGGGATTTCCACCTCACCATACAGGTGGAAGCACTCTTAGGAAGAACTCAGATTATAGGATAACTACCCCTAGCTTGGATTCATGGCTCTTGACATTGTCACAAAGCTGCATTTCTTTTTCAGATAATTCACAGAATCTGTTTGTTTCCGTAGGTATTATTTCTAAGCAGTCCATGGTAAAGGTTAATCATGTGCCTAAATGTGTAAATGCCTTAGGAAAACACTTGTCAGTGTTTGCTGTGAACACAGCTGTGGTTTGGTATGCCCTGATCTAGGTTAAATACCGCATGGCTGGTGAGGCTGCTCGAACTATTTGCCATGTTGATGAAAAGGCCTGGGATATTGAACATGCGAAGAAGGTATCTCAGCAAGTGAGCAAGGTGAGTGAGTTTTGGCTTACCAGAAGGCTTGTGAACATTCGTGGATCATGAAGTTACTGATAAAAGTAAGGTTTTCAGCTCAGGACACTAAATCAGTGTCTATAGAACAGTTTAGAAGCACAGGGGGGAAGACCAAATAAGTTGACCAAGACCAGTATAAATATCTTAAATGTTTCCAATTTGTATTTTTAAATGCCATTTGTATGATACTTTCACTTTGTAAAAAAAAAAAAAGCTTTCCATCAAGCTGTTTATTAACTAATGTAAATATTCTTCTAATAAGAGAGTAACTAGCCTGCTGATCTTTCTGTCCAGGTGTTATATAAACAGAACTGGGAGGAGAATAAGGACAAGTACTTACTTCCCCCTGATGCCCCAGAGCTTGTAAATGCAATAAAAAATACAGCAATGTTCAGCAAGGTAAGAAGAATCACTGGTTTAGTCAGCTGAAGTTTAAGAAGCATTCCAAGGCAAAGGTGAATTCATTCTCTATTCTGGCATATTTCTGTTTTAAGAAACTCTACACAGAAGACTGGGAAGGAGACAAAACGTTGTTCTATCCGTACAATGACAGTCCAGAACTCAGAAGGGTGGCACAGGCTCAAAAAGCTCTGAGTGATGTAAGTATCAAAGCCTGATTGAGAATGGGATCCTGCTACAGTGTAACCTGGGAGGCTTCTGGCTGGGCTTGCTAACAGAACAGAAGATAAAAATGCACAGATATGCACTGGTAGCTCTGAGAGCGGTGCTGTTTCTGTAGAAAAGTGTACACTCTTTATTAGAGTGTGTACCTATTGGCATTTTAATGTTGGGTTATGAGTGAAAGAAATAATTTGTTTAAGACCTCAGATAACTAGTAAGACCTCAAATACCTCTCAGAATGTGTTGAGAAGCCCTCAGGGTTGGCTGTAAGCCCAGTAGCCCTGTTTGCTGGGCCTTGAGAAGTATCTGCAAATCTATATAACCGTGATAAGAAAACCCAGTAGTTCATGATCTGTGCTCAGCATTGCTGTTTGCTGATACTGAGGGGAAAAAAACAGACACAGAACTCTTCAACCAAGTATTTCAGGTCTTATGTAAAGGTTTCAGGTGACCAGTTTATCACAAACAATAGGGTAGTGGACTTGAAGACTTTCCTAGTGAACTTTTCCATGGTCCCCCAGAGCACACTGATTGAAAGAGATTGTTGTTCAGTATCTGTGGGCAGAACAACTGTTGTTACTGGCGGCGTTCGCAGAGGTGAGATTAAATATTCTGTTACTGTTGAAGCGGGCAGTTTCTGTAACGCTTCCTTCTTTCCCATTTCCAGATTGTCTACAAAAAAGGGCACGATGAACGAAAATCCAAATATACTGCTCTGCCAGATCCACCTGACGTGGAACAAGCCAAGAAAGTGTCAAGGCAGCTGAGCGATGTGAGTAGAATGCAGTTCTCTTCCTTCAACAGACACTTCCATTTTGGGATTAGAGAGACAAAAAGGTACCAGAGAGAAAAAGACAAGACCAGACCTCAAGATCTCTTTGATTTTTTCAGTAGAGAAAGTCAGCTTTTATGTTTACTTTCTTTTTAAAACATCTCAGAAAATCCTGCCCAGTCTCAAGTGAAAGACAGAATTTCATCCTTATCAGCAAACCCAGGTTTCAGAAAACATTTCTGCTTCTGTCATACAAACAGAAGTTCCTGTTCTTCCTTTTGTAAGAAATATCTAGTGTTGCATTTAAAACTTTCACAGGTCAAAGCAACATAAAACATCAGCTTTATTCTTCAAAATGAACAGTGAAACACAGCTATGTATCTGGTTTTAAAATGAATTGTTTGCTTACAAGGAATAATCCCACTTTGCTGCTAAGTTGGGTATCTGATCTTTGAAGATGCCCAGGTTGATGGCAGAGAAGATCTTTTAAATGTTACTTTCCCTGTCGGATCATTGTCCACATGCATATCCCATGCAAGTTCGTGGGTACCTGTGGAAATTAGGTGACTCTTTCCCAGTTTGCACACTGAGCTAGCAAGTAATATTCAACAGTAAATTCCACAGCTGTATGGCACGACTAGCAAAGACTGATGCCAGGCCTTAGCAGTACGTTTTACACATAAAATAAATCAGCTGAGGAATGCAGGAGGTGAAGTGAAATAGAAGAAGATCAGCTTTTGCTGGAGGAATTGGAGCTAAGTCATATGAACTTTTAAGACAGAAGGTTTTAATTCAGTTCAGAGTTCAGCTGCGGTAAGGAAGATGTGCCTGATTTTGTTGCTATACAGTGGAAATTATCTGCTGTCTCAAATGAGGGAGTCAGAGTATCTAGTGAACTCATCTGAAAGGTGACAGAAGGTAAAATGTTGAGAGGAAATTTCTTGTACCTTAAGTAGCTTAAAAGCTAAATTATCATCAGGACATTTTTTTGTTGCATGGGAGAAGCAAGATCAGTGTGATTGTTCTTGAAAACTCATAAGATGTAGTCAGTAGCCTCTACGTGTATCTGCAAACCATAACGTTCAGAAGAATCCTTTTTGGCATGTACGTTCTTAATCAGTGTGATAACAAGTTGTGCTCTCTGTGATGAGGAAAGCAGCCGTGGTTGAAAGTGCGTTTGGAACACTGAGTGAAAACTCAGGAAGGCGTTTACTTCATTAAACAGACAGTGACTGTTTAAGCAGTTGTTCAAACACCTTAAGCTTTCTGTTTGAGCAGTCTGTACTTGATTTACATTACTCTGAATCTAGTTGACAGAAATCACGTGTACCAGACAAGCCATATATAGAAAGGACTTCCCATTTATGTCCTGTAACAGGTTTCAGAAGCAGTAACAGTGTATTCTAGTTTAATCTTGGACAATATTATATCCCAGTATTGTGTGAATAGTGAGACAACTGGAGGAATTTGGTAGTGATATCCCACAGAGAGTATATCTTAGTAAGTGCTTTGGAATAGATGACTTATTTAATGTGTACATCCTTTTTGGTCAGGGAACCTAGCAAAATAGATGAAAACTGATAAGGTGAAGTCATACTTCACATGATTTTGACAGTGACTGATAAAGTGGTTATAATGCAGAAGTAAAATAGGAGGCATCTTTAAAAAGAGAACTTCTAAGTGAAAACTGAGCTGGAGATTAAGTATTATTTTATTAATTTCATTGCAGATTATTTATCATGAAGACTACAAAAACAAGATCAAAGGCAAGTGGAGTCAAACTCCATGCTATGATGTTGTAGTCGCAAAAATGAATGCGGAAAATATAAGCATGGTAAGTAAATTCTTCAGAAGATCTCGAAATGAACAGCTTTATTTTCTGCACATGCCAACGTGGCAAATACTGTTAAAATGTTCCTGCTTTGCTTGCTGTGTTTTTCTTTTTCTATTTAAGCTTCTTCATGGATGGCTGATTTATAATGCAGCTGCATTTGGTACGTTGATATCTACTTTTCTCTGTTCTTAACAGAAAAAATACCAGGAAGACTTTGAAAATGTGAAAGACCAAATCTACTTCATGCAGACTGAAACTCCAGAGTATGAAGCTAATAAGCGAGTCTCAAATAATGTCAGTAAGGTATGTTGTGTACCTGCTCCCATCTGTATAGCTTGAGTGTAGTTGTGAAGTAGTACAGTTTGTGCTGGAGCTGTTTTGTCAGATGTCAAAGATATTTTCTGCTGTGCAAAAGATGTGTTCTTCTGTCCCTGCCACCCCAAGGCTTTCAGTGATTCCTACCCATGCTTGTGATCCTCTGCAATAGCACCTATGAAGTAGAATATTCTCTTTCATGGAGATGGAGTTTGCTTTGGTTTACTCTTAGTGTATTATGTTATATGGTTTTAGTTGGAATAGATCAATGCTGTTAACCAAGGCCAGCATAACCTAGCTGAATCTGGTTTCATCTTTTCAGAGTTATGCTTCCTTTCTCGGTGTATAACAGCAGGACAAGGGGAAATGGTTTTAAATTGAGGGAGGGAAGTTTTAGGTTGGATGTCAGGGGGAAGTTCTTTACTCTGNTTGCATCAATTTTTGTAAGCTTTATTCTCTGGTCTTCCAGGTCTCTGATTCCTAGCAAAGTCATGGGAGTGATGTAGTATCCACAGTAGAGGAAGACAGAGTTAGGGATGACTTACCCAACTGGGATGTATGTGGTTCTAGGGGATCAGAGGGGATGGATAAGGGGTGCTGAGGGATCTGGCTGATGTCAACGAAGGGCTACTATCTGTCATCTTCAGAAGTTCATTGTGTAGTGGGGGAGTTTCTGATAATTGGAAATAGCCTTGTTATACTCATCTTCAGGAAAGGCAAGAAAAAGGATCCAGGGATAAACAGGCAGTGAACTCGAATCCTTAAGAAAGCTATGGAGAAAATCACCTTAGAAGCCATTTCTAAACACAGGAAGAGCAAAGTGATGAGGAGCAGTGAATATTTGTTTATCGAGGGCGGATCATGGCTGACTAGACTTGGTGTTTTTCATGGTAATTTTACTACGGCTGTTGATGAGGAAAGAACAGCAAATGGCCCATACCTGGACCACAGTAAGAGTGCTGAAACAGACTGATGTAATCTCACTAAGTTGATGAGATATGAGCTGGATAATGGATGATAAAGTGGGTAGGAAATTGGCTGACTGCAGAGCTCTGAATTCTGTTTAGTAGAAGGAAGTCTGGCTGGCAGGCAGTGATGGCTGAGGACCGTCAAGAATCTGTGGAGATCCTCATCTGTAGGTAGGAGCAACTCTGAAGGCAGCCTCGGAGAGAGAATTCTCTTACAGTCCTTTTGGCACATTGCCTAACGTTTGGGAAGTCCTTTTCGATTGAATGCTTTCTTTCAGTGTGGTCATCGTTCGCCTTTCTTATGGATCGTTAGATAATGGTCCTTCATTAATTACTTAGGAGGAAGATCAACTAAGGAACATAAGGAAAAAACCCAATCATTGCAAAAAACTAATAACAGATCTTCAGGACTTGATAATGTCTTTACAAACTGCAATCTTGTTTCTCCTGAGGTGTGTTTTTAAAACAGTCTTTCTAAGAGAGAGTACAGTGTGCTATTCTGTATGATCTGTCCTAACAATGATTTTTTTTTCTCCTTTCTTTAATAGTACTACATTGAGGAGACAATTGTTGAGGAGGGTGAACCATATGAGGTAAAGGTTCCTGTGAAGTTGAATGTGTTTGATATATGCATTAATTACATTATACATGTAATTAATGTGTAATACTAAACTAGTGGCCTTTTGCATTCTGAGGATCAATTTTCCATAGTAAGCACATAGGTATCAGTGAATGATTGCTTTCAGTATTCTTTGTTTCCTCTTCAAGACCTTGCTGTGGGCTGACCGAGAGGACTTCTAGCTTTTTTTAGGTGTCTGTCCCATCTGTTTTTTAGATTTGCATTTGGGATTCAACCTGGATGTGCACTACTGTTTGCCACTGTTTGTTTTCCATCAGGAGGAGCTGAGGATGTGTCTGACAGAGAAGGACTATGCTAATTTCTTTCCTGCTCTCTGTCTTGCTGGTGCTCTTCCCTTTGCTGCTGCCCAGCAGCTAAATTTGCACAGGTGCTGACAGAATGAAGCAGCAGGTTATGTTATTAACAAGAAAGACAGGCAGGAAGATTACTTAGGTAACATATCGACAGAACCTGATTATTAGTGTTAAAGATGAACAGAATTATTGAGGATGTGAATTTGGCTAGGTATGTATGTATGAATAACGGGGCCGTACTGCACTATATGCAGCTTGTTAGGGAAAGAAGCATATAAAGATTCTTCCTGAGCCTAGTTAGTGTGTATCGGTTCTTTTCCCTTTACCTCGTGTAATCTCACTGCAGAGTGGTCATTTGAAGGTTTCTCATGTCACTGGTAACAAATATTTGAGTTACCAAGGAGTTATTACCATAATTTGTAGTTCTACTGATAGCATAGATNGTCTCTTCTGTTATCATTACCATGATTCTGTTCCATTCACCATACAATTCCTGACCTTCCAAAATAATGCATTACAATTGCTTGTCACTCAATCTACTTAGCAAGTATTCTTAGTCTTCCTTCACCAGTCATATTGGTTTCTATTTATGCATTCTTCTGGATGATTTCATTTTTTCCTAGCAGTAGTCATCTTTTGGCGGTTGGACTGGATGATCTTGTAGGTCTTTTCCAACCTTGGTGATTCTGTGATTCTATGATTCTACATTCTTAGGTCCGCTGATAAAACTACTGATACATGATTTGCCTCAAATTAAATTGACAAAGCTCTTTACACACACATAGGGGTGAAATGAAAGATAGACTTTTAGTACAAATTTAGTCTGAAGTCCAGACTCTTCTCTCCTTTCCCTGATGTTTACAGATTCTTGAATTTTGATAGTTGTGATTCAGGTACAATGTAGGAAGTAAATCTGTTTTGTCAGTAACAATTCACTCTTCTGATCAGTTCTGAAAAAAAGAATGCATTAAATTGCCTTAAATCTACTTTGGGATCCATTTCAGCAGAGACCTGCTGAAGTGCAGTAAAGCTGAGGTATGTTTTTAGTTTCCTCAGGAGCACAGAAGAGCCCAGCTCCCTTTTCTGTCATCTTGCTGAAACAGGTGGCCTCCTTCGGGGTCACCAAGTATATTTAGGGCTGAAATTGGAGCGGGCTGGCGCCGGATTGGCTGTGCCATCCACATGCATCATCAGAGGTTGATGCACCAGGCTTGCTCTCGCCCAGCACTGCTCTAGAGGGAAGACTGGAGAGGCTTTGCTCCTAAGGATATTTACCAGATGTTGCTGGTAAGAACATTTAATCACATTTGACTTCTAGATCTTGTCCTAGCTGTTTCTTGATTCGGTAGTTTTTTTCGNTAAAAACCTCATTATTTTTGTTTTGAAAGATAAAATATAGAGCAGACTATGAGAAGAACAAAGCCATTGCAGATTATAACGTGCTTCCTGCTACGGAGAACCCATTGCTGAGGCAATTAAAAACTGCAGGAAATGTGCTGAGTGATGTAAGTATTGTCAGAGTACAGCACCACAATTCTCAGTCATGTACAGTAAACCAAAACCCAAACTCATTATTTCTTGACTTCTCCACTGAATTTCTCAGTATTTTTAGTTTAATAAAGCTAGTATTTTTCAAGAGATATTACTGGCCAGAATGGTATAGCTGTAAGGAGTCGTTTCCCCACAGCTGAGTTGTGGGGATAGCTAACGATTGTGTAGTTCATTTGTAATGCTTTGAAAAATGGGTCATAGGATGGCAGTTCTTCCTTAGTGCTTAGAACTTCAACTGCTGCCTGCAGTGATAAAATAAGCACTTCTAGGTATTCATATATACTGTATTTTTGATACCACTTCAGGAGCATATTGACATTCTTGATTTCTCTCTGGATGTTTTCGTCTGTTTGGAAAGACACTTCGTATTTCTCAGCATCAGACATTCAGAAATGATGAGTCAAACCTTCATGTCTTTCCTAACAATCCTAGGAGCCACTGAAAAGAGCTTAAAAAATACATTCACTGTTGTAATTTATATTGTATTGTGAGTGCACTTCAGTGCAATCTGCTTTGTTACCCAACATTATGTTCATTTGCAGAAATTATACAAAGAAGCCTATGAGCAGTCAAAAGGAACAAGCATGAACTACTGTGAAACACCAAAGTTCCAGACTGACAATGTTCTAAAGAACTTCAGTGATGTATGTATTTCTGAGTTCATATCTTTCTGCACTGACGCTCTTGATTGTGTTTCCTTACCAAGCTGTGATTATTTTTCCAGGTAAAATACAAAGATGCTTACCAAAAGAATATTTTGGGACACTATTTGGGCAGTTTTGAGGACCCACATCAGATACACTGTATGAAAGTCGAAGCTATGAAGAGCGATGTAAGTGTGGCAGCCGTTCAGTTCTTGCCATCATGTTTTCATCTGAGAGAGCTCAATTATGTTTTCTCATGGAATGTTCCTTTTATCCCTAGAAAAATTACAAAGCGGATTATGAGGAGGAAAAGACAAAATGCTACTTCCCTCAGACCATAACTCAGGAATATGAAGCTATTAAGAAGTTAGAGCAGTGTAAAGATGTAAGTACAGGGCAGTGGTGATCAGATAGCCAGTTAAATGCAGAGCATCTGCTCCGAGATGTCTGAGAATTTACTGAGTGATTCCTGTTAACTTTGAGTGTGATTTTCTTAGCATAGGTGACTTTTAAAAGCCCTATTCACCTGTTTTTACAAGTCTTTTGTGACACCTAGTGATCAAGGCAGTTATAACACCATCTAACAAATAAAACCGTATCATTAGAATAGGAACAAAATGAAACATGACCCTCAAGCATCTACTTGCTGAAGTCAGCATATTTTTACATTAATACTTTTAAAATACTTCAACATGCTTTAGTTATTTTATTAATACAAATGGTATTTAGTAATATTTGAAAACATTTTAAAATATGTATTTGTGTGTAATATTTTATATGGTGTATCATTTATTGTCTACTGTAAGATTTATATACGCATAAAATATTTTGTGTTTATGCTTTTAAAATACTTAAAAAGTGTATTTGGGCTCTGATTGTGTTAGAAAGTAACATAAGAATCATTGTGCAGGACAGTGCTTATCTACATTGCTGCCATAACTGCTAGCTATCCCAAGCAATGCTGCATCACTGTGTCTTATTGAATAGGAAGATGTACTTATTACAGTTACAATGTATTCATTATTTTCCCTCAGCACACCTACAAAAAGCATCCTGATCAGATCAAATTTACTCAAGTGACTGACTCTCCAGTACAGAAGCAAGCAGAGATCAATAGCAAGCAGCTGAATGATGTAAGTGAGCTCCAGTTTTAAGACGATTCCTGAAATGGAAGTATAGGTGAATGTGGGTGTGTATGTGCACAGACATGGACAAAAATGCTTATGCGGCCTGTTCCAGTGAAAGACCACCTGCAAATCAGACTTCTTACATTTTTTTTAAGGAGCTGTGCATGTCATAGAATCGTAGAATCACCAAGGTTGGAAAAGACCTGTAAGAGCCTCCAGTCCGGCCTTCCACCTATCACCAATATTTCCCACTAAACCATGGCCCTCAGTACAGCATCTGAATGTTTCTTGAACCCCTCCACGGTCGGTGACTCCACCGCCTCCCTGGGCAGCCCATTCCAGTCCCTGACCGCCATCTTGCTAACATCCAACCTGAATCTGCCCTGGCTCAACTAGTCCTATTGCTAGTTACATGGGAGCAGAGGCCGACCCCCACCGCACAACAGCCTCCCTTCAGGAGTTGTAGAGAGCGATAAGGTCACCCCCGACACTCCGCTTCTCCAGACTAAATAATCCCAGTTCCCTTAACCACCTCCTCATCAGGCTTGTGCAGAGCCCTGAGTAAAGACCTTTCTGAGTAAAGACTGCACGGAGCATTTAGGGCTTGTTTCTTCCATCATAAGATCAATAATTCTGTATGAAGAGTGCAGTCTCAATCTTTATGAGATAAGTGGCAACATACATTTCCAAAAATCAAACCTAAATCCTCAATTCATTCACAATGAACTGGTGCTGCTTGTACAAGGAAAGAAGAATTTATTTATGCATGGTATATTTTACAGAAACTCTACAGATCTTCCGGAGAAGAAGTTAAACATAAATACACTCTCCCCCCAGATGTCCCACAGTTTATCCAAGCTAGATACAATGCTGCCAACGTCAGTGATGTAAGTGATGACTCTGTAACGTTTTACACATTGCTCATGGAGTTTTGGGTATGTTACAGATAGGCTCATATTGCAGGTTTCTTTCACTGATACTCAACTTATATCACTGTAATTTTTCACTCTTGGTATCATTTGAATTTCCAAACAAATCCCAGCTACTCATGTAATC
Organism: Pavo muticus; assembly: GCA_016647715.1. NCBI lineage: Eukaryota > Metazoa > Chordata > Aves > Galliformes > Phasianidae > Pavo > Pavo muticus. The sequence continues at coordinate 1,506,414 of JACDJE010000148.1, forward strand.
ATGTAATTAATTTAGTTTAATTAATAAAGAGGTAATAAAACACTGAAGGAAGCATCTTATACTAAAGATTTGCCAGGAGTAGCTTCTGTAGCTTTTATTTGCTTATAATTCACATGAATACTAGGTTCTCTAGAATAACACTGGTTTTCTTTTTTAGGCCTATTATAAACAGGACTACTACGATCTAATAGCTAAAGGGAACAACGTGTCACTTGATGCTATTCCAATTACTCGAGCAAAAGCATCAAGGAACATTGCTAGTGATGTAAGTATCTATTCCAGGTACACTTGTTTTAGCCAGTATTAAAATGTCAACCACTTCAGGCTGTGTGGCAGACCCTAAATATTCCATAAGGCTCACTGGAGTCACACGTGAGAAAGACATTCTCAGTCTTTCCCAAAGTGTTGCTTTGTGTAAAACATCTTGTATTCTTTGGATAAGTAAATGCTACTGTGCTGTGTTTCCTGAACCACTCTTCGTGGCAGAAATGGAGTCAGTAGTTCTTGCAGTCGTTTGCTGACAGATTTCCAGTAAATGAGCTACATTAGAATCTACTTAGACTGTGAGACTATATATACTGAGGTAGTTTTGAGTTAAGCAGCTGAGTACAGCTTATTTGGAAGGCATATAGCACAAACTGTTGATGTGCATTATGATTCAGTGGTTTCAGATGAGGAAGCTGTTCAGTTGTACTTTCTGCTATTCCTCTCAAGGGAGAGAGGAGGATTGTCTCAAGTGTTTTAATATTTTTCATACACTCCTCAGCACAGTAATTTTAAGGAAACGATTTCATTTCCTTTCAGGGAAAGCTGTGGCTGATGAATCATTGTGATGTATGTAACCTGTTGTGTGTAGCCTTAGACGGTGGAAAAAGAAAAGCTGGTATTGCTGGGTATGCTGTTTAGGCTAATGTTCCTGAGCAGGTTGCAGCTTTCCTTTCCAATGAAAGCCATAACAGATTGTCTTCCCTTTTTTTTCAGTTTAGACATCAGTAGCTATGCAGCAATGTATTTGATCTCTTTTCTCTGTTTCCAGTATAAATATAAAGAAGCATATGAAAAGGCTAAAGGAAAACAGGTTGGTTTCAAGAGCCTGCAAGATGATCCCAAGCTTGTTCACTACATGCATGTTGCAAAGATTCAGTCCGACCGTGAGTACAAGAAGGACTACGAGAAGAGTAAGACTGTCTATCACACGCCTCCTGATACATTCAGTATCCAGGCTGCAAAAAAGTCTCAGGATGTAGCTTCTTCTGCCCACTACAAAAATCTGATCCATCACTACACTTACCTGCCAGATGCTATGGATGTTGAGCTTGCAAAGAACATGATGCAAATTCAGAGCGATGTAAGTATTTCAGTGGCTGCTGTCTCATAGATGTTTTCCTACACACGTAAACATAAAATAGGTATTTCTACTCAATGAAAGTTGCCATCGCTGTATGGGAATGGTTTGTTTTCATTGTGTCCTGGGGAACAGCGTTAGAAGCTTTAAGTATCAGCTGGTGGAGTTTAGAAGTACCACATTCCAGGTGAGTTACGCTCAGAAGGGATTTGATGGTGGCATGCCTATGAAGAGCAGACTTCTGGGATATGGCACGCAAATGATTTCATTTTCTTTTTAAATTTTTTTCAGAGAACTTTATTTTGCAACTAAGATAATTTTGTTTTATTCTTTAGGACTTTGAAGTTTCCCTGTTTTGTCTTCACATGAGATAGATGGGGTGGTGCAGGTGGCCTGTTAGTGAATACCATGAAGGAGTGGGCAAGACAATAGTAGTATCAGGGATAGCAGGGATGCCTCCTCTGGAGGTGTGTAGCATAAGAGATTTCTTGCAGGATTGTCTTGGTTGTTCTTGCAGATACAGAGTTTTAAAGGATTGACTGAGTATACCAGGTTGCAGTCTGCAGTTGTTTGGATGCTGTGGAGTTTCCCTCTCTTGTGGGGGATGACTCCTCTTGAATTTAGACCGTGGAAGGAGCTTAAAAGTGTGTCTATAACATCCTTGCATTCAGGCTGTTCACTAACTGTATCTAAATATCAGTATTCATACTTTGTGTATTACCTGCATAATTGTAGCCTGGGTGGATTTTTTTACTTGAAGCCTGTAAATGTAAATTCTGCATGTTCCACTGTGGGAGGAATTATAGGAGGAAAAAAAAAATGAAGTCTCTGCTCTGTGGACCTTTGTGTAAAAGAGCAGCTCTGGTAAAGTCTGCTGACACACAGACCACATTGAACCATGGTCAGTGAACACATTATGGTAGTTCAGAATTTATTAACGATTGGAGATTGGTGGAATTTTCACAAGGGTAAGAGAAAAGGAGCTTAGTAAATGCTGAGAAGTTGTTACTGTTTATAAGAAATAAATGAGGAAGAAAAAATGCAATAGCTTACTTTCTTAACTGTGAAATGACAGAAATAATCTGTTATTCCCTTTTAGAATTCATAAAATATTCCTGCTGATGTAGAACATCCGAATGAGGCTCTGTGACTGTTGTTTAAACAGTTGGCTGGGATAACCTTGGTTCCTGTTGTCTTTCTGTCCTTCAGAACGTATACAAACAAGACTATAACAGTTGGTTCAAGGGTATTGGATGGAGTCCTCTCGGCTCTCTGGATGTAGAAAAAGCTAAAAAGGCTGGAGATGCATTGAATGAAAAGAGGTACCGTCAGCACCCAGACACCATCAAATTTACAAGTGTGCCAGACTCAATGACAATGGTTTTAGCTCAGCACAATACCAAGCAGCTGAGTGACGTAAGTAACTTGTTGTTATTGATGCAGTATGGAGGTTTTATTTCTTACCATGGGTTTATGATTTTTATGTTGCTATCTGATGTTCCATATTCAAAACTTAAGAGTTTAAGAGATGTACAAATAGTAGAATTGTAATTTGTTGGTAGGAGTTAAGGTAGTTGTTTTGTCTTTATTTGTTAATATTACCTGCTGTGCTCTTATTAACAGAGGTTTGCTCACTTTGCCATGCAGGTAGCATACAAGCAAGAGGGTGAAAAAGTAAAGCATAAATACAAGCTCGATCCTGATGTTCCTCAGTTTATTCAAGCAAGGGTCAATGCCTTCAATTTGAGTGATGTGAGTATGCAACCAGTAGTGCATTCAATAATATATTTGTCATTTCTTAATAGAAAAATGACTTTCTGTATCTTTATGCTATGATATTGAATACAGAAATGTGCAAGCCCTCTGTTCAGGTGAACTGTTACTTCCAGAACTCAGTGGGTTTTACACCTGTTAAGCAGATGTTTGATTGTCTCTCTGAGCACTGCTGAACGTGAAGGCATTTCAGTGCTCTATTGCCAGGCTAGTGGGAGAATCTGAATGAGGATAGGATTATGACTTTTATTATTCAAATGCATATGTGTAAGGTTAACAGGTATACAGAGAAGTTAGGCTGGTAAGAATAGTTAAACATACAGAAGAGGTGCTCACCGGTGTTGTAGGCTCACAAGACTCCAGAAGGAGCAATCTCCAGGAAGAGATCCTTCCTTAGTGGCAGTCAGCCCTTAAATGGGGTCTAGGAGAGGTGCAGCCTGGCTCCACCCCTTCCGGGCACACAGCTGCATTGCCTTCACCTGTGCTCCCATGGCTGACTCAGAGCTTGCCTCAGGTGGTCAATCAGAGGTTCAGGCTGTGATTCAACAGTTCCCATGCAATATGGGTTTGGAAGTTCCTCATTTTTGAGGAACAACATATTGCATAGGAAAGCAGTACAGCTTCTCTGTGTGTTGCCTCTGCTGCTGAGCTTTCAAAGGAAATGTAAGAAGTGTAGAAGTGATGTTTTTTTCCTGTTGTTCAGCTGTCAGTCTGACTGCTTTCCACTGCTTTTTGCATCTGTCCAAGAATGTAAGGATATCCACTGATAGGTTTATTGCCATTCTGATGGTACGTTTTTGGTGGCATTATCAGGCCTCCAGGAGTTGGGTAAGAACAGATAGATCCTTTCATTCCATCCTTTGAAAAGCCATGGAATACTGTTAGTCAATCCAGATTCTAACCGCTAATTAGAAATCAGCTAGGCTGCCTCCTTCAAACCAGGGGTCCTGATTTTGAAGATCACAGGAAAAAATGTCTGAAGGTTCAGTGAAGTGAAAAAGGATTTCTGTTACGAAGGGCAAGAATTCCACTGATGGAGTCGTTCTGTATAGAAACTGAAAAAAACTGAGTGAAGGGTTTACTTAATGAATTAAACTGTCTTGAACTACGGTTGTAGTAAATTTATCCCAATACAGCTGTAGATTGTGTAGAGGTTAGCATTTTTCCCTGCAATTGCTCAGGCTAATATTATGATCACCATAAATACAATAAAAATAAAGACTTAGACGTGTTGATATTTGTTATTGTGACATTGCTGACTTACTTATTTTTCCCCATAAGTCTAACTACAAAGCAGACTGGAAAAAAACCATTGCCAAAGGATATGATCTGAAACCAGATGCCATTCCCATTATTGCTGCTAAAGCATCTCGAAATATTGCAAGTGATGTAAGTATATTTTGCATAAGAAGAATGCAAAGGTCTGCTGCCTTCTTTCTGGAGCATATCATGCTAGAGAGCATATGCTGTGTACGTGTAATGATACATAACTACTTAACACTGGGTGTTGAAATTCTTATGGTACACGAAAATCCAGAGGTTCACATGAACCTGAGGGAAAAAAGGTATTTCTTAGGAATTATGTTTTAATGTGACTGCTGGTGAGCTGGGGCTGCATGTTATGTATGCTTAAAGCACCCACCAGCTTCTTTGATAGTTTCTGTGTGACAACTTATCTAAGCTGTGTTCTTAGCTGCCAAAGACCCGTACATGTGAAGATCTGTACATCTACTTGTCTGGCATTCAAGAGCTGTACAAATACGTGGCTCTTCTCAGGCAGCTACAGTCATTTGGCAACATTAAAGTTTGGTGTGCTATCTGAAGCAAGCTATGAAAGGAGATTTGAAGCACAGAAATAAATTTACTATCTTTTGTAGAAGGCTGGAAATGAATTCCGTTTTGACTCGCAATGTATTAAAGTTGCCCATAGTATGTTTTGTACTTCCAAAGTAGATAAAGATTTCTTTTGCTTTGTCTCTAGTACAAGTACAAGGAATCGTACGAGAAAGATAAAGGCAAACAGGTTGGATACCGTAGCCTGCAGGATGACCCTAAACTTGTTCATTACATGCACGTGGCCAAAATGCAATCAGACCGGGAATACAAGAAGGATTATGAAGTGACCAAGACCAAATATCACACTCCCTTGGATATGTTCAGTGTGACAGCTGCCAAGAAAGCTCAGGAAGCTGTTACAAACGCAGGCTATAAACAGCCCATTCACCATTATACTCTCTTGCCTGATTCTGTGAATCTGGAGCTATCAAGAAACGTGATGCAGCTTCAGAGTGATGTATGTAACAGTTCAGCAGCTCATTTTTTGCTTTCCAGTATTGCTGTGTTGCAGTGTTAACCTTTTAAGGCTAGAAAATGAACTATATCAGATAAAAAGCAGATTGAGATCTGGTCTTGAGCTGGATGTTTTCCAAAGGTTACTGTAAGTATGTGCAGTTGATAAGTTCTAGGGAACTTACTTAGCAGATAACGACCTTCTTTGTGTCTCCATGTGTTTGACTGCTCAGCAATTAACATCCTGTTACAGATCCTTGTATTCTTTTTCACAGCTGCAGATCTGATTAACTCCCTCTTCTTTCTAACACTGCAGTTCAGGAATTTGTTTCATTTTTTTTCAGCATTTTCATGCTTTTATCTGTTGTAAAAGCCATGTTATAAAGTATGATTAAATAGAAACGGTGTCTGTTCAAGAGTGTACAGAAGCAGGCCACCAAGCAGAAGCTATAGAAAAAGATTCACAGTGAGTTAATCCCACTGTGAACTGAGCTGATTGAAATAACTGAGTTTATTTGTGTCAGGTTTTCATGTTCACTGCTCCAAGTTTGTTTTAAAGTCTGTGCGTTTGTTACGTAGTGTGAGCTCCAAATGTTGGGTTAGTGAAAATCGTTTCTTTATCCCTAATGATTTTGAATGCTTTGCTGAGCAGTTGGTAANGATTTTGAACGCAGTACTGTGGAGTGAGGAATCCCATATGAGTACGAATGTCTTTTTAGCTGATGTGATTGGATGCATTCCATCAGCTGTAAGTGCAGTCTGTGGCATTAGCATCATGCGGGCCTAAGAGTTATCATATGAAGATAGAGGGTTATTTTTACATGAAATACTGTATTTTCAGAAGGAAGCCTCTCCAAGCTTTAGAAATACATTACAACTTCTCAGGAAAGTGTGTAGCTTCACTACTTTGTTACCAACCTAACATCAAGTAACGCTTTTCCGAGTCTTGCCTAGGCAGGTTTCAAACTCTGCTGTGCTTTCAGTGCCAGAACTTAAACAAACACTTGCTCACTTGAAATGAGTCGTAAGAGCTTAATCTGTTGTGGTGCAGAAGTAACCATTAACATCCCGGCGCGTCGTTAGTGAAATGTAATTAATATTCACGTAATGAACAACCTTTTTGTAACCAAAGTTTTGTGTATTTGCCAAGTTAATATTTAATGCTTGGTGTATTTTCTAGCCTACCTCGTACTAATGTAAGTAACTATTGGAAACCTGACCGTCGTGCATTCCTTTGTAAAGCCTTTGTTTCATTTAAGCTAATTGATTATGAAATAAAGCTTGATACTTTGTTACTCAGATAATTTCCGAGCGTATTTTTCAGCTGTAATCGTTATTTTTAACATGCTTTGGATTAGAACCTTTGTATTAAAATTATCTCTTACAGCATGAATATGTTGATAAAAAAGTATATAAATGATTTAATTTAATTGTGGTCATCTTTGCAGTGGATGCTTGATCAGATGAATGTATGTATATCTCAACTGTATCTTTGCCATGATTATCATCTCACTATGAGAAAATGTACATTAATAGAGAAGGTGGATTCTGAGCATTTGTTCGATCGGTGCATCATAGCTGTGCCCCAGGATCCCAAAGACTTGGGATCTGCTGTGTGCATTCCTTTCGGAAGAAGAAGATAAGCATTTTGAATGACTGTATGCACTTCTGACCTGCTTTCACAGTTTTCAGTGTCGTTGTTTGGAAAGCTGGCTGTGTGATGTCTGCATCTTCGACACTCAGAGCGCTTTCCATGCTTTGATTTTGGTCGTGGGTGGTCACATCTGAGAAGCCACCTCATGCCAGTGGAAGTTATGCGTATGGAGCACAGCCCCCACTCTTCCTGCTCCTTTGGAGAATAAATGTAGAGGTTTGATGCAAAAATCAGACAATTGTTTAGTTCCTTGTACTTCTTCAGTTTGAGTCATATAAAGCAGGCATTACTGGGTGATCCCGGTAGGAAGTAAGTGTCACCCTTTTTCTACACCATAGGTGCTTCGGGGATAAGAGCTGAGCATCCTTCTATATCAGAGAAATGAAAAAAGCTTACAATAAAATGTGATTTATAATTAAAACACGTTTATTTTTTCTCTAGGTGGTCACTGAGATCACTGACAGCACTAGCACAGAATTCACAGGTCCTACAACCGTCACCCGTACGATTGAGTATGAGAAAGCTTCTGGTGAGGATGCAGCAACTCCAGTCAGAAAGAAGACGATACGGACAAAAGTGGACACTTCAAAGTTCTTGACGCCTTATCTGCAGCACAGTACGAAAATGAAGGACCTGTTCAGTGAGGTGAATTGCCCCATGTCCTTTACTTGTTTAGAAACACCAATTTTGGAAGCATCTGATAGGTACTGTTGCGATCCTTTAAGCTGCTGTTTTGACTCCTTCTGACCTTCATTTCATCATGTGTGTTAGTGCTGTTTGCTTGAAGTAGGAAGTTTCCTTCTTTCAGTTAGATCATCTCTTGCCTATTTCTTGCTTAGCTGCATCAAGTAATCTTTAGACACAAAAAGCTCGTGGCAGATATCTGAAGATTTATCTTAGATGTCAGTTAATAGGTCTCCTGCGCTATCTGACTTGGGTACTTAAGTAAGGAAGATGCTTATTGAATAGTGATCCTCAATACTTTGTACAGTAGTATATTTCTCTGTCCCTCTCTATATCCAAGAATTATTTTGTGCCCAGTATGTGGGAACAAACACCTACCCAATTTCCTGCTACGGTATATCAAATTCTGGCATTGCTGTCCGTTTTACTGTTTTTAAAGGTGGGAAATAACTGTTCTGCACAGGTGTATGATGGTGGCAGACCTTTTTTCCTAAATTTTAATGTGTGATACCTACCAGTGTTTGCTGTTGAGAGGTTATGTGAGATCATATGTCTAAGATTGCTACTTTCACCCCAAAATCTTCCCCATCTTTGGTCNTGTGTGTGTGTGTGTTTTCTTTGTGTATAGGCATTCTAATTTCCCTTATCTCACTGTTTTGCCTTGTTTATTTCTCAAAAGAACCTGTATAAAGCAGACTTCAATAACTGGCTGAGAGGAGTTGGCTGGTTGCCCATTCAATCCTTGGAGGTAGAAAAGGCCAAAAAAGCTTCGGAGATTCTCAGTGAAAAGAAGTACCGGCAGCACCCCGACAAGCTGAAGTACTCTATTCCACTGGATGCAATGGAGCAAGTGCTAGCTAAACAAAACGCCAGGACTATGAATAAGGTGAGAACTTGTTCAGATGATCACAGCTAAGCCACAGGTAGGGTCTTCGTCTTGCGAAACTTGCAACAGTTGCATTCCCATGGAGGTCATGAGGATTGCAGTGGCTGTACTGGTTTAGTTGGCTAACGTTGGACACTTAAAGATAATAGAAGCCTCAGACTCTAAGCATAACAAAAAGAGTTTCATTTCTAGTTTATAAAGATGAAAGATTTCACTTTTGTGCCTATGATCAGAAATGTCCTGTGCAGATCTTTAGTGCTTTGGTAACCCTTGCTCTTTTTCCTCAGAAAATATTGTTCATAGTGAGCTGAACCAAATCCTGTAGAACTCTGCCTGCTTTTGCAAGCATCAGTAAGAAAATGGGAATTATTTAAGTTTGTCTCTAGTTATCTCAAACACCACTGGGACTTATTCTTTGTTTGCTATGGAGGGAGAGTGCATGGAAAAAGAAACACCCGTGCTTTGCATTTAAGGATATGCATAAAGCAGGGAAGACTGCAGACTTAACATTTTCAATTTAAATATTTAGTAATTATCAGAAGATACTTTTCAAATTTCTCAAATGAAATACTAAAGAAAGATGAGGAATATAACGTTGGCACCCTGCAGTTATATTTGTTAAGGTAATTTTTAGTGCTTATGCAACTTCGTACTGTAAAACATTATTTACTGCACGTAAGCAAAACAAAAGCGAGCTTATATTTTGTAAGTGTAACTCCTTTTCAGTGCTAAATCTTTGTAATTGCAGAGGCTCTACACTGATAAATGGAACAAAGAGAAGACCAGCATTCATGTTATGCCAGATACTCCAGAAATTCTGCAGTGTAGAGTGAACCAGATCACAATGAGTAACGTAAGTTGCTGTGTTCAGTGAGGACAATCAATGTCTGTTGCATAGATCAAAAATTGGTGTAAATCTTAGGTCTTCTTTGAAAATATTTAAGGGTACTTCAGTACTTCTGCCTTCATAATAGAGTACCTGTTCTCTTTTCTGTTTTAAATCAGAAACTGTACAAAGCTGGATGGGAGGAAGACAAGAAGAAAGGTTACGACATGCGGCCAGATGCTATTCCAATAAAAGCAGCCAAAACTTCCCAGGACATTGCAAGTGATGTAAGTGCGTTTATCAGCAGCATTCAGAATCTTTTCTAAACCAGTCAGAACTTTGCTCTGTTGTGCCCAGATGTGGTTTCAGTTAGATGTTTGCTTTGGTAAGCCTTTGCAGTACTTGCTCTCAGGCTTCCTTCAGGAGTAACACTGAATTGTGCCTTTTTGCTCATTGTAAAACTCGTGTAGTCACTGGGCTGTTTTGTGATAGTGAATGTGTGTAAATGGCTGAGCCTGAGATCTTGTAATGAAAAAGAACGAGTTTTTCTTTTTTTCTGAGATAAACTTGAGCCTAATAATGCACTTTTCTTTTCTTTTGCTGTTGTTTCTCTTTCCTGCTGTCAGTATAAATACAAACTAGCCCACGAAAAAGCAAAAGGAAAGCATATTGGGTTCCGCAGCCTTGAGGACGACCCCAAGCTGGTGCACTTCATGCAGGTGGCTAAGATGCAATCTGATCGTGAATACAAAAAGGATTACGAGAAGGCAAAGACTAACTTCCATACTCCAGTTGACATGCTCAGTGTTGTGGCAGCCAAGAAAGCACAGGAAGTGGCTACAAATGCAAACTACAAGAACTTGATCCATATCTACAATGTTTTACCTGATGCTATGAGTCTTGAATTAGCCAAAAACATGATGCAGATACAAAGTGATGTAAGTGAGAGACTCTTCAGCCATTGCTTTACCAGTACAATGATGCTTAGTTTATGAAAGAATACTGTAAGATAGAGGATTTTGCTTAGTGAAATTAGTTCAGTTAAATGCTAAAACGTTGTAAATAAAATGAGAGCTCCAACAATGATAGCCATGGTGTATTTTTGAGACTCTGAAACATTGAATTACACCTATCATTAAAAGAATTCAGGCTCAGAAATAATGATGTTTATAGGGTGAAATGGATGCACGCTGCTTATGCGTCCTGTCAGACTCTTCAGCAGCAGTCCTTTTGTACGAGGCAAGGCAACGAGAAGCTTCACTTTTCATCAAGTTTTATCTTATACTTCCAAGAAGAGTAAGAAAAACAGCTCTGTAGCTGTGCTCTCAGAGTTTCTGGGATATTTAGACCCTAAAGAAGATACAGATACATGTTCTGTTTATTTATTTTTCTCAGTGCAGTGGTTCAGGCTTATTCTTTTCTTCAAGAGGGCCTTAGCATGTAACTGTATGTGAGCAATCCATATGTTTCTGAGCCCTTTACAAGTGGTATAATAAAAGACAGATCATACTGTAAAAAAAAAAATACTTCTAAATAGACACTGGGTGCATCTTGATACTGTTTGATTCTTAAAATAAGTGCATTCAAAATCTAATATACATTAAATACAGGAGGGTGTGTCAAGATTTTCAGACGTTCATGTGCATCTAAATGTTTTCTTTTCCTTCTGCTTCCAGAATCAGTACAGAGCAGAATATGATGAAAGCATGAAGGGTGTTGGATGGATGCCATTGGGCTCTCTGGAGGCTGAGAAGAACAAGAAAGCCATGGAAATTCTCAGTGAAAAGAAATACCGTCAGCATCCAGACAAGTTGAAGTATTCTGTTCCTCTGGATTCCATGAATATGGCCTTAGCTTTACATAATGCTAAAATCATGGATGAGGTAAGAAAATGTTCATCCCGACTTATTGAAGTTCGCAGAGATAAGGTATCAGTTATACCTGATGTAGTCTTTGGGGCTCATAACTTTGGTATTTGTCAGTTTGGGCAGCTAATGAAAACGCTTGACTGTCACAGTATTTCATCTCAGTAGAGCCATGCTGTACCTTAAAGCAAAGCATAACCCTGATAATTTCTTCATAAGGTCTACTCGACATTACAGACTGTAGGCTTCTAAGAGCTTAACTTTATGGGCTGAAAATACCAGTGAGTCCCTTTTGAAAATAGCATTTAAACTTCTGAACATACAGTCTATGTAATCTGATGGCTGTTACATCAGTGTGAAATTGCTGCACAGCATCAGTGCTCTTATATATTGAGAGATTTATTTTCTGGTTCTTCTGCTGAACTGACAGAATCCATTGCTGTCCTTCAGAGATGTGCTGTGTTCGTGTGCACTGTGTTTGGAGGGATCACCTGAATTTTACTTCCTCTAAGAAAAGGAAGTTTTCTCTCTCAACTGATGCTTGTTTTATATGAGATAAGCTAATAATCTTCCAAGCAAGGTGGCTAACAGCCTGTTCTCTTAACACTTCTTTTTTTCCACTTGGCTTTGATAGCTGCTTTTCTCTGTTGAATATGCTTGAACACACTGCTGGAAAAGAGACAAGCAATAAAATATTGTAGCAAGATTGGTATTTCTTCAGCTTTTATTGCAGACTTGCACAATTATCTTCATAAGAGCTATTCCTGGTTAAAAAAAATGGGTGGCCTTACCATACTAACGGTTGCATTACTGTAAAGAAAGATTATACTTAAAATAAAAATAGTTACAGTTAATTTTTTTTGCTAAGCTGTTTTTTGCTTCATTCTTCTAGCACCAGTACAAACAAGCATGGGAGGAGGACAAGAAGAAGGTTCATATGACACCAGATATTCCACAATTTGCTTTGGCGAAAGCTAATGCAGTTAATATAAGTGATGTGAGTACTGTTTGCAAAACGTTGCTCCTTCTTTGTTTTTTAATTAGAAATAAATAACAGCATAGGAAAGTTTCTGTAATGCTCACTTTGTTAGCCTGTGGTAGTCCCACAGCATGCTGTTTTCCTTTCCCACTGTCCTTCCTTGAAATTCAATACCAAAAGTTGTCAAGAAAAAGCAGTAATATTTATGGACAGGTTACGTCCATTCATGTAGGTCATCAAAATATAATAATTATTAACAAAATAATACAGTTTGAGCACCATTCGTGTTGTTTTTCTGTATTTGTAAGTTTATTTTCTAATACACAGAGTTTTGTAGTGGATTCAGAATTCTTTCTGGAAGGTTGAACTTACTTTTTATATAACCTTACAGACCGTTTCTCAGTAGCTGTTAAATCTGCATATGCTAAATACAAATCGTAACTGTACACATCTTTATTTGCATGTGAGTAGACAAACTCATTTCTAGGTGTAAATTTTCACCAGTTTTTGTGCATATGTAAAAGAAATGCAGATATTTGCTCTTTTGTTTCAGGTATTTTTACTGGTTATAGTGCAGTTCAGCTGCACTGATGAGTAAATATAAGGACTGGAGTTAACTTTGAAGGTGAATCCATGTTTTTGTGTGCCTGAATGGCTTAAACAGCTTTTCAGAGAGTATTAAACATATGAATAGTCTGTGCCTCAAGCTGACATATAAAATGTATACAGTATGACTTCTCTTTAAGTGCATGTTGTGTTGTGCTTTTTAAAGGATGTGTCTTTCCTTCCACAGAAAATGTACAGGCATTCTTTTGAAGAAGCCAGAAAGAAGGGGTACGATCTCAGGTCTGATGCCATCCCTATTAAAGCTGCCAAAGCTTCCAGGGACATTGCTAGTGATGTAAGTTCTGAACAAAAAACCAAGTTCATTTTCTTGGCACAACTCAACGTGCCAATTCTATGAAGGCTGTTTATTCTCTTGTTTGTAAATAATTCTGATATATTCTAATGCATTTTCTAGCATGGTTAAAGATCAAATTCTCCAATAGAAGGAGATGCATGGAAGACTCTCAGGAGAAAGATATACACACATCAGTCTTGCAAGAATTGGAAAAGAGCAAATATGGCCTTAAATTACTCTTGCTTCTGGGATGTTCTTCTAGTGGTAGCCTTATTAAATTTCATCCTTAAATCACATGCAGAGAATACAAGTTTCTGGAACCATGACTGTTCTGAAATCCTTTGCCTATCAGTGACAAGGGTTGTGCTGTGGTGAAGCCAGCCTGGGAGAGCAGTGAGATCAGGGCCTAAGGACACCGTATTTTTTTTTAGTCCTCTGTCTTTCTCGACTATATACGAGATGGAGCAGCCACTGAAAAATCAATTTGCTCCACGTGTGAGGGCAGTATAGTCCCCCAGTTCTCACCAGGTAGTAAGCAGTTAAGGAAAATGGAACTGATGTTTGGTCAGTGTAGTCCAGAGTTGATTAGAGATGGGGAAAGGGTTTAAGAAATCGACCTAGTGGTTTTATTAATTAAACAAATGCAGAAAGGCCTGGTGTATCTTGAATTCGTGATTCATTGGAGCAAATTAATTTCATGAAGTGCCATACAGATCTGTTGATTTATGCCTGGTCTTTAGATACAAATGCAAGTTTTCTGATCGTGGCTCAGACTGTCACAGTTACCCAAGCTGAATAGTGGTAGTAGTGCAGACATGATAACAGAGGACAGTGTGGGTTGATGTATCCTGCTTCTAGTGCTTGTGATAGTTCATCTTACAGCTTGTAAGGTTATCTCTCAGCCACAGTGTAGAAAGAATAAGTTCATGTTTTCCAAAGGACTGTTTTCAAATCAGATCTTATGTGTTGGTTTGGGTTTTTGTCAGTCTGCTTCATATCTCATTGTAGCATTTATAATGAGGTTAGAAAGCAATCACATCCCAAGTTGCATTGAACCCCATGCAAGAGCAGAATAAAGTAGCATACGGAAACTGCATTTTTCAAGAAGGTGTTTTATGAGTACTGGTTTTGATGGGGCCCTCATAGGATTTTGGGACTTGTTAAGCACCCCGACAAGACGCAGACAGAACTACCGCCTCTGTATTCCTAGTGCTTGTTTAGCAATGTCAAAATTCTAATTTACTTTTTTTTCCTTACAAGGTAGATCTTGCTTGTTAAACAAATGAAGTAGAACTAAAATCTGTCTCTGTTCTCTGCGCAGTATAAATACAAATTGGGTTATGAACAAGACAAGGGAAAGCTTGTAGGCTTCCGCAGCCTTCAGGATGATCCTAAACTTGTCCATTATATGCAAGTGGCTAAGATGCAGTCTGACCGTGAGTACAAGAAGGCCTATGAGACAAGCAAGACTCATTACCAAACACCTTCGGATGCACTCAGTATCATGGCAGCTAAGGAGGCACAAGATCGTGTAACCAATGCAAACTACAAACGACTGATACACCACTATATGCTTCTACCAGATGCAATGAGTTTTGAATTGTGCAGGAACATGAATCAGATACAAAGCGATGTAAGTTTCTGTTTTCTTTCTCATTATCATTCACATCTATACCTGTTTTCTTCTTTTCTCATTTTAAGTGTTTTGGGAAGAACAGAATCATGTAGTGGGAACCATTTGTAAGTTGTAACCTTCACTTTTGTTTCCTGGCTGGCAGAATGAATACAAACAGGATTACAATGAATGGTTCAAAGGTATTGGTTGGAGTCCTGCTGGTTCTCTGGATGTGGAGAAATCCAAGAAAGCTACCGAAATTGCAAGTGACCGGAAATACCGACAGCATCCCAGCATGTTCCCTTTCACAAAACAGGCTGATGCCATGGATATGGTCCTCGCAAAGCACAATGCAGATATAATGAATAAAGTGAGTGTTTATGGGGAGCCTTAGTCAGACACTCAGATGTAACCTATGTTAATAAACTTTGTACAAATCTCTGTTGCTGCTTTTACATAGCAGTGTTTCCCCAAGAGAAAATGATTGTTGCTTAAAGACTGCCCCTTTGTCAATTCTTTTCTTAACTGAAATGCTCAGTTACTGCTAAGAGGCATTGGTTAAATCAATCTTTTGCTCATTTTTATCGTTGCTACCTCTCCAACATCTGTTTTTCTCTTACTTACATGGCAATTACTGACCTTGAAGATCTTGGTGGGTAGGCATCAATAGAAGCAAGACTGGATCCTGATTTGACTGATTCTGGATTAAGTCATCACATAGTAAAATAAATCTAAGTTAACATCTGCTTTTACCATCCATAATCAAAATGCACAGACAGAAAGGTGAAAACCCTGTAAGAGCTGGCCTTTGTCACCTATACTAATAATCTGATGTTCCTTTCTTCAATAGCATGCTTATACTCAGGCTTGGGAGAAGGATAAAACTCAAGTTCACGTGATGCCAGATACACCAGATATTCTACAGGCAAAGCAGAACAAGGCGAACTACAGTCAGGTAGAGCTTTTTAATGCTTTCTTTTACACTTCAAACTAACGTTAAATTAATCTACTTCCAATTTCAAGGTGCCCTTTCATTTCAAAATAAATACCTAAGTAGAAGGTGACGTATGTGTTAATAAGGCTTTTTAATTAAAATTGTTTTCAACTTTAGAAACAATACAAGCTCGACTGGGAGGAAATGATTAAGAAGGGCTATGACCTCACACCTGAAGCCATTTCAGTGAAAGCTGCCAAAGCTTCGAGGGACATTGCAAGCGATGTAAGCAGCATTTAATTCTGTCTGAAGTGCACTTTTATGTGCACCCCTCTGTAAAAGAGTGACTTGTAGTTAAAAAACAAATTGCTCATAAAAACATTTTCCTGGTCTGTTTTTGTCAGTGAAGACAACATTTTAAGGAGAGTGATTCTTATATTTTGGCACTTCAAAAGATTGGGGTCCACCCATGAAGTGGCTGGTCATAGGAAGATAGGAGCAATTTAAACTGAGTTGTCTGCTCTTTTGAATGTTACGTCTTCAGAGCAGCAGTTGGTCCCAGTGCCTCTACTTTGAAATCCTCTTTACAACTCAGGAGTAGATATGGTGACACGTGTATTGTTATTATTTTCCATAACTTGATATTAATAGAACTTCTGTATTTATGGAGGAGATTTCATAGAATCGGAATCACCAAGGTTGGAAAAGACCCACAGGATCACCCAGTCCAACCATTCACCCATCACCAATGGTTCTCGCTAAACCACGTCCCTCAGCACAGCATCCAAACGTTCCTTGAACACCTCCAGGGTCGGTGACTGCACCACCTCTCTGGGCAGCCCATCCAGTGCCTGACCACCCTTTCAGAGCAGTAGGATTTCCTAAAATCCAGCCTGAACCTTCCCTGGCGCAGCTTGCAGCCGTTCCCTCTAGTCCTAGTCTAGTTCATCAATCATTGGACACAAGGTCAGTGCTTAAGCTGATTGTTTTACTTATCAAAATAGTGCAGTGTGACAGCCTTTGGGCTGTGACTGTATAAATCAGTGGCACAGGAGACCACTGTTAGAGCCATGCACTCTTCCTGTCCAGGGGACTCAGTTTGTTCCCAGGGAAGACGTTTGCAGGCACCAAATGATGCACGTGAATTGAGGGGCTGCGAAGTCTTTACATGAGATTCCGTAGCAAGTTGCTTATTTCATTGGTAATGAGGAGCATTGAACTGAATGAATATATTTGCCTTGTATATTTTGTCACTGCCTGATTCTCACTGCAATGTCGATAATAAGATATTTATGATTTTAGTACAAATACAAGGAGGGTTACCGCAAGCAGCAGGGACATCACATTGGATTCCGGAGCTTACAGGATGATCCGAAGATGATGTGGTCTATGCAAGTAGCCAAGATGCAGAGCGAGAGGGAGTACAAGAAAGATTTTGAGAAGTGGAAGACAAAGTTTAACATGCCTGTGGATATGTTAGGCTTCCTTCTGGCTAAGAAATGTCAGGAACTGGTTAGCGATATAGACTACAAACACATGCTACACCGCTGGACTTGTCTACCAGACCAAAATGATGTCACCCAAGCAAAGAGAGTCTACGATCTACAGAGTGATGTAAGTCTTCTCTGAATTTGATTTCTTTATTTTATGTAAAAATATTTACTACTTTTTGAAAAGTATCTTTAATAACTCTCTTGACATCAGTGAAGTTCAAATTGAGGATAAAACACCAGTTAGCCTTTTGATATAGTTTAATACGTGGGCAGTGAAAGAATATGCTGTGATTTTGATATATATTTTTTTTAATTTTTCCTTAACAGAATCTGTATAAGTCAGATCTACAGTGGCTCAGAGGCATTGGATGGAGTCCTTTGGGATCTCTGGAGTCTGAAAAGAACAAGAAAGCTTCTGAAATACTAAGTGAAAAGAAGTACCGGCAGCATCCAGATACTATTAAGTTCACAAGTATCCCAGATGCCATGAATATCACTTTAGCAAAATCTAATGCCAAAAATAGAAGTGATGTAAGTTGCTTTAGATCCAGTAAATGAAGTAATACTTTAGTATACATTTGTTTTAAAGATCACCATATCAGAATGCAATTAGAATATACAGGTATCCAATGCTTGCAATCTGTGCCTTACAGTTCAGTTGGGAAGAAGTACTGTGTCTTATTCAGGAGATTTAAGTCTTTAGGACTATCTAATTTACACAGCAATAACTGCAGATAGAGTCCTTACTGTGTAGTATGTCAGTGTACTGACATGATGCTGTCTCCTTGACCCTTTATGGGTGTAAAGAAGGGAAAAAGGTATTTCAGTAAGAAGTTGATGTACTGTTTTATTTAAATATCATGCATTGTTAAGTCACTCCTGCTTGCATGGTACATCAATGATGTGTTACTGTAGAGAAAAGGTAAGCTGAGTTCACTGCCGTGCATATGAACCAGTTTTATTCACGTCTCCCTTCAGATACTGTATAGAGAGGCTTGGGACAAGGACAAAACTCAGGTTCACATCATGCCTGATACTCCTGAAATTTTGTTGGCTAAATCAAACTTAATCAACACAAGTGATGTAAGTATGTCTCTATAATGTTTCTTTTATGCAGTTTGGATTTACCCCTTGTAGCTGTAGTTTAAAATGGAGTGGAGCAGTTTCAGCAATGTAACTACTGTTAGCATACCTGTTAAAATTGTTATGCACTGGGATACCTGAGTAAACTGCTGAATTTTAAAGTGGAAGTGAAATTGCTGGAAAAGAAAGCAAACCAAGAAGATACTCAGTACAAGTTTGATGCTTTCTCTTTCATCGCATTAACATTATAGATATATATATTCAGTAGTTTTTAGTAAGGTTGTCATCCTTGTTTTGGTAGAAGTCTAATTATATTGAATTATCTTCTTAGAATTATTTAGAATTACTTTACATCAAATTCTTGGTTATGGTGGAACAAACATCAGCTACATGTAAACAGTAAAGAAATGTTAGCAGTTGTATCATAAGAAATCTGGAAGACAAATAATTACCATTGAAATGGAGTGTAGCAAACCATGGGGTTGTATTATTCACCTCTGTAGAAGACTATTATTTACTCAGATTTATATTTCTAGTACAGATTTGCTCTCAGATGAGTTAATGAGGAAAAAATAAAGTTGGTTTGATGTATTTCATGTTGCCAGTTACAAAATGTACATTACGTAAGCTGTGGAATGAAAGCACATTTGAAATCTCATTCTTTGTTTTTAGTAACCAATGGAATAAAAAGGTAGTACTGTGTGGGTTCGATCAGCTTACCTTTTTTCCATGTTGGAAAACACTCCACAGCCGTAATCATAACAATTACCTGAAATTCTTCTCCAACAGAAACATTACAAGTTAGGATACGAAGAGCTGAGGAGGAAAGGCTACGATCTTCCACCTGATGCTATACCCCTCAAGGCAGCGAAGGCCTCCAGAGACATCGCCAGTGAAGTAAGAGTCTGACTGAGTGAAAATGGTGGTGTGCCATGGAACTGGTAAAGATTACTGGTGAATGATGTCTTATGAAGAGGGACAGATCTGAGATTTAAACACTAAGAACCTCTTGGTTGCACAGCAACGTCTACTTGTTTGTTATGCGAAGCTAATTGAATCGATTACAGTAACTTACAAGTAAAAATAATGTAACTATAAAAATTACTGTAAAATATCCAATCAATAAATAAATGCTATAAATATAGCCAAAATGTATAATATCCTTTAATATATATTTTAATTCAAAAATTAACAAGTCTGTTGACAATGGAGAACTTCAAATTGCTTCTTAAAAACACTGTGGTTTCTGCATTCATCTAGTATCAGTATAAAACAGCCTACCGCAAGCAGCTTGGCCACCACATTGGAGCCCGTAACATCGAGGACGATCCCAAGATGATGTGGTCGATGCACGTGGCCAAGATCCAGAGTGACAGGGAGTACAAGAAAGCCTTTGAGAAGACCAAGACGCACTTCAGCAGCCCCGTGGACATGCTGGGAATTGTGTTGGCCAAGAAATGTCAGGAGCTGGTCAGCGATATTGATTACAAGCACCTTCTGCATCGGTGGACCTGCCTGCCGGACCAGAACGATGTTGTACAAGCCCGGAAAGTGTACGACCTTCAGAGTGATGTGAGTTCTCCTCTGGAGGGTGTGTGAGAACGGGAAGTCGGTGTTGTGTTGTGTGCCACTGTTGGAGCAGATGGGGAGTTGGGGACCATAAGAAAGGCTGATTCTGTGAGTCTGTGCTGTGGCCACGCTGCCTGTCTGAGTGTTGAATGGTGTGTCCTGACGTGAGGAGGAAGATGTTTGTGCAGCATAGTTCCTTATGTTTGTGGAAGAGTCATAGCTTACCTTGAGAGTTTAGGGGGAGGGATTGGAGGTGGTGTCAAAAGTTGTGTTTGTCATGGGGAGGGCAAAGGCATCAAATTTTCACTTTTGGGTGTCCAAAGCTGGGCAAACACAAGCCATCTGTGCAGATGGGAATGGTGTAAGGGACATTAGGTGTTGAGGAGTAAAGCTGCTCGTGTGCCTCTGCCAGCCAGCAGTTGGTGAATGGAGCAGATCTGTGCTCTTCTTGCCTGCAAAGGATGTTGCAGAGAATGTGCTGGAGGACAACTTTGTTGGCTGCTTGTGGTGGTGTAGGCTGCACATGCCTCCAAAACGTGGTTGTAAGGGAGGCACAAATTGCTGTCAGATTGGGTTCTTCAGGGGAGTCTGTCTTGGCAAACAGGGCCTCCCTTGGCTGGAGGAGTGCTGGTGAGTACTACAGATGTTGCTAAGCTGCCTCGTATCCCTGTGTGTCTTTTCAGAACGTGTACAGGTCTGACCTGCAGTGGCTGAGAGGCATTGGCTGGTCCCCAATTGGTTCCCTGGATGAAGAGAAGAACAAGCGAGCGAGCATGATCCTGAGTGACAAGAAGTACCGACAGCACCCGGACACCATCAAGTTCACGAGCCTTCCTGACTCCATGCCTATGGTTCTGGCAAAGCACAACTCTGACATTATGAACCATGTGAGATTTCTTTGTGTTGCCACGTGGAGGAGTTTTCCCTGCCTTTAGTGGGACTGTAGAGCTGTGTTTTTTCTGGGGGGGTGATGCATTGCCCTGTGCTGGGGATCTGTGTTCACTGCTTTAGATCCACGTGTGTTGAGTGTAATTGGAGCAGTGTTTGGGAGCGATGTGGAGGAGAAACATGGGAGGAGGACTGGGGGGTCTTGGTGCAATGCAAGGTGCCTGTGTCTGTACCAAGGAGCCAGGTTGGTCTTGGCGTTTGTTGCTGTGCTCTTGTGTGTTCTTACTGCGTGCTGTACTCATCCTTTCAGCGCTCATACATAGCAGACTGGGAGAAGGACAAAACCAGCGTTCATATTATGCCAGATACCCCTGGTATTTTGCTGGCCCAGCAGAACCAAATGAACTACAGTGAGGTAGGTGGTTTGTCTGGGGCTTGGTGTCCAGTTCTGGACGGGGGCGATGCAGGCAGAAGTGGTGTTTGTTTCACGTGGGGAATGCTTGCTTATCTTCCAGAAAATGTACAGGCTGGCAATGGAGGAGGACAAGAAGAAGGGCTATGACCTGCGTGCAGATGCCATTCCCATCAAGTCTGCTAAAGCTTCCAGGGACATTGCCAGTGATGTAAGTACACAGGAGCCTTGTGGCACACCGTCTTGGGCGCCTTCTCAGTGCTCGTGTCTGAAGAGCAGAGACTGCAAATGCAGGTGAACGGTGACAGTAGAGCTGTGAGCTCTCGTTAGTGCTCAGTAGTTCTGTAAGGACGTTGGTTGAGGAGGGTCTTCCTGTGGCAGTTCATGCCTGCTGTGTGTGTGCTGTGTAATGAAGGACTCTGTATGCTGTATTGGGAGTGTGTGAGCAGGAACTTGATGAAGGACCTAATGAAAAGCAACGTCCCTTTGGGGCTTGTTGTACCTTCTGCTCATGCAGGAGGCTTGAGAGGTCTCAGTAGTGCAATTCTGCTCTCCCCTGCTTTCTGCATCTGCACCAGTGAGCTTTGGAAAAGAAACCCAAGGCAGGTTCTGTGATTTGATGGTAGCATTTATTGTTTGTGTTTGGGCAGTATCAGGTCCAGCCACTGTCAGGCTGGCATGAGTTTGTCAGTGCTTGTGATTGAGAATATCTATTTGTGTTGCTGCCATGCATGTACTGAATTTACTCTGTGATGCAGCGTTTTGTAGTTCTGGGCTGTTCATTATTCATGGCAGTTGAATTCAGTCTTTTTTCATGCTTACTGTACATTTCAGAAAGAAGAGGAGGGAAAAGTGCAGAGCTGTCTGCTGTCAGTGCCCATGTTTAGGTAGTTGTGTAGTTTCAGCTGAGGTCTCACATTAGGTTGAGAGCGTAGGGCTCCATTGCTGTGTGCTGGAGAGACTGGTGCTGCTCCTTTGGGCTGTGTGGGGGAACGGCGACATATCGGAACAGGATGAATCCCAGGATGACCTCTGGATCGACCTGGAGGGTTGTTCCCTGTTTTCCACGAGGGCAGTGTTCCTGGTTCCGAAGCTAGGTTGGCTGGAGCTGCTGTGTAGATGTCCGTGTACCTCCAGCAGTCCAGTGCAGGCCAGTGGAGTGAGTGGTGTGTATCCCATCGTTGGGAAATGTTGTGCTCATGAGCCTAATTGCATGGTGATTATACCAGCATTGATTAGCAGCATGCTTTTTGCAGGACTTATTAGAGAACAGAGTCAAAAGGGGACGGAAGTCTGATCTGAAATTCACTGAACTTCTTTAACCCTGCAGTACAAGTATAAAGAAGGGTATCGCAAGCAGCTTGGCCACCACATTGGAGCCCGTAACATCGAGGACGATCCCAAGATGATGTGGTCGATGCACGTGGCCAAGATCCAGAGTGACAGGGAGTACAAGAAAGCCTTTGAGAAGACCAAGACGCACTTCAGCAGCCCCGTGGACATGCTGGGAATTGTGTTGGCCAAGAAATGTCAGGAGCTGGTCAGCGATGTTGATTACAAGCACCTTCTGCATCGGTGGACCTGCCTGCCGGACCAGAACGATGTTGTACAAGCCCGGAAAGTGTACGACCTTCAGAGTGATGTGAGTTCTCCTCTGGAGGGTGTGTGAGAACGGGAAGTCGGTGTTGTGTTGTGTGCCACTGTTGGAGCAGATGGGGAGTTGGGGACCGTAAGAAAGGCTGATTCTGTGAGTCTGTGCTGTGGCCACGCTGCCTGTCTGAGTGCTGAGTGGTGTGTCCTGACGTGGGGAGGAAATCATTTGTGTGGAGTCTGTTGTCATTTCACACTCTTTGCTATCGAAAGTTCATCACTCTGCTCCTTCAGTCCTCCCTGTTGTAATAATGGGAAGAAGATATGATAATAAGAGGTCATTAGATTAGATATGAATATGGTGATCGCTCACCTGTTATCATAACGTATGGGGGAAAATTGTAGTTTATTGTCTATTTCTACTAGGCTAGAGCTGTGAGAAAGTTATGGTAACCTTAGAATGTCTTTCCTCCCATCTGCCCTCTTTCTCCTTCTTCCACCAAGTAGTGCAGGGGAATGAGAAATAGCAGTTGCTGTCAATGCATGACACTTCATCTCTTCTGCTTCTCCATTCTCTCTCTGGCCCTGCTCCATGTGGGCTTCTTCCCATGGTTTGCCCTCTGTCCTGAGCTGATCCTGTGTTTTTCCCACTTGCTGGGGCAATTCAAGCACTGCTCAAACACAGCACTGTAACACAGGGCCCATCCTTCAGGGACTGCTCCAGCATGGGTCTACACAGGCGTTAGCTTCCCCAGGCCTCCTGCAGGCTCCTCTCCATGGGCTGCAACTCTAGTCTGGGGGGCCTGCTCCTTCAGGAGCTCTCCATGGGCTGCAGTTTCCTTCAGGCCACATCTATCTGCTTCTATAGGCTTCTCCGTGGGCTGCACATGGAGATCTAGTCCACATCCTGTACTTGGGCTGCAGGGGGATAGCCTGCTCCACCATGGACCACACCTGGGCTGCAGGGAACTTGTGCTCCATGCCTGGAGCACCTCCTGCCCTCCTTCTTCACTGATGCTGGTATCTGAAGGATTGTTTCTCTCACGTTTTCTCACTCTTCTCTCTGAACAGCTGTAGTGCAGCTGTTTTCTCCTTCCTCCAGTGTGCTCTTCGGGAGGTGCAACCAGTCTTATTCACTAGCTCAATTCTGGACAACAGCGGGTTCCTACTGGTGAAAGCTGGAAATGGCTGTTACCTATCATAGGGTAGCTTTGGATCTATTCCCACAGAAGCCAAACTAGCAGCTGCAGCCACTACAAAAATCATGCCTAATAATCTCAATACAATGCTGTAATTATGTTCACGGAAGAGTAGTTGCATACCTTGAGGAGTTTGAAGGAAGGGTTGTTGGAAGTGGCCAAACTCATTAAGACAGGGGAGGGCAAAGGCATCAAATTTTCACTTTTGGATGTCCAAAGCTGGGCAAACAAAAGCCATCTGTGAAGATGGGAATGGTGTAAGGAGCATTAGGTGTTGAGGAATAAAGCTGCTCGTGTGCCTCTGCCAGCCAGCAGTTGGTGAATGGAGCAGATCTGTGCTCTTCTTGCCTGCAAAGGATGTTGCAGAGAATGTGCTGGAGGACAACTTTGTTGGCTGCTTGTGGTGGTGTAGGCTGCACATGCCTCCAAAACGTGGTTGTAAGGGATGCTGAGCTTAAAGGGAGGCACAAATTGCTGTCAGATTGGGTTCTTCAGGGGAGTCTGTCTTGGCAAACAGGGCCTCCCTTGGCTGGAGGAGTGCTGGTGAGTACTACAGATGTTGCTAAGCTGCCTCGTGTCCCTGTGTGTCTTTTCAGAACGTGTACAGGTCTGACCTGCAGTGGCTGAGAGGCATTGGCTGGTCCCCAATTGGTTCCCTGGATGAAGAGAAGAACAAGCGAGCGAGCATGATCCTGAGTGACAAGAAGTACCGACAGCACCCGGACACCATCAAGTTCACGAGCCTTCCTGACTCCATGCCTATGGTTCTGGCAAAGCACAACTCTGACATTATGAACCATGTGAGATTTCTTTGTGTTGCCACGTGGAGGAGTTTTCCCTGCCTTTAGTGGGACTGTAGAGCTGTGTTTTTTCTGGGGGGGTGATGCATTGCCCTGTGCTGGGGATCTGTGTTCACTGCTTTAGATCCACGTGTGTTGAGTGTAATTGGAGCAGTGTTTGGGAGCGATGTGGAGGAGAAACATGGGAGGAGGACTGGGGGGTCTTGGTGCAATGCAAGGTGCCTGTGTCTGTACCAAGGAGCCAGGTTGGTCTTGGCGTTTGTTGCTGTGCTCTTGTGTGTTCTTACTGCGTGCTGTACTCATCCTTTCAGCGCTCATACATAGCAGACTGGGAGAAGGACAAAACCAGCGTTCATATTATGCCAGATACCCCTGGTATTTTGCTGGCCCAGCAGAACCAAATGAACTACAGTGAGGTAGGTGGTTTGTCTGGGGCTTGGTGTCCAGTTCTGGACGGGGGCGATGCAGGCAGAAGTGGTGTTTGTTTCACGTGGGGAATGCTTGCTTATCTTCCAGAAAATGTACAGGCTGGCAATGGAGGAGGACAAGAAGAAGGGCTATGACCTGCGTGCAGATGCCATTCCCATCAAGTCTGCTAAAGCTTCCAGGGACATTGCCAGTGATGTAAGTACACAGGAGCCTTGTGGCACACCGTCTTGGGCGCCTTCTCAGTGCTCGTGTCTGAAGAGCAGAGACTGCAAATGCAGGTGAACGGTGACAGTAGAGCTGTGAGCTCTCGTTAGTGCTCAGTAGTTCTGTAAGGACGTTGGTTGAGGAGGGTCTTCCTGTGGCAGTTCATGCCTGCTGTGTGTGTGCTGTGTAATGAAGGACTCTGTATGCTGTATTGGGAGTGTGTGAGCAGGAACTTGATGAAGGACCTAATGAAAAGCAACGTCCCTTTGGGGCTTGTTGTACCTTCTGCTCATGCAGGAGACTTGAGAGGTCTCAGTAGTGCAATTCTGCTCTCCCCTGCTTTCTGCATCTGCACCAGTGAGCTTTGGCAAATAAACCCCAAGGCAGGTTCTTTGATATGACAGTAGCATTTATTGTTTCTAATTGAGCTATACCATGTCTAATCACTATGGAGTGATCATTACTCTTCCTGTTTGTGGTGCAGATTTTCAGCATAGCAATTGAATTTTATCTTTGGGCTGTTTCAATAGTGGTGCTTCCCTCGATGTATTCTCCTCTATTGTGCCATTCTGAAACCCTTCCTAAAGTACTGTGTTTAGCTATTGGGCTCCCAGCACAAGAAATAAGTGGACTTTTTAATCTGGATCCTGTGAAGTACCAGAGAATTTATGAGAGGACTGGATTACTTTGCCTACAAAGCAATGCTGAGGTAGATGGGGATGATCTGCCTGGAGAGAAGTTGTTTCCAGGGCAAGTTTATTTTTGGCTTTCAGGTTTTAGTGGGGGTTTATAGGAAGCATTGAGAAAGGCCTTTTTTACAGGGGTGTTTTGTGATAGGGCAGGGGGTTGAGGTGTGAAACTGAAATAGGCTAGAAGAGATTAGAAACAGTGAAGAATTCCATCCTTATAATGCTAGTGAGAATCACTGGAATAGGTTGCCCAACAATGTGGATACCCCATTTGTGGAAATCTTCCTGTGACAACACACAATTTGAGGCCACCTGGTCTAGTGGAAGATGTTTCTGTGTATTACAGGGCAATTGGTCAAAATGATCAATGGTTCCTTCCAACCCAAGCTGATCTAGGAGTCTGTGACACTCTGATATCTGCATGTAGCCGTAAAGGAGCTAAATTTACTCTCATGCACCATTTTATAGTTTTGGATTGTTCCATAATTCTAGGCAGATTAATTCAGTCTTCTATCAGGCTTACTGTTCGTGTCAGAAAGAAGAGGAGGGAAAAGTGAAGAACTGTCTGCTGTCACTACCCAAATTTCAGGTTCTTGCTGGCCTGCAGCTGAGGTTTTGCAACAGGATGGAAGAATAAGATTGATCCTCAAAATGACAGAGAGCTTGGTGCTGCTTCCATTGGCTGCAAGGCTGAGTGTACTCAGGGCAGTCCACAATGAATGCAGGTTGCCTGCTGGATCAGTCTAAATGTTTTCTTCCAAGAACAGTGTTCCTTGTTCTTAAGCTAGGTTGGCTGGAGTTGCTGTGTGGACCTCCATGTACCACCAGCATTCCAGTGCAGGCCTGGGGTGCAATGGATCCGTAGCCTATTGTGGGGAAATATTGCACTTTGAAGCCAATTTCCATGGTGATTTTGTCAGCCTTGATTAGCAGCGTGCTTTTTGCAGGACTTATTAGAGAACAGAGTCAAAAGGGGACGGAAGTCTGATCTGAAATTCACTGAGCTTTTTTAACCCTGCAGTACAAGTATAAAGAAGGGTATCGCAAGCAGCTTGGCCACCACATTGGAGCCCGTAACATCGAGGACGATCCCAAGATGATGTGGTCGATGCACGTGGCCAAGATCCAGAGTGACAGGGAGTACAAGAAAGCCTTTGAGAAGACCAAGACGCACTTCAGCAGCCCCGTGGACATGCTGGGAATTGTGTTGGCCAAGAAATGTCAGGAGCTGGTCAGCGATATTGATTACAAGCACCTTCTGCATCGGTGGACCTGCCTGCCGGACCAGAACGATGTTGTACAAGCCCGGAAAGTGTACGACCTTCAGAGTGATGTGAGTTCTCCTCTGGAGGGTGTGTGAGAACGGGAAGTCGGTGTTGTGTTGTGTGCCACTGTTGGAGCAGATGGGGAGTTGGGGACCGTAAGAAAGGCTGATTCTGTGAGTCTGTGCTGTGGCCACGCTGCCTGTCTGAGTGCTGAGTGGTGTGTCCTGACGTGGGGAGGAAATCATTTGTGTGGAGTCTGTTGTCATTTCACACTCTTTGCTATCGAAAGTTCATCACTCTGCTCCTTCAGTCCTCCCTGTTGTAATAATGGGAAGAAGATATGATAATAAGAGGTCATTAGATTAGATATGAATATGGTGATCGCTCACCTGTTATCATAACGTATGGGGGAAAATTGTAGTTTATTGTCTATTTCTACTAGGCTAGAGCTGTGAGAAAGTTATGGTAACCTTAGAATGTCTTTCCTCCCATCTGCCCTCTTTCTCCTTCTTCCACCAAGTAGTGCAGGGGAATGAGAAATAGCAGTTGCTGTCAATGCATGACACTTCATCTCTTCTGCTTCTCCATTCTCTCTCTGGCCCTGCTCCATGTGGGCTTCTTCCCATGGTTTGCCCTCTGTCCTGAGCTGATCCTGTGTTTTTCCCACTTGCTGGGGCAATTCAAGCACTGCTCAAACACAGCACTGTAACACAGGGCCCATCCTTCAGGGACTGCTCCAGCATGGGTCTACACAGGCGTTAGCTTCCCCAGGCCTCCTGCAGGCTCCTCTCCATGGGCTGCAACTCTAGTCTGGGGGGCCTGCTCCTTCAGGAGCTCTCCATGGGCTGCAGTTTCCTTCAGGCCACATCTATCTGCTTCTATAGGCTTCTCCGTGGGCTGCACATGGAGATCTAGTCCACATCCTGTACTTGGGCTGCAGGGGGATAGCCTGCTCCACCATGGACCACACCTGGGCTGCAGGGAACTTGTGCTCCATGCCTGGAGCACCTCCTGCCCTCCTTCTTCACTGATGCTGGTATCTGAAGGATTGTTTCTCTCACGTTTTCTCACTCTTCTCTCTGAACAGCTGTAGTGCAGCTGTTTTCTCCTTCCTCCAGTGTGCTCTTCGGGAGGTGCAACCAGTCTTATTCACTAGCTCAATTCTGGACAACAGCGGGTTCCTACTGGTGAAAGCTGGAAATGGCTGTTACCTATCATAGGGTAGCTTTGGATCTATTCCCACAGAAGCCAAACTAGCAGCTGCAGCCACTACAAAAATCATGCCTAATAATCTCAATACAATGCTGTAATTATGTTCACGGAAGAGTAGTTGCATACCTTGAGGAGTTTGAAGGAAGGGTTGTTGGAAGTGGCCAAACTCGTTAAGACAGGGGAGGGCAAAGGCATCAAATTTTCACTTTTGGATGTCCAAAGCTGGGCAAACACAAGCCATCTGTGCAGATGGGAATGGTGTAAGGAGCATTAGGTGTTGAGGAATAAAGCTGCTCGTGTGCCTCTGCCAGCCAGCAGTTGGTGAATGGAGCAGATCTGTGCTCTTCTTGCCTGCAAAGGATGTTGCAGAGAATGTGCTGGAGGACAACTTTGTTGGCTGCTTGTGGTGGTGTAGGCTGCACATGCCTCCAAAACGTGGTTGTAAGGGATGCTGAGCTTAAAGGGAGGCACAAATTGCTGTCAGATTGGGTTCTTCAGGGGAGTCTGTCTTGGTAAACAGGGCCTCCCTTGGCTGGAGGAGTGCTGGTGAGTACTACAGATGTTGCTAAGCTGCCTCGTGTCCCTGTGTGTCTTTTCAGAACGTGTACAGGTCTGACCTGCAGTGGCTGAGAGGCATTGGCTGGTCCCCAATTGGTTCCCTGGATGAAGAGAAGAACAAGCGAGCGAGCATGATCCTGAGTGACAAGAAGTACCGACAGCACCCGGACACCATCAAGTTCACGAGCCTTCCTGACTCCATGCCTATGGTTCTGGCAAAGCACAACTCTGACATTATGAACCATGTGAGATTTCTTTGTGTTGCCACGTGGAGGAGTTTTCCCTGCCTTTAGTGGGACTGTAGAGCTGTGTTTTTTCTGGGGGGGTGATGCATTGCCCTGTGCTGGGGATCTGCGTTCACTGCTTTAGATCCACGTGTGTTGAGTGTAATTGGAGCAGTGTTTGGGAGCGATGTGGAGGAGAAACATGGGAGGAGGACTGGGGGGTCTTGGTGCAATGCAAGGTGCCTGTGTCTGTACCAAGGAGCCAGGTTGGTCTTGGCGTTTGTTGCTGTGCTCTTGTGTGTTCTTACTGCGTGCTGTACTCATCCTTTCAGCGCTCATACATAGAAGCCTGGGAGAAGGACAAAACCAGCGTTCATATTATGCCAGATACCCCTGGTATTTTGCTGGCCCAGCAGAACCAAATGAACTACAGTGAGGTAGGTGGTTTGTCTGGGGCTTGGTGTCCAGTTCTGGACGGAGGCGATGCAGGCAGAAGTGGTGTTTGTTTCACGTGGGGAATGCTTGCTTATCTTCCAGAAAATGTACAGGCTGGCAATGGAGGAGGACAAGAAGAAGGGCTATGACCTGCGTGCAGATGCCATTCCCATCAAGTCTGCTAAAGCTTCCAGGG
Organism: Pavo muticus; assembly: GCA_016647715.1. NCBI lineage: Eukaryota > Metazoa > Chordata > Aves > Galliformes > Phasianidae > Pavo > Pavo muticus. The sequence goes on from JACDJE010000148.1 coordinate 1,536,411, forward strand.
ACATTGCCAGTGATGTAAGTACACAGGAGCCTTGTGGCACACTGTTTTGGGCGCCTTCTCAGTGCTTGCATTTTCTGTCTGTGTTAGCCTGTCTGTCTTGTAATTCAGAATTTTGATTTTACCTGACTATTTGGCCTTTCAGCTTAATTTTGTGGGAGCAGTTTTCCGTAGATCCTTTTTCTCAATCTACTCTGCTGCTATTTTTTCTAAATATACTGGTTGTGGTAGAGTTAATCTCAGTGTAAAAGTAGTTTTTTTATTAGTAATTGATTGTTAATTTTTATGATTCCTTTTTGATGATTGCTCTTGCTTGTACTGTTTGTTTTTTCCTTCAGTACTGTTCCAGTATTGATGTCCTAAGTCGAGATTAAATAGGAGTTTATTTTACCTTTTTTCTTGAGCTTCTTTTACTGACTGTTTATGGGGATGTCTAGATTTTCTGATCTTTTTACGTATTTTATTGATGCTGTAATTTCAGACTTTTTGTACCCTCACATACTGAGGAGATGCTTTTAATATTTAAACCTAGGCTTTGGAAAGTATCAAACTCGTAACAGGCAGGAAATCTTTGGTCTGTTCTTTGTTTGCTCTGCACACCACAGTTTGTCAACGAAGTATCAGGTGAATTTAACAGTACTGTGACTTCACACACTGAGTTTTCTGGAGGTTTTTCTGTATGGACTGTTCTTAATATGCCAAGAAAGTTAAAATAAACTTAATTAATGTATTTTTTTGCCTGCAGTACAAGTATAAAGAAGGGTATCGCAAGCAGCTTGGCCACCACATTGGAGCCCGTAACATCGAGGACGATCCCAAGATGATGTGGTCGATGCACGTGGCCAAGATCCAGAGTGACAGGGAGTACAAGAAAGCCTTTGAGAAGACCAAGACGCACTTCAGCAGCCCCGTGGACATGCTGGGAATTGTGTTGGCCAAGAAATGTCAGGAGCTGGTCAGCGATATTGATTACCGCCACTATCTGCATCAGTGGATCTGCCTGCCGGACCAGAACGATGTTATCCATGCTAGGAAGGCCTATGATCTGCAGAGTGATGTGAGTACTTACTGATCAACTTCAAAATTGTGTGTAATTTCTTGTACTCAACGTACAAGAGGTCCAAGCTGCTGCATACAGAATGTAGAAGCTCTTTGAACTGTCTCACACGGTAATTTTTCTCATTTTGTTTGTCTGCACTTGTTCCAAGGCAAGGTCGGAGGGCTCTTAGCAGTGAATGTAAATATGGAGGTTTTAGTTCAGCTAATCTCTTAGCAGAATGGAAGCAAATTAGCTGTGTACAATCATAATGGAGAACCTTAGTGCCATTTTTTGCAGACTAACTTTATATTAAGTTTACATAGCCTGGAATTCTTCTTTAAGTTGCATGACCGTAGGGGAGAACGCTCCTCTGTTCTCACTTGGGAAAATGATTTAAATTGGGACTTGCTCTTTCATTGTGAACGACCTCCTGTTTGTTAGGAGTGTATCTTGCAGGAAACATTTATGCTGAATTTCAATGTCTTATTTTCCTGGCATTACTCTTTGGCCATTCTCCTGCATGCTGCTGAGAGAATTACACCTTGGAGTAAGTTTGGGATCTATATCTATGTTGTTAACGGAGATTATTTTGAGGACTGAACTAGGAGAAACATGACTAACAGAAAGTAAGCGTAGTTTACATATAAGATACGTGAGGTTTAACTGAAATATTAATGAGATGTCTCTCTTCATATTTTTTTGTAATAGAATATCTACAAGTCAGACCTTGAATGGACGCGTGGCATTGGTTGGGTCCCCATTGGTTCCTTGGAAGTTGAAAAAGCCAAGAGGGCAGGACAGATCCTGAGTGATAAAGTATATCGTCAGCCTGTAGACACCATCAAGTTTACCAGTGTTACTGATTCTCTAGAGATGAACTTAGCTAAGCATAATGCAGAGATGATGAATAAGGTGAGTCTTGATTCAATTTAGCAACGTATTGGCATTCTCCTGCTAAACCTTGGAGACAGAAGACTAGAAATAACATAATCACAAGTAATGCTGGAGTTCTGAAATAGAAGTCTAAAAATACAAGTCTGTGGTTGCTGCTTGAGTTTTCAGCACAGCAAGACTTTAAAAATCTAAGTTACTTTCTTGGTAATCAGCAAGTAACTTATTTTTAGCAGCTGCTAATAGCAGTATCTTCCAAGCTGCCAAGTTAAATTGTAATTAATAGTTTTGAAGCTTTTTACATACTCTAGTAAGTATTTAGTACCATGTTATCTTTCATCCAATTTTTGATACAGAATTTAGCTACTTGTCTAATGATTTATCAAAGGTATCTGGTGGTGTAGGAGTTCATAAATTATGTTTCAAAGCAGTCTTTGAAATACCTGTATTTTAAACAATTCAGCACAGTTCTTACTATGTAAGTGTCTTTGTGAATCTGATGCCCTAATCTCATTCAACCCTATGTATGTCAGTAAAGCCCTTTCCTCTTTGAGTGAGATGTTGTTTGTCGAGTTTAGATCTGTGTGTCTGTTGTGCATTCTGTGGAAAGCCCTTTTTCTAAATATTTTCTTTTAAGCAGAATTGTTTCTATGTTACGAGTGCTGAACCTGAAATTTAAACACCTAGAGAAATGAACATAAAATCTCACTGCTATGTAAGAAATAAGGACTTTTTAGACTAGGAGTACATTCTTCTGTTTTATGGGATCTCTAATTTGTCATCTTTTTTTTCCTTGCTTGACCTATGGTATTTCTCCTGCAGCGTTTGTATACTGAGGCCTGGGATAAAGACAAGATGCAAATTCACATAATGCCTGACACACCTGAAATCACACTGGCAAAACAGAATATGCATAACTACAGTGAGGTGAGTATGTTGATCTCCATAGCATCTGTGTCAATACTCTAATAAACCTAATACAAATCAATTTCTTTAAGTAACACCAACTATCTGTCATCAAAATTGTGACTTGAGGAAGGTGATTGGTAGCACATACATCCATCTGTGATCACTGCTTTGAATGAATTCTATGAAAAGTTTATTTCTGGTGAATTCTGGGGGATTCTTTCCAGCAATATATATACTGGCAGAAAAGTGCAAAATTCATTCCAACATTAGGGATGCAAAAAAAAGTCCCTCACAATTGTGATGATTATTATTCCCAGTGTTCAGTGTTAGTTTAGGCAGAAATGTTCACATCAGTAAGAGGTGACTTTAGAAAGCTTTATTCTACTTGTGTGTGGAGGAATAGTTCATCTATCAAGTTGTAATCTATGTTATGTTATTAAGGTTTAGAAAGAAAAAAATATTAGTGTATTTAGCAAAGATCTTCATTCAGTATAGATTCATGTGAGTTACTAATCTGGGGATTTGAATTAAGGAAGTTAGATAGAACCAGGATAGAATAAATCTTAACAGTTTTTTTACCTACTCACAAGTGTTTTGTTTGGGCAGAATGCAACATCTGGAGTTTAGCTACATTAATCCTCTTGTTTAATTCTTCACCTAGAAACTGTACAAACAAGCCATGGAAGAAGCGAAAAAGAAAGGCTATGATTTGAGAAGTGATGCTATCCCAATTCAGGCTGCCAAAGCATCCAGGCAAATTGCCAGCGATGTAAGACACTAATGTTTTGGTTTTTTGTGTGTACTGACAGATCTCTATGAAATAAAAACGTTCAGATTATTTCTGTGAAAGAAGTTTAAATTTAACTCTCATCTAAAAAGCACATTTTGGAAATATATATATGTGTAAAGATCTATTTGTAAAAGATATGGACAAGGTGCTGCTGCTGTCATGTTCTTAGCTGTGTTTGTAATTAAATCTTTAGAAATATGGGTAAACAAGATTATTTCTCAGTAACATTAGAGAAGAATTTCTTCAGGAAAAAAATTTCTTCCTCTCTGTTTACTGCTCTAATACAAATCTCAGAAATTTAACCTGGGATCCATATTGTTAGGTAACCCCAGAATTACTTCAAATGGATTTGTTGGCTGTAAATTACAGAAGAATTCAGAAAGTTTATTATTAAAACATTTTACATGGGTAACTGATATTCTGTATATAAATATAATATCTTGATTTATATTTCAGTACAAGTATAAAGAAGGGTATCGCAAGCAGCTTGGCCACCACATTGGAGCCCGTAACATCGAGGACGATCCCAAGATGATGTGGTCGATGCACGTGGCCAAGATCCAGAGTGACAGGGAGTACAAGAAAGCCTTTGAGAAGACCAAGACGCACTTCAGCAGCCCCGTGGACATGCTGGGAATTGTGTTGGCCAAGAAATGTCAGGAGCTGGTCAGCGATGTTGATTACCGCCACTATCTGCATCAGTGGATCTGCCTGCCGGACCAGAACGATGTTATCCATGCTAGGAAGGCCTATGATCTGCAGAGTGATGTGAGTACCTCTACCTTCATTTTTGGGAAGGAATGTGTTGGATATCTTACATAGGTGGATGAGAACATCACATACAAATGTGATAGAATGCAATTTTAAAGACAAATTTAAAGTTGTATGGTGTACTGAAACTCAGATCTTTAAGAGTATATGTTAACTTGTTGATATTTAAATGAAGTTGTCTCTTTTGGCCTTTTTGGGCTATTTATCATTTGTCTTCATGTGAAACTTGTATCTAGATGGAACTCTGTATCTAGATGAAGTGCAGTGATTTCTTTGAAGATTTTTTTCTGGGCTTTGAGATTTATTTGAATTAAAAGTTGATGGTGAGTTTACTTAAACACTTGTGAGAAGATGTGTTGTGTAAATAACATTATTAGAATTTCTCATTTGGTTGTTTTTGTTGTTTGTTTGTTTTTTGTAATAGAATGTCTACAAGTCAGACCTTGAATGGATGCGTGGCATTGGTTGGGTCCCCATTGGTTCCATGGAAGTTGAAAAAGCCAAGAGGGCAGGACAGATCCTGAGTGATAAAGTATATCGTCAGCCTGTAGACACCATCAAGTTTACCAGTGTTACTGATTCTCTAGAGATGAACTTAGCTAAGCATAATGCAGAGACGATGAATAAGGTGAGTCTTGATTCAATTTAGAAACGTATTGGCATTCTCCTGCTAAACCTTGGAGACAAGACTAGAACAACATAATCACAAGTAATGCTGGAGTTCAGAGATAATGCTCGTTTCAAATACTCTGTTCTGTGTATTTCTCTCAAAACTAATAGCCATGTAACAGAAGGCTTACCCCGAGATTTTCTACATATTACACTTTAATCTTTTCTCTTACGTGGTGTGTGTAGTGAGCAGTAAGAATACTTTGGTTTCTTCATTGTTCTTAATTAATGTTGCTGTTCTGTAGGCTCTAGATGGCTGTATTTGATCAGGGAGTTGGAACAGGTGACTTCTGGGGGTCCTGCCCACTTTAGCCGTTCTGTTTCTGTGATTCTGTGTTTCTGCACTGAATTTCCTCAGTTAAATTCTCTTTACAGGGAGAATTTGGTATCTAGCTCTGATTAAATTTGTAGGCATTTATTCTTGCTCTTTCCTTTAATTTTACCTAATGTTATGTTTTAGCTAATATATGAAAATTGACCTGGAATGCAACATTAATCTTCTTCCTGTGTTCTTAGCGTTTATACACTGAAGCATGGAATAAAGATAAGACCACGATTCATGTCATGCCTGACACACCAGAAATCATGCTAGCTAAACAAAACCAAGTACACTACAGTCAGGTGAGTAAATCTGAAGAGCTGAGAAAGTACAATTTTTTTTACCTCTGAATTTTACTTAATGTTATATTGTGAAATCCAACAACTTGACAACAAGTGGCCACCTATGCTACTTACTTCAAAGTTGTTCTTTCACTGGAATTTGTCTCCTAGGCACCTGATGTTCTTCTAAAACACATTTTCTGCCATAAACTGATAATCAGTTTTATAGCAGAGTATGGAAATAAATAATTTAAGTTTAAAATGTTTATTTCTTTCTCTTCCTTTGGATGACTTCTAGTTTCCAAGTGTCTACTATAAAATCAGGAAATCTTTGTAATCTGTTTTTTCTTTATTTTTTTACTTTCTGCAGAAGATAGAGCTGTGTTCAGATATTCAAGCTGTCTAACATTAACGATATCATTTAAGGACGTAATTTGGTTTTTTATGCAGGTGTGTTTAATTGAAGCGTGTAAATTTTCTGATGATTGAAACCATTTTTTTCTTACAGAAAATGTACAGACTAGCTTTGGAGGAATCGAAGAAGAAGGGTCATGACTTGCGTTTCGATGCCATTCCTATCCAAGCTGCCAAAGCATCCAGAGAGATTGCCAGTGATGTAAGCCTTTTTTTTCTCATGGCTTTATGGATTTGTTAAAGCAAAAGAATTGGAATTATTGTTCCCTTGGTTATTAATGTAATATCTTGAGTGTCGAATAGATAATATTGACATTCCATAATTCTACTGCATGCCCTAGTACATAGAAGGAATGGGCAGCCCGTATTTTTATGCAGGAGAAATACATAATAGTAATCAATAGGCAAAATAATGCAAAGGGCAAATCTGTGTCCACTATAAGAGTTCTATTGCATGCTCATGGATGTTGAAGTGGGATACCCAATGAGGTGTATGATTCCGTGGTGTAGTTAGCCAAATTCATTTCTGATTCAAACTAGGAAATACTTTAAAATTTCCACCCAGAACATATATATTAGAAAACTAATGCTACAAAATCCAAATTTTTTGTCTTTTTGAGGAAAAAAATAATTCTGCTGGAATGTTGTACTGAAATTTAAGATGTCTGAACACAAAAACAGTACTAAACAATATGTTGTTCCTGATGAGGAAACATCACGAGAACAGAGGATAATATTTTTATGTTATTTGTTTTTTCCATCAAGATTGATAATGAAGCAGTTAGTGTAAAGACCACCTCACACTGTCTTCATCATGGTGTCCCAAGATAAACTTTAACAATAAGTTAATCATGACATTCTAATCTTAACATCGAAAGCATGTGGAATATCAGACTTCTTAGCTAGGATGTGACACTAAATGGTAATTGTGTATGTGCTACGACGTTGTGGCTAAACTATGAAAAATCTCCCAGATGAAATCAGGACACACAGCTGTATTAAGATTTTTTTTTTAACAGATATTATTTTAGATTTTATGTGAATGTTGATGATATAGTAGGGAGGTCTAAATCATATAAAAATCTTAGTGTTTACGTGAAAAATATGTTAATCTATATGTGTCATTTATTCACTGATAACTATACCATATAGAATACAAATATACTTTATTTCAGTACAAGTATAAAGAAGGGTATCGCAAGCAGCTTGGCCACCACATTGGAGCCCGTAACATCGAGGACGATCCCAAGATGATGTGGTCGATGCACGTGGCCAAGATCCAGAGTGACAGGGAGTACAAGAAAGCCTTTGAGAAGACCAAGACGCACTTCAGCAGCCCCGTGGACATGCTGGGAATTGTGTTGGCCAAGAAATGTCAGGAGCTGGTCAGCGATGTTGATTACCGCCACTATCTGCATCAGTGGATCTGCCTGCCGGACCAGAACGATGTTATCCATGCTAGGAAGGCCTATGATCTGCAGAGTGATGTGAGTAAATTTGTTGAATTTGTAATACATAATTAAATATACTGGGTTTTGTGCATAATGCTTTGTATGAAATGTCCCTTAGCCACTTGTATCACACATGGTCTTGGTAGTGAAGCATTTAACACGCTGTTGTCAAACTTGCATTTAATTCTATTTTCTCTGTCTTTACCCTGAGATATAATTTCTTCTAACTCTGGCATGTGTGGAGATCTTGAATAACTCCCTTCTTGGTATTTGAAGATTAAATATTTGCTTCAAAAATTTAAGTTGGTTTAAAAACCATATGCTGCTAGTATGCAGAAATATTTAAAATTCCTAGTGTGGTATAAGATATAATTACTTATATATGCAAGTACAATATTAAAATAATTATATGATGAACTTTCACAAATTTTCAGGCTGTTTATAAATCCGACCTGGAATGGCTGAGAGGTATTGGATGGGTCCCTATTGGCTCCCTGGACGTTGAGAAAGCTAAGAAAGCTGGAGAAATCTTGAGTGATAGGAAGTACCGTCAGCCAGCCGACCAAATTAAGTTTACTAGTGTGACAGACTCTTTGGCCATGGTGTTAGCCAAGCATAATGCTGAGATAATGAACAAGGTGAGTTTGTGTGTTGCTACAACTGGTGTTGCTAGTTGATAGAACTGGTTGATAAGGTGAAAAATCCAGAAATAAGACTACACAGCATTTTCCTAGCAACCTTAAGTCAGTAATTTGCTGGTCTAACTCAGCCTAAGAAATGGAGGAAGAATGAAGTTTCCTACTTAAGCTGTTCTATGAGAACCTTTACTATATCAAGATATTGAAGGCTACTTGAACGATGTGAAAGTTTGTAAAATACTTTCTTTGGGCAAATATATTAGTTTGGTTATATATATACCTTGCTCTCCTCAAGACTTCATTTCTTTATATCATAAATAGATATATTTCTGATGAATGCTAATATCAGTCTTGCAGTCTTGTCATCGTTACACAGTTAAGCTTCTTAAAAGCATCTGGTTTTCTCTCCTGCAGCGTTTGTACACAGAAGCCTGGGATGCAGACAAAACGTCGATTCACGTCATGCCTGACACTCCAACCATTTTATTAGCAAAGGCCAACGCAGCTAATGTTAGCCATGTAAGAATATTTAAACATATAATACCTTAATGGAAATAGGGAAATTAAGTAAGCGTTTCTTTCACCGTAACGACCTTATAAAACATATTTTCACTAAAATTTTCAGAAAGAATATGAGAAGTTCCATCCTTACGAATACTCAGAAGCCATTTTCTGTCTTCTTTTATGTAGAAACATTATATACAAGCCTGGGAAGATTCCAAAAAGAAGGGTTACGACATGAGAGCTGATGCAATTCCAATTCGAAGTGCAAAGGCATCAAGAGATATCGCAAGTGATGTATGTACTTCCTTTACATATATTGTTCGTTTGTGAAATAGGAATCAAGTGAAAAGCTACGTGAGACTTCAAAATTTTAAAGTATGGTATATTAGGTTCATGAAAAAGCTTACTAGCATAGAATTCAAAACAGAGGGACAATGGATATCAATTTCAAAAGAAAAATTGCATTGCAATTCCTGACATTAAGCAGCGATTAGGAAATCATAAGTGACTATGAATTTAGTAAAAAGTATGCAACAAGAAAGCATTATGTGTTTCTAAACTATGAATAACTGTATTTTTATATATATATGTAGAGTATATAAAAAATTCATTCATGACCAATATGCAATCAATACATATCTTATTATACTTCTTTTATAATTTCTTAGTACAAGTACAAGGAAGCACACGAGAAGCAGAAAGGGCACTACATTGGGTGCCGAACTGCCAAGGAGGACCCCAAGCTGTCGTGGGCTGCACGAGCCATGCTGCTGCAGAATGACCGCATTTACAGGAAGGCGTACAACGACTCGAAGGCCCAGATCCACATGCCAGTGGATGCGATGCCACTGCAGGCAGCCAAGGAGTGCCAGACACTTGTCAGCGATGTTGACTACCGCCATTACCTTCACCAGTGGACGTGTCTGCCTGACCACAACGATGTGGTGCATGCGAGGAAAGCCTACGACCTACAGAGTGATGTGAGTGGGAGTAATTGTAGGAAAGCATTCTCAGGGTTGTGTGAGCCTCTTCCTGTCACTCTACAAATATTATCTCAAGGATATTTTCGTGAATGTACAGTCAGTCCCTGTATGATGTTTTTAAAATTCATTTGGATCATCCTGCATTTTTAAAAGATGTTAATTTTGTTACAATGTGAAGGAAAGTCATAGCTGTATCTGTAAAGGATTTGTTTGTCTACAGTCTCAGTGCTGACTGCTGATGTGTAACTTTTGGAGGAGGAGTTTGGGGAAAGCCTTGTACTTACGTAAGATCTTTGTACTCACAGTTGTCTCTGCAATGGCAGTAACTCTTTGTTTTATTTGCAGAATGTGTACAAGTCAGACCTGGAGTGGTTGCGAGGTATTGGCTGGCTGACAGAAGGTTCTGTGGATGTGGTTAAAGCCAAGAAAGCCCAGGAAATCCTGAGTGACAGGTTGTACCGCACGCAGCCGGACCAGATGAAATTCACCAGCATAACTGATACACCAGATGTTGTCCAGGCTAAGATCAATGCTATGCAAATCAGTAATGTAAGCTTTTGTTTTGCTTAGTTTTCATTCACACATCATTATTTCTTTGTTAGAGACTACAATTTCTATCAAAATAATGATTAATTTGAAACAAATGAAATGAACATTACTAAATAATTTCCACAAGTGATTTTTTTTTCAGTGTTCAGGCCATAATGGAATGTCATTATTCTTCCTTTCTCCTTAGCATCTGTACCGTGAGGCCTGGGACAAAGACAAGACGCAGATTTCCATACCTTCTGACACCCCCGAGTTGCTGCAGTCAAAACTCAACGCTCTGAACATCAGCAGTGTAAGAGAATAAAATAAGATGTGTGTGAAGTGTTGTTAACTTCAGAGTGTGCCAACTGCTCGTAGAGGTTTGAGCTGTCTTCTTTTAGATTCTGCCATAAAGATTGGCATGTACTACTGCTATTTTCCACTGTGTTAGTGTTGTGAACCGTAGATTACATCCAATAGCTGCCTACACAGAGTGTAATTAATGACTGCACACGTGTTGTTATTGAACCTGACATTCATCAAGCAAGCAATCAGCAAGGGTGCTGATCTAGACTCCATGCTGTTATGTCCTCACGAAGTCCTTGTGATTATAAAAATGACGAAATTGCCTCTGTGGAACATGCCAACACTTATGCATTTTGTCCTAAACTATGCATATTCCTGGATCTATTGAGCAAGGAGTCACCTGCCTTGTCTGATGGGCATGTGTTTGTGAGCAAAGCTAGAAGTTCAGGGCATAATTACAGGAGACTTCTCCCTTTGATAAAAACCAGCAAAGATTTTTTTGTGGAGCTGTTGAATTAGTCTGTAGGCTCATCCCTGACATGTTTTGCAGATGTGTGTTGCTTCACCCACTATTTCTGTGGGACTAGGACTAGCACTGGAGATTTTAGAAGGCTGAAAGCAGTTTCCTGTTTTGTGTTTTCAGCATGAGGGGGCAGAAAATTTTTGGCTGGAATCTGCATTCATTCCTAGATGTTCTTGGTGATGAACATCAAGTTAAATATTGTTCAGAAATAGTGGATGTGATTGAATTAGAACTGAAATGTTTCAGGTGTTGCTGCAATAGACGTTTCAATATCCTACTTTTTTTATCTTGCCCTTGCTTTGATTACAGAGTTCCTTGTCTGACTTGTCTGACTTGTGATATAATTCACTTTCTCTTTTTCCACATTCATCAGACAACTTCAAAACACGTTATTTACTGAGCCACTCTAGTGACATCAAGTTCAGGTGGGCTGACCAAACATTTGAGGGCCAACTTGACACTAAAGGAGGAGCGGAGCCCTTGTGTTTTTGTGTTTGACTTCCTGGTTAGCATGGGTCTTTAGTGACACTTGGAGACACTTCAATTTCTGTTCAGTCTTGTATATAGATTAAGACTCACTGCCTACGCTCACTTTCTTTTTTGGTCCGGAAAAAGACCAGTACAGAAGGAAGTCTCTGGCAGATGTAGGAGGCTTCACAGGTCAGGAGGGCTTGGATTCATTTCATCAGGAGAGCTGATGTTTTGTCATCAGGAGTAACTCTTCTCCTCCAATTGTGTGTGTGTGTGTGTGTGTGTGTGTGTGAGTGGAACCCATGACCACATCAAGGCCAGAGTCCTGGCTGGATGTACCATGTGTGATCAATTTACTTTGCAGAAACATTATCAGAAGGCCTGGGATGAGGCCAAAGCGAAGAGCTACGACCTAAGAGCTGACGCCATTCCCATCAAACACGCCAGGGCTTCCAGAGACATTGCCAGTGAGGTACAGCCTCCTCTGAACGTGGTTGTCCTGTGCTGTGTCTTCCTTTGTCCCGCTTGACAGAACTGAGTGAAGTGCATGTCAGGTAGAAGCAGAGAATGAGTTTGTGTCCCTTTGTTATTTTAAAGGCTGTCCTGAGTGCTTCTTTCTGTGAGTTAGTGGTCCATTCTTAGGATACAGTGTGATAAGCTTGTTGGAGTGCTAGGAGTGCCAGGTAACAAAGTGTTGGATTCCAGCCTCCAAGAAACAAGGTAAAACTGATTTTGGCAGTGCCACAGCTCTGGCTGCTGCAGAACATGTGCAGTTCCTGTAATCCCCACTATCTAATACTTTCTCCTTAAGGATGTGCAGTGAGGCTAGTGCTTGGAGCAATCTTGTAGAGCAAGGCATCTACTGCAGTATGGTTTTCATTGCTTCCGTGCATTAAGAGAAGGCAGATGTATTTTTGAGAAAGCGTGGTGATCTGTGGACACGTGTTTTGGGTGCTGGAGAGAGCGTCCTTTGTGTGGATGGGAGTTTTGTCCGTGCTGAGGCAATGCCTTTGGGAAACGTGTCACAGGAGTGGCAGCTCAGAGCCGAAGGCCCTTTTTGTCAGTTGTGTTCAGGCAGGAAGTTGTGTGGCCGCTTACGTTGTTCTTACTTTTCTTAGTACAAGTACAAGGAAACGCACGAGAAGCAGAAAGGGCACTACATTGGGTGCCGAACTGCCAAGGAGGACCCCAAGCTGTCGTGGGCTGCACGAGCCATGTTGCTGCAGAATGACCGCATTTACAGGAAGGCGTACAACGACTCGAAGGCCCAGATCCACATGCCAGTGGATGCGATGCCACTGCAGGCAGCCAAGGAGTGCCAGACACTTGTCAGCGATGTTGACTACCGCCATTACCTTCACCAGTGGACGTGTCTGCCTGACCACAAAGATGTGGTGCATGCGAGGAAAGCCTACGACCTACAGAGTGATGTACGTATATATGAAGATTTGGCATATAGTAATGTTATTAGTTCATTTTAGCTCAGTCACAAATGTTTGATCTTTGGTTCACTTTCTCCTACAATCTCATCTTTCTCATTCTTGGAATTATCTGTAAGGGACTTGAAAGATATCTGCTGTGTTTCATATTCTTTTCAAGTACTGTAATTTGGAGGTGATAAAGAATCTGCTCTTCTTTGATGGTACTTCTTAAATAACAAGTGTTTATTGCCTTTTATCTGATGATTTTATTGTTTTTATTTACCTGAGTCTACTTGAAATTTCATTTATTGTCATAACACTATCTAAGATTGCAGCTAAGGTATTCTAGTGATTTCAAAGCAAGTGGAGTAAGTACAGCTGCTTTTCTGCTTTGACTTTAGAACTTAATCAGACAACAGTGTCTCTTCCTCTATTTCACTTGAGCTTCAGTCGTGAGATTCATGTTCCTTGTTGAAGAATTTGGTTGATTGAAATGAAGATAATGTTGCCTGCTGCCACTTCATGAGTTTTGCTGGTTAGGTCTACTCCTCAGTATCTCGGTTTCTTTTTTTCCATAACTTATATTTGCCATCTTTCACAATGGGCAGCATGTTTTCTTGTCTGGACCCTTAAATCATTGAAGCACCTATAGGAATGCGTATTTTGGAGGGAACAGAAAGACCTTTTATCATCCTTAACATCCATTCTGCTCATTTGCCTCTCCACTATTTAATTTCATAAGGTTTTGAACATACTGCTTAATTTATTAGCTTACTTAAATCTTCTTGCCAGGCTTACTTATTGCTCCGAATATCTCTTGTGTATACAGGATTAATCTAGGTCTAGCTGGATAGCCTTTTTCTTAAACATATACTGCTTTCTTTAGTCTAAAATAATTACAACTATCATTTTAAACACAATGTTTTATTTTTCTGACCATTTCAGACACAGGCTGTTTATAAGTCAGACCTAGAATGGCTCCGTGGAATTGGCTGGTTGCCTAATGACTCTCCAGGCATTCGGAGGGTGAAACACGCCCAGGATCTCCTGAGTGACAAGGTGTATCGCACGCCTATTGACAGCGTGAAGTACACCAGTGTCGTGGATTCTCCAGACGTTCGTCTAGCTAAAGTGAATGCTGAACAGCTCAGTATTGTACGTTAATGTTCTTCAATTCTTTCATTGTTTGGAGGTGATAAAAAGTTAAACAGAAAACTCTCTGTTAAGACGTAAAATTGATCAGTGGTATTTTAAGTTGCCTTACGCTTTTCATGACATTTTATTTTTTGGAGATGATAATTTATGTGAGATTTATGGAATTTTGTGTTACTGACAAGTGCTGTTCCGTGTTTTAAATACAAAATGACTTATTTTAACAGCCAAAATACAAAGAAGCCTGGGAAAAGGACAAGACTATGATCCATATTATGCCAGACACACCTGAAATCACCCTGGCCAGGTCTAATGCTCATAATTATAGCCAGGTATGTTTATTGTTCTATTTTCTACATTAAAAAACAATAGCAAACGCTAAGTAGTAACTTTCTAAGATGTTACTTAAGAAGTTGGAGGTTAAGTCACATGAATCTTCTTGAAATCTTTCCTTATATGCAACTTACAACATTCCCTGCCCTCTACTGAGCGTTCTTGAAGTATTTAGACAGTTTAAAATAAATGGTTGTATGCAGCTGTTTAGAAATGATTAATATAAGGCACCACTGAGGCAATACTTTGATGAAATGGAAGAGAGGATATAAATATTTTCAGAACTTTTACAAACACCCTTCTATGCTGTATGAGTTGGAACAGTGGTGTGTTACAGTCACTGTGCATGCACTGACAGGCAGTATTTATAGCTAGAAGCAGAAGTGATGCTCCCCCCAGAATCTCACATTTCAGCAAACAAATGACAGTGTAGTGCATGTTTCTTTAATGACAAATGCTAGGGTATTTAGCATATGTGTGACATTGTACTGTCTTTTCAGAAACTGTATAAAGAAGCCTGGGATGAAGTGAAGATGAGCTATGATTTGAGAGCAGATGCAATCCCAATTAAGGCAGCCAAAGCTTCCAGGGAAATTGCTAGTGATGTAAGTGCAAAAAGAGGCATCTAACTTTCCATATGCTCTAAGAAGTATTCCATAACTGTTATTAATGGTGATCTTTGCTCTTTACCCAGTATAAATACAAACTGGATCATGAGAAGCAGAAAGGACATTACGTTGGAGTTCCAAATGCAAAAGCAGATACAAAAATGAAGTTTGCCCTTGGCATAGGCAAGGTTCAGAGTGAACTGGAATACAAGAAACACTTTGCCAAATGGAAGTCGCAGTGCCATCTGCCAGTTGATATGCTGTCTATCCAATCAGCTAAACACGGGCAGTCTTTGGTCAGTGATGTTGATTACCGTCATTACTTGCATCAGTGGATCTGTCTTCCAGATCAGAATGATGTCATACATGCCAGGAAAGCCTACGATCTTCAAAGTGATGTGAGTTAACATGAAAACTTAGTTTAACTTCTTACTGTGTTGTCTCTTCTTAGTCTGCTTCAGCTCTAACTGAAATCAATAGGAATCTTCTGCTAAGTGCAGTGAATTAGCTTTGCTGGTTATTTAGAATACGTAGTGTATGCCACTACTACATACTGCTAAGTTTGAAGTGTACTGAATTTAGATATAGTGCTGAAGTTGGAATTACTGTTCTCCTTTTAGCCAGCAGGAGTGCATGCCATTCTGTGTGGATCTTGCTGGATTGTAAGGAAACTGTGGCTAACAGCACAAACTCTCTTTTGTTTTCTCAGGCTGTTTACAAATCTGATTTAGAATGGCTACGAGGAATTGGATGGTTGCCAAATGATTCAGTTGGAATAAACCATGTCAAACATGCCGGAGAACTATTGAATGAGGTAACCAAAGAGTTTTCAGTATTAAGATTTCCTCAGGAGTAGTTGTAATTTGCAGTATTATTTAATGGTTAAATACGTCAGCATTTCATTTATTTTTATTACAAAAAACCACAAATGGAGCATTTCCACAGTATGCTCTGTGTATAGTTTTTCTTTCAATGTAGCCTTTGTTTTGTTCTCTGTATGGTCAGAATTGCTGTGTTAGCTGTAAAGTATTCCACTATAATCGGGCTGTATTTTCATCTTTTCTGTTGCACAGAGGAAGTATCGTACAAAAGTTGAAACTCTTCCATTCACTCCGGTGGCAGACAGAGTTGATTATGTCACAGCGAAGAAAAGTGGTGAAATTCTTAGTGATGTAAGTTTGCTGGTATCTTGTCAGGCTGTTAACTTGGTCTGTGTGTGGCAGCATTTTATTAAAAAGCAACAACAACAACAAGCAGGCAAAATAATTCTGGATCAGACTTTGGGGATTCTGTTAATGTTTGACATAAAGTTGAACAGGATGTCACTATCTCATCTCTATCCCTCTATCCCATCTGTGGGAAGAAGCTCCTCAAGCAGCAGAAGGTCACTCCTAGACTTGTGGAAAGCCACTGCTAGTTCTGTGACAGTCCCTTCCTTTTCTGTCTTGGCTGATACCTTTGGTGACAGTTGACAACATGAACATAAGTAACCGCGTGTGCTGTGCCAACCATAATGCTTACTCCTTCTCAGTTAAGTCAGTGCAATCTTAAACTGTCCAGTTAATTACTGTGCTACAACAATCATTAGAAAAATTGGTGTGCTGTCAGCTTGCCATTCTTTATATGTTTTTGAAGTCTGTGAGAAGCTGGCATGTGAAGATGTAGTGACATGACCCCCGCTCAGTTCGTGAATTGTGCTTCTGGTAGAGAACATGCTAAGTTAAACACTTGGATTAATTCAAACACTAGTGAAGGGATGGTAATGACAAAGTTGAATGGAATAGCACGCTGCTCTTCAAGCTCATGCACGCGTTTGGTCACGTCCTGTCCTTGGGAACATGCATACATCAGTGGTTAGGAGATGCTGGGGTTCTGCATTCATGTAAAGGTTGTGCTGGATAGAGAGAACTGATCTTGCAAAACTGAAAATCTGTCCTGGTTCAAGTACTTCTTGCTGTAGCTTGGCAATTGGCTGTGGAGCCTTGTAGACCAAACAGCTAGTGTAACTTCATCTCCTGAAGATATTTCCCTGTCCATCCAGCTGCAGTGGGACAAGTTTTCAAATTTTTTTCTGAGAAATTCTATAAAATCTTTTCTTGTATAGCTTCCTTTAAAAATATATGTCCATTCAGATGTATGCTTAATGTATCACATTTTAATAGCCTTGAAAATTCAGGTTTTTATACATTATTTTATGCATAAATACAGGTTTTGGTATTGCATTTTCCATATGTTGTGATGATGTTGTGCAGCACTCGTTTTTTTTTTTCCTCTGTTCTAGATTAAATACCACAAAGCATGGAATGAGGTCAAGTCAAATTATACCCTAACAGATACACCACAGCTGGATATGGCTCGAGAGGCAGCCAGAATTCTTAATCAGGTACCTGTTCTCTCCTTGATCATAGGACAGTTTCTTCTCACATTAATAACTCTTCTGAGGGATTTAGAAAACTTGCCATATTAAGAACACCTTAGAGAAAGAATTCATTTTATTTGCACTTTAATATACCTTGCATGTATTTAGTAACGCCTGTGACTCCAGTAGTTTTGAATTTCTCCTTTCTCTTCTATTTTCCACAGAGTTTATACAAAGAAAGCTGGGAGAAAGAGAAAGCCACTGGTTATCTCTTACCTCCTGACACTGTGCAGATCCGTCATGCCAAACACTCAGATGAGGTCCAAAGTGAGGTAATGATTTTTCTCATTGCATTAGAAGAGCAAGTGCTTAGAAGCTTAAAAATGTTAAAGGCCTTGCAAATTCAACAAAAGATATGCAAAGCTTTGCGTTAGGGGTAACATCCAGAGGACATTTTATGACTGATGAAGTTCACTGTCCTCCAGACAATTCAGACATCTTTTATGTTATGATTTTTATGGATATCAGTATTGAAAGGATTCTTTCTTCCACCGTTAGTTTCTCCAGAAGCAGTCCTTTCAAAGTCATCTAAGGTAAAACTTCATATTTTATAAGCTTTTAAAAAATTAATAAATATGATGATTGTTATCTAGAGCTCTGATTTCACTTTCTGTCGTATTATGGAGGCTTCCTCTTTGAGAAACTGTAAGATGATACGCACATTAAATTTCAAAGTTTTGTGCAGCGGGAGTTGAAGCTCTCGCATGGCACTTGGTTAACTGCTGAGTGTCAAAAATGGGGTGTAAGTGCCTAAAATAAAGGTCAACTCTTCAGACAGACTTAAATATTGCGTTACAAAAATGTGCTGGGAAACTGAGGCTAAGTGCTTTATGAGCAGACATTTTCCAGCTAGGTTTTCCTCTCGTTTTGAAAATGCACCCTACTGAAAAATGGTATCGTATTAGTCTAGAAAATTATACATTTTGAAGTGGAAGGACTATACAAAGTAACTTTGCTGTTTGTCTCCTAATTTTGTGTGATCGTGTATTAAAAATGAAAGACTGCAATTGGCAACTATTTCTTAATGAAACAGTCTCACTTGTTCTTTGTGTTGACAAAGCCGTAGCTCTTCATGGATTAAAAAAAAGAGTGGATATAATCAGTATTGATTTTTACTTTTTTCTCCCCTCTTCCTTCAGCTTAAGTACAAAGCTGACTATGTCAAACAAAGAGGTCACTACGTCGGAGTCGCCAGCATGAGAGATGATCCAAAACTGGTGTGGTTTGAACATGCAGGCGAGATCCAGAATGACAGATTGTATAAATCAGATTACCACAAAACAAAGTCCAGAATTCACATCCCTGTGGATATGATGTCAGTTGTAGCAGCCAAGGAGTGTCAGACGTTGGTCAGTGATGTTGACTACCGCCATTACCTGCATCAATGGACGTGCCACCCGGACCAGAATGATTGTATTCAGGCAAGGAAGGCCTATGATCTGCAAAGCGATGTGAGTGATTTTACATACACACCATGTGATTTCCAATTTGTTTGGTCTGAGTGCATTTTTCATGTTACATGAGGCAGAGGTGCATAATTTCTTTTCTTTTTGTAACTTTATTATTTAGAATATTTATAAATCTGACTTGGAATGGCTCCGTGGTTGTGGCTGGATTCCTCTGGGTTCAGTGGAACATAAGAAAGTTAAGCATGCACAGGAACTGATAAATAAGGTAAGAAAGTATTTTAGTTGTTGTGTAATTAGCTCTTCTTTCTCATGCACAGTGTTTAAGGAAATATTTCATCTCTTTGCAGAGAGCCTATACGAAAGATGCCCTTGAAAACTTTTCTAAATTCACCAGTGTGGTTGACACTCCGGACATTGTCTTGGCAAAGATTAACTCTGTCAATCAGAGTGATGTATGTGCTTTCTTTTTCCTTTCAGTATTGTTAGAATTAGATAACTTGATTGCTTTTGCTAGACTGTACTGCGTTTAGCTCCGTGTATGTGTGTGCATATGCATGCTTATTTATAGTGGACTTTCATTGGGTAAGTTATTTAGTAAGAATATATAAATAACTCAATATTGCTACAACAAAGCATTTTACATTTTTCTGTAGATGAATATAGGTTGTCCCTTATTGACAGTTGATATAGATTTTCCTTATAGTGACTTAAAATTGAGTCTTGTATTTGGTGAGCTACTGGAGTTCATGGTGTGGCTACTAACTTGTATTGCTGATAAGCATGTTTCACTTTACTAAAGTTTTACTCGTGACGTCTGTCTGTGTACTATAGTGGTTGAAATGCACTATACAACATTTCTGAAGATGTGATAACGTAACAGAGAATAAATGTCTACTTCTTATAGATGGACTAGTTGAGATAATTTATTTCTGTCGTGGCATTAACTCAGTGTTTCTTATCTCTTGTAGCTAAAATACAAAGAAACATTTAACCTCGAGAAAGGCCAGTACATTGGGTCTGATGATACTCCTGAACTGAATCATGCCAGAGACATGTCCTTACTATACAGTGATGTAAGCTTTGATAAATACCTAATTGAGCTGCACTTTGCTTTCAAAGTAACAGAATACAGACTGAACTTCAGCTTACTATTCTGTTTCTGTCATTAGTTTACCACAGAGCACTGGAAATGTCATTTAGTCTCTTTGTTTTTCAGTTTTTCCTAGTTAGGATGGTTAGGTTAAGGGTCATTTCTTTCCTCACTGAACTGATCTCAAAACACTGCTGTGTGGTGTTCGGAAGTAGGAGGAGCAGTAGTATAGTTGCAATTGTGTGATGTAAATTTACATTTATTTGTTTATGAAAGGAAAATTGTAGGTGATTTATACTATTAAGCAGTTATTTATCAGTTGTCTCACCAATTTTAATTGGAAGTGTCTACTTTTGGAAGTGTAAGTGACTAATTTATATGTCAAATCCTTGTAGTGTAGTCTGAAAGTCAATGTATTTAATATTTAAGACATGACATATTTAAAAAGTTCCATTGACACAATTACTGCTCTTACAATAAATACAAGTTTTACTTAGAGATTTTTCACGATTTCAAACAAATTATCTGTAAGAGTATCAAGGTCAGTTCTATACTTCTCTATTAAACAGCAGTTCACGTCTACATTTTGAATATTTCTGTTACTTTTCTGGGTGACAAACATTGAATTCCAGGTCGCCATTTCAAGAAAGCAAATCTAGAGAGATCAGTTCATGTTTGTGCTCCAGAACTCTCCTGAGTTGGAGCTCTGTCTTAGGCCAAATGTATGTTCTGAATGAACATTCTTCATTTACTTTATTGGGATGATTAATGGGAAGAGGAACTGCTCTATAAAAACAGTCATATTCCATCAGAGTGAAAATAGCAGAATCAGACCTCTTGGAAAAAATAATAGATCTTATATCAAAATTTGTATTGTGTTCTGTTTATCTAGAAACTTTATAAAAGAGACTGGGAAATCAGCAAGCCCATTGGGTATACTTTGGATACAAAGTACATTCCACTTGTTGGAGCCAAGCATGCAAACTACGTCAATAGTGAGGTTAGTATGAATTTTCCATGCCTTCTTTTTATTTTCCTATCTCATGTGAACCTGAACTTTAAAATTTCGACCTGTTTATTTTGCAGCGTAAATATAAGGAGTTATATGAGAAGCTGAAAGGCCATTATCTGGCTGGGAAGGACATTGGAGATTTCCCCGGCGTCGTTCATTCGTTAGCATTCCAGAAAATAAGGAGCGCGGTGAGGAGAGAATCAACCTTCCCCAGTAGTTTCTGTTTCTATATCATTAGTGCCTCTCATACTGAACATAAGTAATGCTAAGCTTATTAACATCAGTAATAGTATTTTCCATATGCTTTCCTGAATGTATTTGGGATGAATCATTGAATTTGCAATGATTTAAGAGATTAAGATGGATTTTTAGCTATTGGATCTATTAGAGTTTTCTATTTAATATTAAGAATCTGATCAGCAAGAAATACTATATGGCTTGAGATACTTCTGCTTTATTAGCAAAAAAAAAAAAATATATATATATATATATATTTTAGTGAAATAGGAATCGAGGGATCAGAAAGATAAATGCACACTTGGTGTTTTGCTATCACCACCGGATGTATAACATGTAATGCAGGGCACAGTTAATATAATCCCAAATCTGATGTCTCCTTTTGAAAAGGGAGATGATTTGGATTAAAGAAAAGTTTGTAACGTATGCATTTCTTATCTTGAACTAGTGTTACCTTTTACACACATTGTTCAATCTGCCAATGAAGGAGATTGTTCTCATCTTTCTAGTACCTTGTCAGAATAAATGGTGATTAATATCTTAAGTTCAGGCTTCATCCTGCTGAATCCCATCAGAGTTTAGCCACTAAACTACGATTAGCCTCAGATTGTGCTATAGCGTGTTGCATACTGGAGTCAAAATTATGCAGGAGAACACTATTCACTCTTTTTCAATCTTTGCTTTTTAGTTGGCATACAGAAAGAATTATGAAGACACTAAAACAAGAGTCCATATTCCAAGTGATATGATGAATCATGTGCTAGCTAAGAAGTGCCAGTATATCCTCAGTGACCTTGAATACCGAACTTACCTCCATCACTGGAATTGTTCTCCTGAAGAACATGATGTTATTCAAGCAAGAAGGGCCCAGGAAATTTTGAGTGATGTACGTATTTCACAGATCTATTTAACATTTTACAAAGTCATTTTTTCAAGATATTTAAATCTCAAATGCTGTCAGATATTTTTGCAGTATTTAAACATGAAATTGATAGCCATGGTCTTAGATTGCTTAGTGTCATACTACCAAAGATGTTTACATTTTGTGGGGGGGATCTTAATGATCTACTTATTTCTCTCTCACTTGTAAAATGGAGAAACTTAAGAAGGTAAAGTTTGCAAAGCCTTCCCAAAGTTCACCAGATTGACTGGTTGAGACTATGTAGAATGCTTACCATCTGGCACATGCAGAGATGGGATGCACATGTATGTACCACTGTAGAGACAAAGTGTTGCTGTGCTGCAGTGATCACCAATTAATTTGCACAGGAGCCAGGAAAGCTTGCACAGTCCTCCTGGATGAGCATGGAAAAGACTTCTTTTGAGGTTGTAACCTATAGCTGCAGATGATACTTGAATTTCATATTAGATAGTCAGCAGTATCTCTACTTGGGCAAAAAGCCTTCCTAATAAAATTTAATGATGTGTTAATTTCCTGGCCTATTAATATGATGTATAATTGGCTTACTTTTCCATGTATAACCTGTGGATAAAAATCATTCAAAGTGTGAAATGGGTCATACCAAGCATTGTCTATGCACACATTTAAATTTCCAGGTAGAATGTAATTGCTGAATAAGCCTGCCTTGTGGTGCATTGAGTTTGAACAAGTGGAGAAAGCTGAATAAAATAAAAATAACAGTATTTTCTTCAAAGAGGGGGCAGATTTCTTCCTAATTAATTAGGTGATTTTTTTCCTATATAGGTGGTATATAAAGATGACTTAAATTGGCTGAAGGGAATTGGATGCTATGTCTGGGATACTCCACAAATCCTGCATGCTAAGAAATCATACGACCTCCAGAGCCAAGTAAGCAAGTTGTCCTCAAATAAGTAAAGATACATAAGATTTTTTCCTCCATTTATGATTCACTGGGATTTAAACCTATCCTACTTGAATGCAGAATGAAGTAATTACATCCAAAATACTTTTTCTAATTATTGCAATGCAATCTTGCTGCTTAGTTTGTGGAGTCTTGATAATCCTTGTTGCTAAAAAAGCAGAAAAACTGGGAGAATGGAAGTACTGCAGCATTGGGTTTTTAACAGTGAGAAGGTAACACTCATTTTGTGTACAACTCTGTACACAAGATAACTCAGTTAAGTTATTTATGCTGGGAGAAGGGTATCTGGTGCCTTGCTGGTTGTTCTCTTAGCCTGGACATGCTTTACAGTTATCTACAATTTTCTTTATTACGTAGTTCATACTTGCTGTATTTCTATGTAGAAGCATTTCTTCAGCTCAGCAGTAACTTC
Organism: Pavo muticus; assembly: GCA_016647715.1. Lineage (NCBI taxonomy): Eukaryota > Metazoa > Chordata > Aves > Galliformes > Phasianidae > Pavo > Pavo muticus. The sequence continues at coordinate 1,559,832 of JACDJE010000148.1, forward strand.
AAGTTGGTCTTGCTTGGACTGCAACCCTGTTCTTCTGTTGTCTGATTTTAAAGGAAGTTAGCAGGGAATTTCGTGGGCATTTTCAACATTTTTTTTCTGTTTATCTCCTTAGATAAAATAAACAGCTGCTGGAAAGGAGAATCTTCAGAACTTTGGTGTTGTTACTGATACACCAGTCTATGTGACTGCGGTGCAGAGTGGTCTAAATGCCAGTGATGTGAGTCTCCCCTTCTTTTCTACTCAATTTTTTTTCCCTTGATCCTTCTGAGAATTGAGACAAGTTCACTGAATCCATCGTTCATTTTATAGGTTAAATACAAAGAAGATTACCATAAAACTAAGGACAAATATACAACTGTGACTGAAACAGCAGACTCTGAAAGAGTTCAAAATCTGAAACACCTTTTTAGCAATGTAAGTGCTTTTCTCTCCAGGTACTACTGAGAGATTTAATTTTATTTTGTTTGTCCTCTCTGTTTTGAAGGTAAGTTTACAAATATGAAACTTAGCAAAGTCAGTGATAGCCCTCTGCATTGCTGGAGTATGGAGAAGATACTGAATGTCAGGCAGAGGGTATATTTTCCTATCTGTAGTTCAGTCTTGTCAAAATACAAGCATTAATAAATGGGTTCTGTGAAGGAAGTTGCACCTGAACCACAAAGAGTTCTTGTATCAGTATGGATAAGACTAACGGGAAAGAACTTCATTACCTTTTGTGTGTGCTATCAAGATTATACCACTGTACTGTCTTTATTTCTGTAAAGTAATAGTTAAGGTGTAAAATAAATAATCACAACAGAAGGGATATTGATATTTATGGGCATTGGTTATCGCCCAGGGAATCTTTCCACTCATAGAGACTTTCTGTTCCCCACAGAATCTCTACAAGGAAGCCTGGGACAGGGTGAAAGCTACGAGCTACATAATGCCCTCTGATGCTGTATCCCTAGCACGTGCAAAAGAACTGAAGCATAATGCTAGTATTGTAAGTGAATAAAATACTTTGGTTTTTTTTTAATCAATTCTAGCAATTAAAGCCTTCATGTCTTGCATGTAAGTATCAAAGCATTTTAATACCTTAGAATTGTGGAATCTTCTATTTTTAGTTTAAACATGTATCTGTAGAAAGTCATTTTTCTGTGAGAATAATTTGACTAACAGATTTTTTCATGGAAAAAAAAATTGCATTTTATAATAATAGAAACAACTTCTAGGAAAATTACAGTTAGCTCTCTTTTAGCCTAAATTGCCTGAGTCAGAAAAACACCAAATGTTCTATATGTCTTTAAACGATGCTTTACTGGGTGTGGAAGGACATGATTTGTTGCATTACTGAGCAAAGGCTGATGAGATTGCTCTCTTGGATAGATTTAAAGGAAAGAGCTGTAACAATAAAAATAACAAGTAAATTCAATTTATTTATTTAAGAATCTTCCAGCTGGCTGTTGTTACTTTTTTCAGTAGTTACAATGCAATTTCTTTGCAGCTAAAAATAAACCAAGATCCTGCTTTAAATGCTGCTTCTACTGTTTGGACTGAACTGAATAGTTTGCTTACTGATTGATTTGGTTTCTAAAATTACAATTTTCTAACTGGAATTTGTTATTTGTTGCCTGTCTTTACATCTGCTTAGGTAAAATACCGAGAAGAATATGACAAGTTTAAAGCTCTGTACACACTACCTAGAAGTGTTGAGGATGATCCCAATACAGCAAGGTGCCTTAGAGTTGGAAAGCTTAATATTGATGTAAGTGTTGTTTTCTTGGAATCCACACAGATAATGCATTTCACTATGCATTTGGCAGTGTTCAGTATTTGCTAAACATGGTAATCACCCACAAATGTCTTTTCAGGCTTCTGCATCAGCTGTCGAATTGTCTGTTCTAAACCTCTAAGTCTAGTAAGTTTATGTATGAAACAGTGCACTGCCTGGCCTACCTCTTTTAAACATGAATGCCATGAAAATTTGACAAATTGTATTTTAGCACCCTTTTCTTATTATGATAAGCTTGAAGGTTCCTTATCTGCAAATCTTTAGAGTAGATGAGATGGAAATGTTAGTCATAGCCAAAATGATTGCTCTCCAACTATAACGATCCATGAAAATATTAATAGAATACTACGTTCTTTTGCCTCAACTTTATCAACAATTAATACTTCAGGCTATTTGTCAGTGTTATTAATGTGAATGTTTTAATTCTGCAGCGTCTGTACAAGGAAACCTATGAAAAGAATAAAGCCAAAGTCCATATTATTCCAGACATGGTAGACATAATCGCTGCTAAAGATGCACAGAAGAAAATCAGTGAAATTGATTACCGCACGCGTCTCCATGACTGGATCTGCCTGCCAGACCTTCAGATCAATGCCCACGTTCGAAAAGTGGCCGATCAGATCAGCGATGTAAGTTCACAAGTGTTTGTGGCCCCCTTTTTAAAGGAGTCTTGCATTTGTGCTCTGTAGAGAAAATGATTTTGCAGAAAGTTGGCTGGAGCACTCTGTGGTTTCCACCCGTGTCTATTAAGCACAACTAAACAGCATCTGTATCATGTTTTTGTAATACAGACAAATCAGTCTATACTGAACTGTGGCTTGGTATGCATCATTTCAGTGTTATCAGTGTAGGCTCTGGGCCAAAACCTTGCAGTTCTTGAAGTGCTGAAGAAAAATCATTTTAATTCCGAAATGAATTGTTTTGATTTTCTCAGAACAAAAAATGTCAAAAACCAGTAAACCTTAACCTGCCATCATTTGACAGTTGTGTTTCAGACTGACTTAACAATAAGGGGTTAGGTCATGCTGCAAATCTTAGATTGCTTCTTTTCTTGGATATCTTAGGTGGTATACAAGGATGATCTTAACTGGCTGAAAGGCATTGGCTGCTTTGTTTGGGACACTCCTGAGATTCTCCATGCTAAACATGCCTACGACCTTCGCAGTGATGTGAGTCTGAACTGGACACACTGTTTCTACTTACTGCTTAAAATTTTTCAAAGCACTGTATTAACAGGATGGAGTAGCTTTATTCTAATTCAGATATGATCTGAAGAATGTTATATATCCTTCTCTACTGAAATATCTACTAGCTGTCTTCCCCAGGGCTCCATTTTGGAGCCAGTTCTCTTGAGTGTCTTTATAGATGACTTGGATGCAGGACTTGAATGTATACTAAGTAAATTTGTAGGCAATGCTAAACTGGGTGAAGCTGTTGACTCCATCGATGTACAGGTATCCTTAGCTTGGGATTAAGGCTTTAAAATGGGAGAATAATGAGAATAATCATTATGCTTTTCCAGATTGTATGTCCCCTATTAAGCTGTGTATCAGAAGTAGATTGGGTACACATCGCATGGCGCATATGAATATTCTAATCACATTTCCCACTGTTTCTTGATAGGAGTTCTTAAGTTGTCAGGTGCCACATTCGTTTATGCATCTTAATTTCAAGACATTTTCTGTATTAATGCTGGTTTGTGAGTAGAATAAGTAACTAATAAAATACATAGTAATTACTGTAAATACAAAAATATAATAAAATCAGTTAACAATAACTAGTCTTACTGACTGGAGTTCTTGAATTTCTCCCTGCAGATCAAGTACAAATCTGATGCAGAAAAAACAAAGAGCAAATACACTGTGGTCATGGACACTCCTGTCTATGTCCAGAATATCCTCAGTGGCTTGAATGCCAGTGAAGTAAGTGTTTCACCTCCAATATTCCGTGTGCCATTTCTTCACAGGTTCTAGAAATATTCATCTTATAGTCATTATTTCATTGCTTGTTATCTACAGCTCATCGACCCTACCTTTATTAAGGCATCACTAAATATTTAATCACTAAATTGCAGTCGCTAAAATCATTAATTGCCTGAATTCAGAAGAATTTCATCCAGTTTTTTGGTAGATATTCCCGTGTGTATGCAAATAATACACACTGTGACAAAGCATCACCGTTATGACTCTCCTCTAATTACTTTTTCTTAGGTTATCTATCGTGGTGACTATTTAAATAAAGTTAGAGGCAAAATGATTCCTACTGACAAAACAGTAGATTTGGAGCGTGCACATCATGCAAACAAGATACAGAGTGAAGTAAGTATAAAAGTTTAGTTTTCATCAGAATGCCAAAAAAAAACATTCACATTCTTCTCCTGTTTGATGCAGGTTCATACTTTCTCTCAGTCTTTCCTTTCTGCAAGTCCACGGTGTTTTCTGAGATTCAAAACTCAGATTCTTTAAATGCTGGTCTTTATTTGGCTCTTCAGATATGGCAGCTGGATTTCCCTGCATGAAAATAAAGTGGGACAATGTCCTTATTTAATCTGCAAGCATGCATTATAATACAGATATTTGGGAAATCTGTTGCCAAGTGTGTGTAAGAGATTTTCTGTGTAGCTAATGAATAGTCTCAAATACTCCACAGAGTTGTCTCAAAGACCCTCCCTCTCCCACTGTCCCTGCTTCTTTACAGAATTTGTATCGTTGGGCTGGTTTGAAAGCTCTGCCTACTGGATACAGTCTTCCCAAAGATACCCCTGGCTTCCAGCATGCTAAACACGTCCAGCACATTGGCAGTGATGTAAGTGATGTACTGTGTCCTTCTATAACATGAGTTACCAGGGAAAATTTGGTGCCTGTTTTCTAGGAGTACACAACTGTTGAGGCAGATTTCTCAGATGTGAGATGTCAGATGTTATTTCTCAGATGTGAGAATGGTTGCCAGAAAGCAACAAGAGTAGGGTAGTTCCATGTGTTTGCCTGAGCCAGGAACTGATGATGACCACGACGCAAGCAGTGAACATCAGCCAGTGTGAAGTCCCACTGAGCAAGGTAGGTAGAGCAGGGTGCCAATAGCAGATTGCATCAGCAGTCTCTGACAAGGTGAGGGTCAACTTCCATCCAGGACACAGAACAGAAATTGGAGACAAGCTACCTACAGCATAGGTCCAAGGTAAATCCAAGAGATGGGACTTGAAACCGGGCTACAAACAGAGCTAGAGATGAGCTACTTGTGAGGGAGGACCAGTGCCCATCCAGAAAATGAGGACAGAAGCAGTGCTGAAGCCAGATGTGTCTACAGCATTGCTCAGGCAAGGACTGACACCTCTGGTGTGTCTGGTCTCAGCAATCAGTTCTTACAGAGCACTCAGCTCCCAGCACTGGTAATGTTTACATTAACAGAATTGAAGCAATTGCTATCAAAATGAAAATTTCCTCAGACAGATGTGCATACCATATTAGACGTAAGAGAAATTTAAAACGTTATTAATCTTGGGTGACATCATAAAGGTAAAAATACTGATGATGCCTATTTAGCTCTGCTGTAGCTCATTTGACTATCTCTAAAAATCTGAATCTAAAAATCCACATAAATTATTGCCAGAACAGCAGTGTAACTAGAAGCATAAGGAAATTTAGTTTCTATATACTTTTGTTCAATCTAAAAGATTTCCTTTCCCACTTTGTAGCTGAAATATAAAGAAGCCTATGAACATATGAAAGCTAAAGGCTACACTCTGGGACCTAACGATGTTGGGTTTGAAAATGTGAAGAAAGTGAATCAAGTCATTAATGAGGTACAGTATTTGTTCTCATTTGTATTTATAGTGCCCAAAATCTGAGGGATGAAAATACATTGACTGGAAAGATTGTAGGATCCCTGTTCACTGAGGCTTTTAAGAGCAGGATAGACAAATGTCTATCAAGAATGGCAGCCTTGATTCAGCCTTGGAGTTGGGCAGTGTGGCTTTTTAATGTTCTCGATGACTCCTGACTTTCTACAGTCCTGTAAAACTATTACCTTGCAATGAAATCACTTCTAGCCTAATTTTATTAACCATTCTGCTGCTGTCTGGTTAAAGATGTACAGAAATCGTTGTGTCTTTGATATTGAGTCTCTGTAATGTTATATATATGTACTCATTTATTTGATCGTTGACTTTACTAGTTTGAAAATCAATCATATGTGTTTACATATTGATAGGACTGGGGTCTTGGATTCTCCATGTGTTAGAGATGCTGCTATCAAAAAAAGTCTGGCTGGTTAGATGTATGGTTGCTCCCTTTTTTTCCATTAGTTCTGCAATATCTGGCAAAACAGCTGGCCTAAAAAGACAAGAACTTACACTCTGCCAAATTTCTTGCTATGTTTAAGTTTTTAACATGTAGAATCCTGTCTTCTTTGATACAGAGGTTGTATCGGGCAACATACCACAAGAACAAGGATAAGATCCACACTACTCCAGACACACCAGAAATCCGTCAAGTCAGAGCAACGCAGGAAGCTGTCAGTGATGTATGTGCCTTTCTAACATAAAAACAGAAGATATTTAGAATATTCAGCATGATCTTACATGAAATTTACTATTTTTTCTTTGTCTTTCAGTTGATCTACAAGTCAGATTTCTTTAAGATGCAAGGACACTTGATTTCCATGCCGTTTACTCCTCAGGTGTTGCACTGCCGCTATGCTGGGGACATCACAAGTGATGTAAGTATCTTCTGTTAAGATACCTGGTATTTGAATGTAGAACTTTTACAGTGGAAGTGGAATTTGGCTTATTGTTTTTATCCTATTCAGTAATAGGTAAATGCTTTGTAATTGTGTGTAAGGACTGATGAGTGAACTTGTCAGCAAAATTAATATTCTGTTTTTCTTTTCCTAATTGCCTCATAGAATAAATACAAAGAGGATCTGAAGTGGTTGCGGGGCATGGGCTGCTTCCTTTATGATACTCCTGATATGGTCCGTGCACGTCAGCTGCGTAAGCTCTGGGTAAGGTTTTTTGTATGAAAAGAATGTATGTATAACAACAATACATTTAATGACACATGTGATGTGTAATCCAAGAAATGAAGTATATGAGAAGAAGCGAAGACCAATGACAGCGTGTACTGCTGTGCTTCTGGCTATTTGTTTCAAAGTACTGTTATGTTACACTGTGAGTGTTCTTTGCAACTAAGAATAACAAAAGCTTCCTAAGTGATACTGCCTTTATCTTGCAGTCCAATTACGTATATACTGATACTGCAAAGAAGATGCGGGATAAATACAGTGTGGTATTGGATACTCCTGGATAAAGGACTGTTCAGGAACTAAAAACCCATTTGAGTGATGTAAGTTCTATGTTAATTTTATTCATCTTTGGTAGCTGTAATTAAGTAAAGCTCAGATCTTCTCACTGTCCTGTTTTCAGAAATACATGAGATGCTACAATTACAAAGCTGTGTTTGGGCAGCTGTTACATGAATATGTGTAACAGAAGAAATCATTCACAGACTTTTCTTTTTCTAGCTGGTTTACAGAGCTGCAGGCAAGGAGCTGAAGACAAAATACACTTCCGTCCTTGACACGCCTGACTTCTTAAGAGCCAAGAAAGGACAAAAAATACAGAGCCAGGTGAAGAATTTCTACTAATAGAAAACAGTCGGGGTTCTTTCTTAATATTATCTTTAAGTACAGCAAAATCTTTCCAGGTCATTTCGAACCAATATGCAATTCCTAGAGGGTTCTTTTAAAAATGGCCATTGTTCATTTTTAAGCGGCTGTAATGTTTCGTGTTGGCCATATCTCTGTGATGGACAAATCCAACTTTGGCTGTCTGAAACAAAGCACTGAACCATGGTCTGCTGTGTTCAGATTCTCTGAAACTCTGACTTTGTCAGAGGAATAAGTACGTCTATCAATCTACCATTTGTTCGTTATCTTCATTCACATAGTTCTTGCTGAGCTAGTAGTACAAAATGTTGTTACCCATCAGAGAAAAATAGACTGTTTGGGTGCTTTTATCAAAGTGAGGCATGGACGTAGGGCAGAGACAGCCTTAATGTCACATGCATTTGACCTGGGGGTTCGTGAAGATATTACTAGTATTTACAGAACACTGTGAGTAATAGAAAAAGATGGACTGAGATCATATGGAAAGCAAAAGGGTGCAATTCTCACCAGTTTCTCCTGGAGTAAATTGGGTGTTTATGCATTGTGAACTTACAGTCATTTTTCAGGGTGATAAAGTAAAACTTACTTGATATGTATTTTTTTGGATTCTTTCTGTCTTGCTGCAGTATTTGTATGTGGAACTTGCCACGAAAGAGAGACCTCATCACCATGCTGGTGGTCAGACTCCAGCCTTCACACATGCCAGGCATGTAAAAGACATGGTCAGTGAGGTAAGATTGGTCTTTTGTTTGGTACCAGTATTCTAAACTGCTTAGAAGTTTCATTTCTAATTCTGGTGATGGGTTCAAGGCTCAAATCCGTTCACCCTTTATTTAGCATTGTAACTCATGCTTAAGTTCCATGTTTCCTTTACAATTTGTGGTAAATGACTACACGTTTCTTATGAACTTAAATAGTTTACAAGATATGTGCTTCTAAATACTTGTCCGCAGAATCTGTGGCAGATTGGCTGCAAAATCTGGAACATCTAGGAAGAGTTGATCAGCCAAGTTTATTTCCCAGTGTTTTGACAAAGAGCTTTGCAAGAATGACTTTGTGCACTCTGGATAGTACCTCTAGGTGTTAATGTAATATGAGATTGGCAACTGCTTCTAAGACTGAAGATGTAACTTTTCCCTTTTACTATTTCTTGTAGACAAAGTATAAGATCCAGTATGAGAAGATGAAGGACAAATACACACCAGTCCTTGACACACCAGTCTTGATCAGAGCCAAGAGAGCATACCTGAATGCCAGTGATGTATGTAGTCCATGAATGCTTTCACTCCTACTTTTTCTTGGTTTCTACAAAAAAAAAAAAAGGGGGGGTCAGTGGGGAACAAGCATGCAAAGCATGGATTGTCCCAGCTTGGTTCAAGAACTAGGTCACCTCTTTTCCATTTCCACTTGATACTACAGAAATAGTTAAGTTTTCACTTGGTGTCACTGTAATGCTTTCTTACCTTTATTATAATTCATATTCATTTTACTTTGCACTGAAATGTTGACTTAGAACAAGAAAAAAATAAGTTGCTTACATATGAAATCACCCAGTAGTACACATCAGTGTGAAATGATTGATGCTGGAGCCAGGATATAATACCTTTTAACAGATAATTTCATCTCTGTTTGGTTTTAGGAGTTGACTTACATGTCCCTGAGAACTTGCTCATTGTTTCATTTAGAAGTAAATTAGAGATCTCACTCTTCAGTGAGATCTTTGCTACATACTTTAGACTGCACACTGCCCAGGTACCCTGGGAAATTCTGATGGATATTTGCTAGGCCGGTGTTTTGATAGGAATCTTTCTTACTGCTCTCATGAGAGGGATTTTTAAGATTATAAGAGTATATCACTTCTTTTGCACACCTGGATTTCTCTTCTGAGAAGGTCTTTCTCCTCAGAATGGAATGATCTTCCTGCTTTCTTCTGGACCAGAGCATAGAAGAAGGGATGAGTAGGGTTTTTTCTCTGTTTCAGAGATCAAGTACTGTAATACATGGCTATCTTTTCTCAGTCTGCAATCCGAAAGAGAGTAGGATGAAGTTTTGCTTTAGATGTGCCAACTCCTTTTCTCTCTAATTTTCATCACAAGTCTCAGTCAAACTGTAACTGATTTTAGGTAGTTGAAGCTTCTTGAAATTCCTCAGGACTTACGTTAGGATACTGGAAAGCAGCATGTAACCTTATCATTCCTCAGAGATAGGATTTTTAACTAACATGATTCCTGGTAGATGAATATAATGTATTTTTTAATATTACTTTTTTTTTCCAGTTGCGCTACAAAGAAACCTTTGAGAACACAAAGGGGAAATACCACACAGTGAAGGATGCTCTGGATATTGTCTATCATCGAAAAGTCACTGATGATATTAGCAGTGTACGTATATGAGATTTTAATTTCTAATTAATATTTGTCATTTAATAACCTAGAACATGCTAGTCAAGTTGTTAGCCTATTTGACTGTATCAAATAATTAGAAAAATACAATCAGCACTGTTAATCATATTTTCTTTCCTTGCTTATATGCTTGATTGCCTTTGGTCTTAAAAAAAAAAAGTGAATGCAAGTAAATCTTATTTCCACTGCTATAGTTCTGGTGCTCCAGAAACAAAGAATGTCTTAAAGTTGCATAGGTTGGGGTGTTTTGTTCTCAAAATCTATTTTTTTTCATTCTCTTAATTCTCTCTGTAGGTGAAATACAAAGAAAACTATATGAGCCAGCTGGGAATCTGGAGGTCAATCCCAGACCGACCAGAACATTTCCATCATCGTATCGTCACAGATGCTATCAGTGATGTGAGTTCAAATAGCTCCTGGATGTGAGCGATTGAAACTTCATATGTAGGTTTCCTAAATGAAAACTGAGTCTTGTTTCTTGAGGAAGTGAAGGCAGCTTTTGCTTCTATTCTAAAGGTTAAATACAAGGAAGACTTATCGTGGCTCAGAGGCATCGGCTGTTATGCATGGGATACACCAGATTTTACTTTGGCAGAAAAGAATAAAGTGCTCTACAGTGGGGTAAGTGACACACCCTGAACTGTTGCTAAATGGTTTTTTTTATTATTATTTTATTTTTTTTATATTTTGGTTTTTCTTAGGAGAATCCAATTCTGGCCTAGACATTGATAGGAATTTGTCTTGGTAGAACATGAGAAAAGATCTGTAATTTCAGTTCTTGGTGTGAAAGAAAAACGAGGCAAAATGATCTGTTACTCATCCCCTGTGTTCCTTGTAAAGGATTCTGTTCCGTTGTCATTTTCATAGTGATTCTAGAAATCGAGGTTTAAGGTTATCAAGATTTGATGCTTCCATTGAATGCTTGCTATGATAGTTCCATTCTGTAAGATACTACATTTACACCTATTTCGCAGTAAAATATTTTTTGCTTGTAGATGAGTTAAATAATTAAATAAGCAATATTTTGCTGCAGAAAGTTTCTAACATTGTTTTCATTGTCTTACCCAACTTTGAGTTAACTCTGGGATATATATCCGTGCTTTTTTTCCTGCAGCATAAGTACAAGGAGAGGTTTGAAAAGACAAAGTCTCAGTTCAAGTACGTAGCTGACTCTCCAATTAACAGGCACTTTAAACATGCAACTCAGTTGCTGGATGCGGTAAGTGTTAAAGATTTCTGTTAATGTGGAATCGAGGGTTGATTGTCCTTATGAATTTGCAGATAAATGTAAATAGATTCAGAGCTAACGATGTCTTACGGTCAGACTGAAGTCAGGGAATGCAGGGTTGTTGTGTGGCCTTTGTGAATGTTAGCACAGAACAGATTTGCAGTAACTAAAAAGTGAAATCTTGACCCCCTCTGTTCCATTTTTTGAAATTGCTGGAAAAACTTCTGCTTTGCTGACCAGTAAAGAGCTGCTAACTTGATAATATCACTTGCTGAGTAACACTGAGTAAAAACTGACTGTTGATTGCAGTGTGGAAAAGGTGTAAAGAGAATTAAAACATAGTATTATGGGTATAGTACAGTCATAGTATTAAGATAGCATTATGCCCAAAGTAATCATAGCTTGGTTTCATTTCTGATACTCTGCCTTGAATTCTCTGACTCTACTACTTAATTGTTTTCTCCTGTAGTGCTAAAGAAGCAATGAAGTTAATATATTAGGACTGTATTAGGAATATATTAGGAATATTCACCAGCTGGTTGCTAGAAGTGGTACTGAATGCTTGGGAAAAAGACCCCTGAAAATCTATGTGGTCTGGGTAAATTCTTACCAGCTTAGAGTTGGCTTACAAACCAGTCCCATGGGGGGAAAGAAATAAAATAAAACAATAACCCAGCAATCTGGTTAATTGCAGATACCATTGCTACCGTTTAATACTCAATCTGATAAGCAGTGAACCAGAATTTGTGATGGAAGATTGTTAATATTTAGTCTTACTATTCTTTGGTAGAATAAATAAGGAACAAAATATTATGAAAGACATGGAAGAGAAAAATCTTAGCAAGAGGGGCTCCATACATTGAAAAAAACTTACTTAAATGTCTTCTATTGTGTGAGTGATGTTTTCATGATGGATTATAGTTTTTTGCTTACAGAAAGTCTGATGATAACATAACTGTAATTCACCCTTCCGTCTCATCATGCTCTCTTTGTACCCAAATCAAGAATCTAGTTCCATACAGGGTTGCTTCGGCAGCTCTTTTTCATGAAGAAAGTAAGTTCTAAAATGGCTTCTTGAAGATTGACAGGAACAGGGTTGGAGGTGTCCTTAAATTGTAAGTTAGGCCTTCCAGTGGAAATTTAGAAATGGACATGTTATTTGGGCATATTTTTCTAGTTTTTTTCTTCTTTGTTTATTCTTTGTGTATTGTGTTCTGTTTTGTTTTCTTTTTAATAATAAATTTTCTATTTTGGATATGTACTTCAATCCTTGCCTTTGAATATTTCATATGAAGAGGTTTAAATGATTCAGCTATGATCTCAGGATCTCTGTGTCTTCACTGTCTTCTTTTAATTTGTGACAATCTGTTATGCTATTCTGAGCAGAAGTTATATAAAGCTGCCTATGAGAAGCTCAAAGATAGGTACAGCGTTATTGTGGATGATCCTAAGAACCTCCTGGCCAAGTGGGGGACTACACTGAGCAGTCAGGTACCGTAGGAGCACTTGCCAGTGCTGCCAGAAAGTGCCTGGTTCTCTCCCAACTACTCTGTCTGTGTGAAATGTTTACAGCTGGCAGTATCAGAGGTTTCACCTGTGATATTGTGATGTTTTAGTTCAGATCAGATAGTCTTAGTTTTGCCACCCAAAAAGGATTATTACTTTTTGAGTGAGCTAATCTCTACTGTATGTACTTTCATGTTCTGTGCATCAATTGACATCATCTTCAGTTAATTTCCAATCTAAAGCCTGTTGAAGTCAATGGAGAGGTTTTAAAAAATGCATGTTGTGTCATGCATTTATTTATCAGCTCTTTCATTGGCTTCCACAGATATTATCTTGTTACTTATTACTAGATAAAGCAGCAGTGGCAGATTGGATTTTTGAGTGCCCTTGCCTTTAACTGTAATTTACTCTTATCTCCCCAAAAATATTCTCATAATTTCCTTAATGGAACAATAAGCAAATCTTTCAGTATATATTCTTAATGATATAGATGTAAATTGTATGCACATCTGGATGAATACATACAGTACTGTGCCTAAATCTCTCCACTCTCAAGGTGTCAGGGATCTAGAGCTGTCTTATTGTTTATGGTGTTCACAAGTCTTTTTTGTGCTTCGTTGCCATTTGCATGAACAGAACAGTTATAAATCCCTTGCCAAGATGCTCCTGAAACAAGGGTGCAATGAAATTCTGAGGCCAGATATCCTGACAGCACTCTACAACTCATACTTATGGAGCCAGGTAATATGAAGAACTGCTGCTGTAGGAGACACTAGTACTACCATTTAGTTGCTTGGTCTTTTAATGCTTGTGAGTTCTCTGAGCTTCCAACAGATGTCAGACTCCAAAGTTTTGTCCATGTGCAGAACACTACGTTTATGATAAGTCTATGATAAAATAGTTCAAAACCCAAACTATCTGAAAAAGCATTTACTGGGGCTTGAACTTCACCTAGCTTAGGCTGATCTCGCCTCCTTTAATTCTTTTCATACTTACATAAAGAGCAATTTTCCATGCATTAAAGATCATAGAATCATAGCATGGTTGGGTTGGAAGAGACTTCAGAGCCTCTCCAGCCCCAGCCCTGCTGTGGGCTGGCTGCCCCCCAGCTCAGGATGCCCAGGGCCCATCCATGGCCTGGGGCGCCGCCAGGGATGGGGCACCACAGCTCTGGGCAACAGTGCCAGGGCCTCACAACCCTTTTAAATAAGGCTAGCATACCAGCCCTCATGCAGTCACATATTAAGAGTTTATAAACAAAAATACTCTCTCCTTTCATCTTTTGTAAGAGTTGAATGTAGAGAGTATGATTCATCTGTTCATACAGAAAAAGAACCTTCGGTATCATTTCTGATGATATAAAAGAAGGCCTCTAAATGATTCTGATATTATTATGAAGAAGTAATTTTCTGTATTCTGTCTTTGCTTAATCTGGATTCCTAAGCAACTGGAATTCGTTGTAACAGCTGGATAAAAAGGTGATTCATCGAGTAACTGATACATATTTATATTAGCTCAGAAATGAGACCTGCTAGCAGTAACCTTGCTATTTTCAATGGAAAGCACGTTTCCTGACTGGGCTAGATGAAATTGGCATATAATGTATACATTATACACTGGAAATGCAACAATAGAAACCAATTACATGACAGGGAGATGTCACTGCAGGCACAGTTAATAAAGTCCATTAGTATTATAGAACCAAGGGCTGTTACTAGGCATTTTCATCCCATTGCTCAGTGGATATCTATTTATTACCTCATTAAAAACTCCTTGCAGGTAAGCTTGAGTGTGTTTGAAGGAAAAAAATAGCACTCTGCCTGACCTGGATGTTCATCTGAGTGGGAGTTATTTTTGGATTTGATGTTTGTATGTAATTATGGATATTTTGTCAGTCTCAGTCCTGTTTAAAAGCATGGTTTTATTTTCTGATGCAAGATAAAGCATGAAAATTCCTTTTTAAACATATGTTCCAACCTCTTCCACCTGCCCTGAGGCTGTCTACAGTGGACTGCCATTCTTGAGATACAGTCTGTTCTCACTGAATTCTCTGAAAACTGAAAACTGTTCAGAGTCCTGAGTAAGACAAGATGATCTTTAAGAAATTATCAAGATACAGATTCTGCTGCCAATGACTTTAAAGTAGCCTGGCATTATGGTGGTTCATGGATGCTTTTATCTTCTGTTGTGTAAGATGTTTTACATTCCTCTTAGTTCTGATGAATATTTTAAAGTAAGATCTCATCCCATTATGAATTAAAAAGTCACTGATCTGCTGAGGATGCTTTATTAACTCAGTCATGGACATAGAAGTGAAGTTTTATGATTCAGTGAAAGAAATATGAAATGATCGTGCAAACAGCCTCTAGGGCAGATAGGAGGTTTGCAGAGTTTGGTTTGTTTTGCACGTTCAGTTTTCATTGGCTTTGGTGAAAGGATTTTGCAGTTTCTTGTGTGAATATAAACGTGTATCTGCTGGAGCTGCTTCATCTTGGCTGGTGTGGTTGACGTAGTCTCTTTGCCTATCACCAGGTTCAGTACAAAAAGGACTATGAAAAGAAGAAAGATAAGTACACCACAGTTGTGGATACTCCAGAAAACTTAAGGACTGCAAAAGTCAACAAACAGATTAGTGATGTAAGTGTGGTCAGCCCCTTACAGCTATACTTCCTTCCCACATTCTGCCCTTGGAAAATCATTAATGATTTCAGTAGTCACTTCAAAAAATGTTTCTCATCTTGATTTTTTTTCCACTGACACCAAGACTGTCAAGAAATAATGTGATCTCTAATTTGTATCTTCAGATTATTTACAAGTTGGAATATAACAAAGCGAAGCCCAAAGGCTATACCACAATTCATGACACCCCTATGCTGCTGCACGTGCGCAAAGTCAAGGACAGAATAAGTGATGTAAGTGAACCACCAAAAACACACACAGTTCACTTTTTACTTTGATAAGTAGTATTTTTAACACCTGTAAAACTGGCATAAAAAATAGCTTCTCATTAGAGTGTGTTGATTTTGTTTGCATATAAAACTCCAAATGAATATAATGATTTTTCAGAAAAGCACAGCTGAACATAAAATTGTCCAGGACCTTTTTCATGTCAGGTTCTGCAGGAGCTCTTGGAATGTTTTTGCTGGGATGGAGTAGCCCTCAATGCATAATGAAATTCAAAGCTGGATTTGGTATCCACATTAGTGGGTCATTAATAAACAGAGATTTTTCAGAAGTGATCTGTGAACTGAAATACACTGTTTGGTTCCAAAATCAGTGCTACATCTCAGAGTCTGTGAAGGGATTTTTGGAAAACATTGAGTGTGCCCATCAGAAGATAGGTTTCCTTAAAGCATTTCTATTGAGTGCAGAAGTAGAAGACAGAATTACCATGTGTGGGTTTTGGCAGATCTTAGTCTGCCTCATGGTGAGCTCTGCCTGCTGCGCTGGACATTCCTTGATGGGGGCCCTTCTTTCTAGCAGACAGTTGATACGTATTGTGGTTTTAATGTTTTGCTGCTTTTCTTATTGAAGTTGGTAGATTTTGTGTGTTATTATCTTTGTAAACATTTTTTATGTTTTCTTTCTTTAGCTGAAATACAAAGAACTGTATGAGAGGAACAAATCCCACTGCAATGTTGTAGCAGATTCAGTTCATATTAAGACTCCAAGGCACGCTTACAAGCTGAACAGCAATGTGAGTTCAGTTTGATCAGTACTGCATTCTGTTATGCACAGTGGTTGAGACCAGCAACGGTGACCAGGGGAAATTATTTTAAACTCTACTGAAATTCTTTGAGCTTGGACGTGATTTCTAGTTCGTATGCAGCTTAATTAAATACATGTTAATGTGTTTCATACCGAAGTACTCATTCTTGCAAGTTCTTGAGACCAGCTGAGATTTCTTGTATGTCCCACACCTACTGTTCTTCTAGCTTTGCCCTTTTTTGACAAAACTGTCCCTAGAATTGTTTGTGATAATGTGTTTGTGATAAACTTCTTGCAGACAGAGGGAGAGCTTAAGGAGAAGTTCTCATTTGTTTTCTATTATTGGTGGCCCAACATCCACTGCAGTAAGCAAAGCACTGAAAGCACTCACCTTCCTCAAAGTTGAAACATCATTTCAGTCGTTCATGTAACTTTATTGACCCAGCAGTTGATTAACTAGAGTAAATGGATTTCTCCAGGATTGTGCATAATTCAGAGGAAAACCCTAATCTGATCTGGATGTAATTTCTTATGTCTTCTCTTATCCGAGCTGAAAGAGAATTTGCATTTATGTGAATTTCATCTGTCAAGTACACAGCATTAAATTTTTGGTTTTTTCTTCATGTTTGCCTGTGAACAGCTGGATTATAAGAAGAAATACGAAGCAGCCAAGGCTCATTGGCACTGGATTGCTGATAGGCCTGACTTTGTCCAAGCAGCCAAGTCATCTCTGCAGCAGAGTGATGTAAGAAAGTCAGAACAATCAGAATATTCCCTTTCCCCACATTTTTCCTTTTCACAATTAAAAATAGTAGGTCTGGGATTCTTTTTCTTTTTTCTCATCTTTTGTTGTTAATTTCTGCAGTATGAATACAAACTGGACCGAGAATTCCTGAAGGGATGCAAACTCTCTGTCACAGATGATAAGAACACGGTGTTGGCTTTAAACAATGCCATCTTGGCAAGTGATGTAAGTACTTGAGCATTCACTTCTTTATTCTTCTTGAACTTACTACAAAAGCTACTTTATTGGCTGCTTGTATTAAAAATGAAGGCTTGAAAAGTTGTTCTCGATATCAATTATTTAATTTACGTATTTCAGTGACAAACTGGCAAAATCTGAATAAATTTGATCTGGACAAATGTCACTGGACAATTATATGGTCTTTGAAATTAAAGAAATATTTAAATTTAACATGGCCTGAGTACACTAGAGCTTTTCTTGTCTATAGATTAGCCTTATTGAAATGGAAATGTTGCTTGGAGAAAACAAAACAAAAAACAACCTTGTCCTAACTTGTCCTTAATAGTAAAGTATATCTTCAAGAATTTCTAGAAGTGTACTGAATTAATATATTTCACATATTAATTTTCCAATTGAGAGCTATAGGAGTACGGAGCCTGGAACCAATTTGTCTTGGAAAACATCAAAATATAAAATGGTCTGCAACTTTTGCACTAAAAAGCAGTGAGAACAACAGCAATCTCTTTTGAAGTCATGACCAAACACTGCTTAAAATGATATATTTTCTCCTTGCTAGATCAAATACAAAGAGAAGCACAACAAAGCTCGAGGAACATGCCTGGTTGTTCCAGATACACCTCAGATCCTCCTGGCTAAGAATGTCAGCTCTCTGGTATCTGAGGTAACACATCTGGAGTTATTTATTCATGTTTATGTATACCCTTTAAATATTGGGTCAGGGTGTGTGTGTGTGTGTGTGTGGGTATGTTGGTTTTTTACCCATTTTTCTCCTATGCTTTCAGAACAAATATAAAGAACACAGCAAGAAACAGCTACCACGTGGGTCTTACACAACCCTGCCTGAGACAAGAGACACTGCTCATGTGAAAGAGGTGACCAAGAACGTCAGCGATGTAAGTAACTTCTGCAGTGCTAATTTGCTCTGAGATTAATAGCTGGTACCTATAATTGATAAGTCTGTTTCATATTTGAGTCTACGTGGTTGAGTCTTATCATAAAATGTGCAAGGATTCAGCAAAGATAAATTCTTACAGTTTGGAACTGTAGGAACAATTGGAATATCTGTTGAAGTACTCTGGAGAAAAGTGACAGACTTGAGTGCAAGTGGATGAGTGTCCTTAGTTCAGGTTTCATTTTTAAACAGAACACAAAAAGCCAGTTTATGTCATGTGAAATGTGACAAATACACAGCGGCCTTAATGTTTGAGACTTAAGACACTGCATCTTATCTGTCTTAACAGTGAACTTGTTTGCAAGTTTCAGTAGCATTTACCTCCCTGTGAAATTAAGAAAAATCACTCATAGGCCTTTTTGTTCTTCACAGACAAACTATAAAAAGAAGTTTGTGAAGGAGAAAGGCAAGTCTAATTATTCTATCATGCTGGAGCCTCCTGAAGTGAAACATGCCATGGAAGTTGCTAAAAAACAGAGTACAGTAAGTTTGTTTTGTGTTTTCGTGAGTTAACTGGTTTGTGTAAGGAAATGAAATCAAAGCCACCTGACAAACATTTACACACTTCTGGGTTTCTCCCAGCCTCCACCTTCAGATATAATTCTGAAGGACAAAGCTGCAAATTTTTACAGATGTAAAATTGCACTGAAATAAAGAATGTCCTTGAAAATCATATTTATAGTTAATAACGTGAAGTAATCTTACACAAAGCACAATAATAACTTATTTCATTCCTTCAAATATAGTCAGAATTGTGTATGCTTGTTTCTTGTGCAGTTTGACCACGTGCAAAAACAGACTCCCCAGTCGATTCTTTGTAAAATCATTTAAAACAATCCCATGTGCTTTCCCAGCAAAGTTGCTATGTCATTATCAGGTATTTTCCTCATGAACAAAACTCAGTAATCTTTTTTCCTTTCTGTCATCACGGATTAGGTTGAATACAAGAAAGATGCCAAGTCAAAGCTCCACTACACACCTATAGCAGATCGGCCAGATATTAAGAAAGCAACTCAGGCTGCTAAGTTAATTAGTGATGTGAGTGGTTCTTTTTAAATCTTCTTTATAATTTTTATAGCACTAATTTTACTATTAAAACGGTATCAGTAGAACAATCAAAAGAGCGTTTCATTAGTACTAAAATATACATATATATTTTTTCTTTGTTAGATTGAATACAAAAAGCGTGGAGAAGCTGGCCTTGGTGTAACCATGTTGGGACGTCCAGATATTGAGCTGGCAAAGGAAGTGTCCAAGCTAACCAGTCAGGTAATAACACAAAGCTGTGAAAGTTGGAAGCACTGAGGGAAGAAACATAACGTTAACTTCTAGAATAATCTTTTGACTAGAATTATTTCTAGATTAAATAATAAGGGAATATTTTTAAAGGAACACGTTAAAGTATAAGGTTCATCCCTATTTGAGGTTAAACAAACACTGAATTGAGAGTCTGATGCTGCTTGCTGTGATGCCAGATGTGATCCACCACTTTCTTGTAGTCGTTTATATCCGTACAGTGTATGTGACTTTCCTAAAGTACACCCAGTCGTTGTCGCAAAGACTGGACTGGTGGAGAGCTGTGCCCAGGTGCTAGAACTCTGCTAACTTCAGTGGGAGCAGAAGCAACCCTTCTGTACGGGCAGGAGAGAGGATTCAAAGAAGTGAGGAGATGGGGCATTTAATTTCTCTGTATTTTATTCTGCCGTCTCTAAAATCTTGGTATGTCTCCATCTTCTTGAAAATGACATTTATGATTCTTCAGTGTGCAGTCTCCAATTTTGATGGCGTATGGGAAGTTAAAATACAGAAACATACAGATTTCTGAGTAACTATCACAAATGTATAAATTCTGTGAAATGCTGAGAGCAGTTGGTATGCAAGAGTTAACTGGCCTTCTTATAAGACTCTATTAGATCCTAGTTGTTTGGTTGCCTAAGTCTGTATGTCCCATAGGTTAAAACTGAAGATAATCATTGCCTCTAAAAGCCAGCTGACTGTTTTCAGAAAAGTGTTGTTTAAAAATGCTGGTATTGGAAGCAGTTTTTCATAAAAGTGTAGAGTTTGTAGTACGTGTTTTGTCTCCGGGGTGAAATAGGTGCAGATATGTTGATTATTCACTTGTATGAAAAAAGGAAATGAAAAGAAGCACTTATATACAATACTAAGGCTGGCATGTTCATCATGCTTTCTTTTCCCCTCCCCCTCATTTCTGGGTACTGGCTTTAAAAGAAGCAGCCTTTTACCTAACTCTTCATAGTCATCCCTCACACAATGAACGCGCAGTTTCTTTCAGCCACTTTCTTTGTATTTTGTGTCTTAAATCTTCTATTTTGGAGTCGGTATGCTATGTTAACAGAAGCCTGTGTACTCTTTTGCAATGCCCGTGTTCTCCAACTAGTTTGAAGCAGATGGTTTCCTGTGAGTTTTCTCCCACCAGGACCTCAGTTCTACTCGGTTCTCTCTTACCGCTTCATGCTTTCATCATGTAATGCATAACAAGAAGCATTTCTGATCTTGCTCTCTTGCTACGCGTTATAGGCGGAATACCTGAAGCGGCATATGAGAGGGCACGGAGCTGCATCTTATGATACACCATGGATGAGAACCTTTAAGAAAGCTAATATGCTAAGTAGTCATGTAAGATAATTTTAAGTGACATGACTGGGAATGCCATTTTTATGCATCTGTCTCCTTACTTACAACTCCATGTTGCTAGAGGATCTGTGATGCACCAGTTACACTGGGTCTTCTTCTGTCAAAGGTGTTGAATGTTGAGACTGCATATTTAGATGTGCCTTTTTTTCCCCTTTGGAAAGACTGTGCATGGGAGTTGTGTGCATGGGGAATGTCTCTTTCAGAAACACCTCTTGACCCTTGAAACGCTACTGTGCCCTTGATGATGGTTTTGAGACTTCGTTGTTGTTAATAGAAGTTCCAGTGCACTCATGCAGTGTGGAAGCTCACCTCTTTCACCCCAAAATCATAAAAGCAGCAATATAAGCTTGAGCTGGTTTTCCCAAGGCTGTCTGAAAAACAGAAATGTTTATGCCAAACCCGAACAAAGCTCTGGTTATTTCAAGTGAAAAGTCATTCCACATGCAGAATATTCACATTAATTTTTTTAACAATTCTGTTCATTTTATTTAAACTACTCTGTTCACATTGTTCTGGAATGGCATAATGGTGTATGATTAAATAAGCCCTAGGGTCTCTGAGAAGTGTACATTGTAGTGATCTGAGGGCTCGTGTTTTCTTACATTTCTTGCTGTCTCAAAAGCTTTGGAAAACAGAAGACCTATGGCTGCATGGCAGTTTTGAAGTGCAGCAGGCAGAACCGTGCCATTTTGGTTTGGCACTTGTATCTGCAAATGAAAAAGGAGGATTTTGTTTGTATCTAGCCACAACTACTGCATATAAGTGTTGAATGCTTTAATGAAAGCCACCATGCTTGTTAGGGAAAGCAAGAATCATTTTGGTAGTACTGAGGACTCTTAAACTGGCACCTCATCTGGAACAACTGCACTACAAGAAAAAGAAGAAATGATGTTTATTTCCATTTAGTGACAATGAGCTCCTCCTCCTTTCCTATCCTTTTGCTCCAAGGCTAGCCAGCTCTCTTCTTAGCCTTATAAACTTGCTTTGATGAGATTTTGGTCCTGAGAGCAAATTAGCTATGTTAGAGGTAGTAAGGGGGCAAATACCAATTGGCATAATCTTTCACTTTGTTTTTCTCTTGGGCATTTCTTCTCATGAATTTACTCTGTATGAAACATTTTCTTTTTGAAACAGCTTGTTTATCCACTTATCTTTATTTTTGGGTTGTATTTCAACTGTCTGGCATGCTTGCTTTCAGTTTTGAATAGTTCTTCTAATAACATTTCTTCTGGGCTTAAAAGCAGTGAACTCTTTGGCATGATGATCTGATCTTCAACATATGTTGCATAGCTTTCATAACTTAAGCAAGCATACAAGAATCTGTTATTTCCACTTCTGCGAGGTCAGAACTAATACTGATTCTTTTTATGTTAAAAATGTTGAGTATTGTTCTCTTACAGTAGTTCTGTAACTTGTAGATTGACCTGTTTCACTGTGTGCTTTATCTGAATGCTGGCATGTTTTGCAAAGCAAAAGAGCAGCAGCATTATGGAGCATGAACTGCATGGTGATGGATGGGCAAGAATACGCCAGTGAATTCAGAAGTGTGAAGTATGATTATACAATGTGATTTTATTCTGCATTCAAGCAGGCCAGTCATGAATTCGTTGAGGTTTTTTTCTTACAGTCTTCTGTAACTCCTCAGAAGCAATTCTGTGAATCTCTGGCAGCAAATATATATTCTAAAACAAAAACGTTCCTAATGGAACAACCTCTTGCAGGTATGCAAGAAATAGTGAGGAGTTACCCTGTGATAGCAGGGATGGAGGGGTCGTGATGAATGAAGGACTTGTCCTCCATTGAAGTCATTAGCCGAACTCCTATTTGTTATCAGCCTGGCATATGGGCCTCCAGCCTGGGTCCGCTGAAATACTATAACTTACTTTCATCCAGTTTACCTTGCTGATATTAATCTGTTTTCTGAAGTTACTAAGCCCCTTTTCCAGTCTAATTCCTAGAATCCTGTGTATGTGATCATTATCATCTTTCTCTGTTTTCTACAAACGCAATATGTGTTTGATGATGTCTATATCTATGTGTTTGATACGTTGATGATCTTTGATGCTGGTGTGTCCTGAGGTTGTCAAAGCTCATGTTTCTCCAAGAAGTATGTTAAAAGCTTATTTTCAACACTCTTTGTGCTTTGTCAGTTTTTGTCTCTGTGAAATGTCTTATATGTATGCACAGTTGCCACTGAATGAGAAATTCTTCATCTCACAGAGGATCAGAACCTGTCCATATCTTGTCAACACTTCTCTTGTCTGCATTTGTTACTGCTCTTACAATGAGGAGACGTTACATGTGCATTGGTTGAAAGTGCTATTTCCTAAATACAGATGTAGATTTTCTTTCCATGTTAGGTGATCTTTAAAATAACCTTTATTCCAGCAGATGCCTTCAAGTTACTGCGTTTTTGTTGTTCTGCTTACAGTCAGAATGTACTGGGGTCTGTTTGCCTGCCGCAGCCAAGGTGAATACTGGAGAACAGATGCAACATCTTCTTGTTTTTACATTTAGGTGAAATACAAGGAGAACTTTTCCAAAGAGAAGGGTAAAAAGCCAAAGTATGATTTAAAGGAGGCTAAAATCTACAAGACCATGAAAGATGCTCACAACATGGCTAGTGAGGTATGCTCGCTTATACGTTTCCATTAAAAGTTTCATATTTGCTATGGGAAAGGCTTCCTCCATCTTCACTGATGTCGTTTA
The DNA here is from genome assembly GCA_016647715.1 of Pavo muticus. NCBI lineage: Eukaryota > Metazoa > Chordata > Aves > Galliformes > Phasianidae > Pavo > Pavo muticus. The sequence continues at coordinate 1,583,415 of JACDJE010000148.1, forward strand.
TCCTTTCATATCCACAGGTGAAATACAAAGCAGATCTAAAGAAACTTCATAAGCCTGTCACAGACATGTCTGAGTCGCTGATTATGAACCATGTCCTGAATACAAGCCAGCTCGCCAGTGCTGTAAGCTCATTAACTAACCCCAGATCCATTTGACTTTTCCATTCCTACTGATTCCAGCCTGAACTGATCTCTGCTAATTATTTCTGTAACGATTACTCCCTTTGTTATAGTTGATGGGCCATCACCTGGTAGTGATCTCTTCTCTACTTTCTAACGGCTGTTTCCTAGTGAACTAGCAACTTTCTCACATTTCTCCTCTGGAAGTGAAATCCTTATTAGCTGTAGAGCTGCTAGTATTTTAGTAATCCACTAATCATTTTCAGTGGATTCCTTCTTTATTACATTTTAACTGATCTCATCTCACTAACAAATACTATTTTCTTCTTTCTTTTTTATTTTTTCTTTATTGCTTACTATATTTAAAACTTTTTTTTCTTCTGCTTTTTCATTTCATTTTTATGTTTAACATCCTCCTACTGCAGAGGTACAGAATTACTTCTAACAAAATACTTGAAAATTTCATTGAGAAAATATGAGAATCATTACTGCCTGGCGCAGTCTTTTTATGCATCCACTCTGTTTCCTTTCTCTTTTTTGTTTACTTTTTGTCTTCCTTTTTTTTTTTTTCATTCCTGGTTTTGAAAAAATCTTTGCTGCAATCAAAATGATCAAAAAAGACAACTCACGTCTTTAAAAATGAAACGATTCTGAGAGTTAAACTTCTTGGGTTTGTTTTGCTTTTTGCATTTCTAATTTCTCTTTGATGTTCCATTGAAGTGTTGCTTTGATTGGACCTAAGAAGTAGATTTGCTGAGGGATTTTTTTTTTATTGAGATGATTTTTGACACCTTCCCTTCAGTACCAGTACAAGAAGCAATATGAGAAGAGTAAGGGTCACTACCATATGGTGCCAGATAATCTTGAACAGGTTCATCTAAGGGAGGCATCAGAACTACAGAGCCACGTAAGTTGGTCACGTGTTTCTCATTAACCATACTCATTGAGTTCTGAAGTCTCCATCACTGAAACCATCCTAGCAAGTTCTCTGATGTATAGAAATTTATGTGCCAATCTGCTTTTTGAACACTGCATGCTTGAGAGGACAAAAGTCAATGAGAAATATTTGTACTTTTGCCAGTTTAGAACGCATACAAAATATCCACGAGTTCTTCATGTTAGAGTAGATCTCAAAATTACTCATTCATGTTGTATCTGGATTCTGTTACACAGTAATATAATGACTGTATTATACTCAGTATACCTTTGCCAGGGGATTTCATCTATACAAAAATAGACCTGATAATCTCAGAAACTGGAAATGGAAAAAAATATTGTTACTGAAAGCAAATTTCAGTTGCTTTGTCCATTCTAGTCTCAAGTGATACAAAGGAGAACTCTGCCATTCTTTTTCTGCATGCATAATTCCTTTAATTAAAACACTACCTACTGCTGCTCTTAGATATGCCTGTTGGCACTTTATCCCTCAAATGAGGACATTTATCCTCAGGTTTGGTCTTTTAGTCCTCCTTATTCCAGGTATTTATTGTCCCTAAAGCAAGAGAGAAGTTACTACTAGAACACAAAGGGCTGTAGGTTGTGTTCTGCTGCAGAAAAATGGCACAGAACTGTAATAACTGCATAGTAGATGACTACAGGAAAATGACTGTTCATCAGTTTGTAATGTAGTCCAAATGTAGTGGAAGAGCAACCACTTGTTGTTCTAGTGTGAGACTGAGATTGGTCTGAGCCAAAGACAGAGCATTGCCTCGTGCAGCAGTTGGAAAATCGATACACCGAAGGCTGGATGCTGTAAGGTGAAACAGAAATATACTGATCATGGTGGGCATCTTACTCACTGGATACACATGCACAGAATTAGACAAGAAGAAGCTGAGTTCTGTCTTCTCAAGCCCTCCCACTAACACTACAGCAACTTATTAACATGGCTGAAATCAACCATTGTCAGGAGCAGTTTGAGTGCTTCCAGGTTAGATTTGTACAGTTCCTGTCTTTCTTCTTGTCATCAGTTATTTCTTGAAATCAGAGCTGATGCTGATTATTCTTTGCAACAGGAAATATGTCAACAGAATTTCGTGCCATACACACTGTGCTGCAAGGCTGACCTTTGATTTTACATTTTAAGGTCAATAATATGTATTTCAGGAAGATGATCAGTGTCAGAAGTTCATTTTTTACAAGAGATCAGTTGATCACAGTAGGCATATACTAGCTGAAGAATTAAGTTATTTCATTATTTTGAAGGGTAACAGTTTTCCTTTCTTGTTAGGTGAAATACAAAGAAAAGTATGAGAAGGAAAAAGGTAAACCTATGCTGGACTTTGAAACTCCAACATACCTAACTGCAAAGGAATCTCAGCTCATGCAGAGTGAGGTAAGGTTAAAATGAATACTTATAGGCTAAAGAAACTTTAACATCTATTTTTTTATAGATAAACTTTCACATTGATTACACTTGCAATTATATTTGTGTCTTGTGTATGCCAATAGTTTGAACAATTGCACGTTTCTTTATGCTGGTTGTGGGATATTACTGAAGAATCATGTCGTTTTCCTGTGTCACTGTGAAGTGTATATTTGCTGTAGTTTTTCATCAAGAAGCTGTCCGTAAATTGAGCTTAAGGAAATCTTTTGAGTGTCTAGAAGAAATGCAGAATGAAATACACTTCACTTGCCACAGGAACATGTTACTATGTCAGCTACCATTGTCCACAGAAAATATGCTGGTTATCCTTTCCATCTGAGAACTCTGTGTTTGGAAAACCCACTTACTGCCTGTTTGTCTCCATTGTCACAGTGTTCTTCACTGTCGTTACATTTCCTAAGGCAGTTATTTTTTGTTTGTTTGAAGTATTACCTTGTTCTGTTGCAGATGAGGGCTTACCCGTGTTGAAAAACATTTGTACAAGGCCCTTAGTCGTTGTGTTTGAATGACTCCATTTAATGTTTTCTCTGCACATACAAATATGTAGGAAAAAAACAAACAAACATCATGCCAGGTCCTATTTGCATTGGAAGTAATGAGCTATTTAATGGACTTCAACAGAAAGAAGATCTGTTAATTTAGCAGTGGGCAGCACTGGCTGTAGAAGATCATCACTGTGCCATTGATACCAAACTGCTGCTCCTTCTACATTCTCCCAGAAGTTTTCATGTAATTAAGAATAATGTAATAAATATTTGCTATTTTGCTTTTTTTTCTCCTTATTCTCATTAGAAAGAATATAAGAGGGACTTTGAAGAGTCCATTAAGGGCAGAAACCTTACTGGCTTGGAGATAACACCATCCTTATTACATGTCAAATATGCAACCAAAATAGCGAGCGAGGTAGCAGTTACTCTGTGTTTATTTCCTCTTACAAGTTAAATAATTCCACTAAGTATTCTCAGCAGTATTTCTTCTTCACCACTTTCCTTTTTCCTAACCATTCACTTTAAGCATGTTTTCATATATTTTGTGTTGTGACCTAATTTGTCATGGACACTTAACTGTTCTTTGTTAAATGTATTCATGTTTACTGTGTCCCTTTCTGACATACTTCAACATAACTGTCCTGTAGTGGTGTGTGTACATGTGTGCTCTTGCAATTGATCTTGAACAGTAATGACTACGCTCTGTTCCATTGCAGTGGCCCTTTTATAACCCTATAAAATATTCTTTGCTGTTTTAAAAAGTTCTGTTTAATCTGGAGCTTTTGGATTTTTTTTTTTTTTCATTTTTGCAATACAGCTGGAGTGTGTAGAACTCTTCTGTAGTCTGCCTTTGTGCTCTTCTTTCTTCCACAGAAAGAATACAGGAAGGATCTGGAGGAGGGTGTCAAAGGTAAAGGACTGTCGGTTTTGGAGGAGACTCCAGACATGTTAAGAGCAAAGAATGCTACTCAGATCCTGAATGAGGTACGTAACACCAGTATGTGGTCACTACCTATGAACTCCTGAGTGGACAGAAAAAAGAATGTGTATGATGACTAAGGTTAGTGAAGCAAAGAGCTCCTTTTAAATGATGAATGCTTGCTGAGTGTCTCAAAAACAGCAGCAAGGCTGGTGGGCAGTTCCCACTGCCCAGGCCAAACTCAGAGCAGCCAGCTGTTGACTGCTACAGGACTGGTGGCCAAGGTGGACTCTTCCCCAGCCCAATGGAGGGAGGTGGCCAGCAAAGAATGAAATGCAAACTTAGCCTGATTTATTTACAAGGTGGACTGTTACAATAAAAACTGAATAGTGACTACTTTCATAGGATAAACTTAGGTCATACCTTAAGGGCTTTAATATCTTCAGACTGAAGCTGAAAAAAGTAACAATTTGGTGTTAATTTGATATGAGTTGTTAACATATACCTTTAAGATGAGCGTGCTGATTGACAGCAGAATTTTGTACCTACACCAAGCATTTTTGAGTTATTCAAAGGTATTTTATAACCACACAACATTGCAGACATACTCAGCAAGATTTGGCAGAGTTGACATAAAGAGGTAAGAATGATACCCATCTATACAAAGTACATCTTTCAGGCCTTACTGGAAGATCTCAGTTTTGCTGTTTGTTCTCAATATATAAGTTATAAAGTACACACTCTAATGGCATCATATGTATGTTTAATTGCAAGCTTATAAAAGTTGTAGTCCTGTTTAGTGGTGTGATCATGAAAATACCTGAAATTGCCAAGGGGACAGCATTCACATCAGTAAAATATCTGTTTATTGTCTTCATCTGCAGAAAGAATACAAAAAAGCCTTGGAATTAGAAATCAGAGGAAAAGGCCTATCAGAACTGGCTTTGGAAACACCCGATTTTGTGAGAGCAAAGAATGCCACTGACATTGCTAGCCAGGTCTGTGTGCATGACTCATTATCACACCTGCTGTGATACTGGTGTGTGCGTGTGTTTGTTTGAATGCAAGTCATTGCTAAGGTACGATGAATGCACCTAAATGTGAACTTTCCCTGACAGATCAAATACAAACAGTTGGCAGAAATGGAGAAGGCCAACTACACCAGTGTTGTCGATACTCCAGAGATCATTCATGCCCAGCAGGTCAAAAACCTTTCGAGCCAGGTATCTTGAGTGAAGAGATACAATCACTGCTCACGTGGGAACCTTGAGTGGATACTGATCAGGAGCACCTAAATAACCTCCTGTCACAGCATTCAGGAGAAACACCAGAAAAGCAAATGTTGGTAGAACGGTGACATGGCGTCTCTTACAATTAAATACTGAAATTAATTTATTTCAATGCTGTATAAAGTGGAGCAGTAATTTCTATTGGTTTTGAAGTACCAAAGCTATTTTTGTTTTAAGTAATCGTAGCAGAATTTTCCTATCCCTTAATAACTTGAAATGTTTAAAATGAATCCTACACAGAGGTGTATCTGAAACAGAAGTACTCAGACTTCCATAGAGATGGGCATTATGCAACAGTAAGTAGAGACAGGCTGTTTATTAGTTCTTTTGTACTAACAGCATACGTTTTGTATTTTGTATCAGAAAAAGTACAAGGAAGAGGCAGAGAGGACCATGCCATACTATGTGCCTGTAGCAGACACACCAGAAATGCAGAGAGTCCGTGAGAATCAAAAGAACTTCAGCACGGTAGGTGTGCACACAGTGCATATTGTTACTATCACGTAATAGAAACTGTACAGCTTTTCTGGCACTTAGTAAGGTCCGAATACCACACTTGAATCCCTCCTGGAATACCTTTATATTCTCAGTGGTCCCCACCCAGGTGCTCCCCAATGTACACAGCAGCCCCCTCACACAGAGGAACAAAACGAGTCACTGACTTTGTTGGAACAAAACTTCTTTCTGCCTTGTTCTGACGATTCCTTTGCTAATAATAAAGAATTACAGAAGTTGTTAGATGGGAATAAAGGCAAGATTGTCATGCAATTTCTCCTCCTTGTGGCTCAAAGTCTTTAATTGTTGAGAAAGGTGCCCCAGTCTGGCACCTTCCAAGATTTTTGATGAATGTAGTTGATCTCCTGTGACAAATTTAAGTCAGAATAGTTATAACTGCATGTCTTAATATCACTAATGGTGATGTTAAAATACACACCTTAAAAGGTGTACTTGAAAATGTTTTTCTTAGCTTCAAAGAAAGCTCTGTGAGTAAATTTTTATGGCATAAAGTCAACAGTTGACCTCTTACTACAACTTTTACTACAACTTTTTCAACAGCTTCAGTATCAGTGGGACCTCCAGAACAGTAAAGGGAAAGTTACAGTTGTACAAGATACACCAGAAATGCTGCGTGTGAAAGAAAACCAGAAGAATTTCAGCTCGGTACAGTTATTTTTCTGTTTTCAGTGCTCATTCCAAAGAAAACAAAAGCCCTCACAGGGTTTAATGTGATGTGTTTAATACAGTAATTATTTTAGGCTCTTCCTCATAGATACTTACGTTCTTCACCTGCTGAAATGCGTGTAAGATTTTTTTTTTCCAACAAAGTTCGTTTTATTATAAGCAGATTTAGTTGGTTTATGCTACCCCTTTTTATCTACTGTTATTTGTAGAGTGCTCTGACTGCAGTCTTTTTCATGTATTTAGCTGTCATACAGCTAAACTATCATCCCTGTGCTTAAAATGTTACCAGTGTCCACCTTCCTTTTGTTCTGTTGCCATGTAAGTAGTGCAGTCTTGGTGTATTGCAGCTTTTTCCTTTCAGTGGAAGGTGAGCTGTCTGCCTGGTACTTTCACATGTCATGTATCACCATGAAGTGCCTATTGTCTGCTGTATCATTTTGCCACCAGTACCGTTAGCCTAGTGGGTGGAAGAAATTTGTGTGAAACATCCCCAAACAAATTGGAACTGGAAGAACAAACTAAACTAGTATTTGTTCTAGTTATTCATTCCTAAAAATGTTTTGATATTCTACTTAAAATGCATGACTGCAAATATAGATGATCAGCCCTGTTGTTGGCACAAATGGCACTCACTGTAAAGGAGACTAGGGGTGGGCAGTAAGGCCGTGACTGCAGGTGGTCCTCCATGTTTGCTTTCATTCTGCACTGCTGTGTGCAAATCGATGTCATGGAACTGTATTCACTCTCTTGGAGAAATAATGTTGTGTTTTGAATGCTTAACCTTGTTGTCTTGATTCTAAATGTTAAGATTTTATATAAAGAAGATATTGGAACTGGAACTACTATTGAAAAGACGCCAGAGATGCAGAGAGTTAAAAGAACCCAGGATGCAATTAGCTCGGTACAAAACAATTGATTTTTAATGCTCTACAGGTGCTAATTCAACTTAAAGTAATACTCTTTTCCCCTCTCACTTCTTTAAATGTTGCTAACTGTGGTTTGGCAATAATCCATTCAGCTGAGGGTTACTTTCTAAAAGTTTTGCCTATTCTTGTGACTTAATAATCTTTCTAATGATTAATATTCAATTTGTTACTTACAATCAATTTCTAAAACCTGAAAGCACTTGTCATATTTTTAATCTCATCCAAAATGCATTTTATTTATAAGAGAATCAAGTAACTGTTTAGGTTGGGAGGCACCTCTTGACATCATCTACTCCAGCCCCTTTGCTCAGTCGAGTTCAGCTAGGGCAGTTTGTCCAGGACTGCTCTGAGTTTTTAATATTTCCAAGGACTTCAGATATTTAAAAGGACTCCACAGCCTCTCTGAGAAACCTGCTCTGGTGTCTGACCAGCCTCACAGTTAACAAAATGTTCTGCTATGTTCAGATTGAATTTCCTGTTTTTTAACTTGTGCCCATTACTGCTCATCCCATCACTGGGCACTGCTGAGAAGAGCTGCTCCCTCGTTTTCCTTCCCTCCTTCCAGGTATTTACACCTATTGATTAGTTCCTCCCAAGTCTCCTGTCCTACTGGCTAAAGAGTCCCAGCTCTCTAAGCCCCATCTTGTATCAAATATGTTCCAGTCCCTTCATCATCTCTGTGGCTTTGTGCTGGAATCTTTCCAGTAAGTCCATGTCCCTCTTGTACTGGGAGCCCAGAACCGGTTACAGCACTCCAGGTGTGACCTCACCAGTGCTGAGGGGAAGGATCATTTCCCTCGACTTGCTGGCACTGCTCTTCCTAGTGCAGGCCAGGGTCTGTTGGCCTTCCTTGCCACAAGGGTGCATGGCTGGCTCACGGTCAGCTTGCTGTCTACCAGGTCACCAAAGCCTTTCTCTGCAAAGGTGCTTCCCAGTCAGCCAGACAGCATGTTCTGGTGCCTGGGGTTATTTCTCCCCAGGTGCAGGACTTTGTTTACCCATGCACTTCATGAGTTTCCTGTCAGCCCCTTTCTCCAGCCTGTCAGATCCCTCTGGATGCCAACACAACTGCAAAGTTTATCAGCCACTCCTCCCACTTTTGTGCCATTTGTAAGCTAGCTGGGAGTGCTCTCTGTCCCAGCCTCCAGATCACTAATGAGTGTTAAACAGCACTGGCACCAGTATGGACTCCTGGGACACACTCCTTGTGCTCTGATCTCCAGCTGGCACCCATGCCATTGATCGAAGAGGTCTGGGCCTGGTCATTCAGCCACGTTTCAGCCCAGCTCACTGTGCACCTATTTGACCCGTCCTTTGTTGCCTTGTCTGGGAGGATGTTAGGGCAGCCTACTAAAGCATGTCTTGTAAAACTTATATTTAAAACACTGTAATACTCTAATATTGGAATAACGGTGTGTAATTCTTTACTTGCAAGATTTGGGTTTTTTTACATGCTTTTTAAGAAATTTGGATGTGATTTTTGTCTAAGAGCTATTAACATTTCAGCCATTTGTTTCATGTGTATTATGTTGAATATGTTCTCGTAAGATACTGTTGTCCTGTTCTGGTTATACTAAAGTAGGAATGAAAATAGCACTGATATCAAAACTTAACTGCTACAATACTGTATGATGACCCTCAGCTCTGCTGAATATGATTATCTTTACAAATTCAGAATTCTACATCGTAGTGAATTCCAAATCATACTGGATCTGGATCCAAGGTGTTCACAGCAGTTTTTAGAAACGCTTTTTATGAAGGTGCCATTCATAGTGAAATCTCACCCAGCAGGCTGCTTGTCATGGCAGTGGGAATGCCTGAACCCAGCTTTCTGCTCGTGTTGATGCCAGTGAGATCTTTAAAATTTTCTACCTCCTTGAAATTGGGATAATGCTCTTTATGTATCTGCATAGGAATCCAGGTGCCCATTTTAAGGCATTAGGCTAAAATTTTTAGATTATTATATATATTTTTTACATATGTATTTAATTTCAGAGAGTTTGTATAGTGTAAGTGCCCCATGCTTTTTATTCATGCAGTTTGTTACCCGTACCTCACATCAGCTGTGCTTTAACATAAATTCTAATCTTTTCTAATGTCTGTGCCTTTGTAGATTAAGTACAAGGAGAGCATTGGAAAAGGAACTCCAATTCCTGATCTCCCAGAAGTGAAACGTGTCAAGGAGACGCAGAAGCACATCAGCTCGGTAGTGGCCAATATTTTCTACTTACCTCTATATAACCTTTCAGAGCTCAGCCTTCAGCCTCTGGTGGTGTTTATGGGTATTTTGTTGTTGTTGTTGGAAGGAGAACAGATCCCTTAAATCCCTATCTTCTGCAGCAGGAAGTTGAATTTTGCAGCAATCATTACAGTTAAATCACTTCCCTGCATTATTTCTGTGACCTTTTCTAAACACAGAAGTAAAACAAAAAAATACACAGAGATGTTATTGATCAAAAAAAATGGAGGAGCTAAAGAGAAAAAAGTAAATTGGAGCCTCTTCTTGTAGTCAAAAAACCTAGCAACAGTTATAAATGGAAAAAGGTATCTGCTCTTCCCATATCTAGTTAGTTGTAGATTCTAATAATCAAACCCGGTTCTCCTGACTTTGAGCCATCAATTCCTACAGCCTCACTTTGATCTCTGAATACAGCATTGAGGGAGAGTATGGTCTTGTGATTGTTGGTACCTTAGATGTTTGCTGTACAATGTTGAGGAGCTGCCATAGGATGAATGTCTTATGATTTACTACTCCTATTGTTAAGTAGTTTCTCTCTTATGCATTTTATGATAGTATTGATTTTTACAGCTCACTAGTGCATAGCAGTTGGTTTTTCAAACTGTGCTTCATTTTTCTAACCTTCAATTCAAGTTACATCATTTGTTCTCCCTTCCTGTGCATCCTTTATTTTTGTATTCTGTTTCCTTGTTTCAATGACATCAAGTAGTGAAATGCAGTCTGCAATTATTTTATGAATTTTCAAGTACTGCCAGTGCATTTGTAATGTATTCCTGCATGATTAGGTTTTAGACCAAGCATCTTCTATACATCTTCTGTCATGGAAAATGCAATTTTTTAGTCAAACAGTTGTAGGTTAAGTTAAATATCACCCAGAGGGTGGTGACGCACTGGAACAGGTTGCCCAAGAAGGCTGTGGATGCCCCATCCCTGGAGGCATTCAAGGCCAGGCTGGATGTGGCTCTGGGCAGCCTGGTCTGGTGGCTGGCGACCCTGCACATAGCAGGGGGTTGAAACTGGATGAGCATTGTGGGCCTTTTCAACCCAGGCCATTCTGTGATTCTGTGAAATAGGGAAATATGAGAACTAAGGCTCAGTGGTGTTTCTCACTTGAGAGAAAAGAAAATGTTGATTTTCTGAAAGTAGAGATTGAAATGAAGTGGATTGCACAACTAAGTGCAGCTGTTTGCTAACAAACAGAGCTCCAGAAATGTTCACTGCCTGAGAAGTAGTGCTGTTACTATTCCTAAACTGAGATGAAAAGCAAAAACTACCTATATTTTATGCCAGATTAGCAGAGTAATCAAATGTGTGTGAGGTAATCCACTGACTTCAGTGTGTTGAAGCTCCTAAATGTGGATATTAGGTACTTTGCTCAAATCCACACTCAGTAAAAGAAATGTTGTGCATGTTTATGTCCCAGATTGTATGTATCTGTTAACCAGGTAAAGTGACTATCCAGGTGCTTTGTAGGTACTGGGGAAGGGATGTATCTCATCTTTCTGGGTGCTTGTATTCTGCAGGTCTTGTACAAAGAGGACCTGGGGACAGGTATCCCAACACCTGTTACTCCAGAAATAGAGAGAGTCAAACGCAATCAAGAACACATTAGCTCGGTATTTGAGAAAAAGATAACAATTCATTGTTGTGTAACATCCTAACATGTACTCCTTTTCTCTTCAATGACTTAAAATCTCACCTCACCCCACTCCTTTCTTCTCTCTGGCAATATTTTTAACTCAATTCTTCCACCTTTTTGTGCTTTAACTTTTTGGAGTGATTTACAACTTCACATGCATTTCTTTTTAAGAACCAAAACCTTTATAAGCTGTGAAAACAATCTGGTGTTCCTCTCCGTGTTTGTTTTATCTTAACCCTTTATCTCCTGGGATATGTAGCCTTATTTACAGAATAATCAGCCACTTTCTTAATATTCACCTCTAGAACAAGCGTGCAATTAATGAAAAAGTGCCCCTAACGCTAAACGTAACTCACAGAATAGTGAGATGTAATTATTTTGCCTGTGTTGAATGCTGGTTTTTGTTTGTTCTTTGTTTGGTTGGGTTTTTTGTATGGAAATTCTCTTGTACCTCATAGGTGTCATACAAAGAGGGCTTAGGGAAGGGCATCCCAACCCCGGTCACTCCGGAGATGGAGAGAGTCAAACGCAACCAAGAGAACATTAGCTCGGTATAGCCCCACAAAGCAAGCCCCACCACTGAGAGTGCAAATCCCATCCCTTTAACTGCTCCATATTAATTTTTTCTTTCAATTTGTTTATGAATTTGAACAATCCTTTCCTTAATCAAGTCACTAAAACTTACCAGTATCCTTATATTGTATTTTTTTCCTCAGTCTAGCATAACTGCCATTAAATTATCCCAGCTGTGAGATTCAGCCCTCATTTACTTAAACCAGTTAAGCAGTGCCTTATTTCTTCTTCCCACTGATACAGTGACAGAGTGGGTGACTCCTCCGTAGCAAAGCTGATCCTTCTAACGCTCTTCAGACTCACCATGCTGGTGCAGTGCTAAAGCAAAACGAACTCTTAACGCTTCCTGAAGCAAAGCAGACTAATGAAGCCAGAGTGTGTCTGCCTTTGCGTGTTTTTGCTTGTTGGGTGCTCTCTTGTATCCTGCAGGTCTGTGTAAGGAAACCTGGTGGCATCCCTGTATCACTGTGATGTGAATAATGGAGAAAATTGCACACACGGGGAAATGACTGTAGTAATGCATTTCTATCCAGAATCACTTCTGTTTCTGGCATGTTCCCATCAAGTCACCATGCACAACTTGAAGTGCTACTTCATAACTTTATTGTTTATTTCTGTTTTAATTGCAGTGACTTAGGGCTGATTTTGACTCTGACACGACAGATGCAGAATTCAGACCTGAACTGATGACATTTGTAGTAAAGTTCAGAAAAGCCCCTATAGTCACACTTTGCTATGTTTATTTATCTCTGTGATCATCACTTCTCTCTTTTATACTTGTGAGGGGCAGTCCTAGAGGGAAAGCTGACCATTAAGATCTTTTGTTAAGTAAGCAGACTGAATTCCTTGTGGAAGGAGGCAAAAAGTTAGCCGTTAGCTGATTATTTTATTGACTTTTTTCTGTTGGCTTTTGAACAAGGCTGACAAAACTGTATTTTTCATACTTGGAGGTTTCACTATATTAAATTTCTTTTCTTCTCTCTCTCTCTCTCCTTGCCCCCTCCTCCTCCTTTCCTTTTTTTTCCTTACAAACACCCCACAAACCAAACCAAACAAACCCTACCTCCCTGTTGCCACACAGGTGTTGTACAGAGAGGGGCTGGGAATTGGAACCCCAGTGCCTGTGACCCCTGAGATGGAGAGGGTCAAACGCAACCAGGAAATCTTTAGCTCGGTACTCTTCCCCAGTTCCAGAAAAAAGTTCCCTTAACTTCATTTCAGAAGAACTTTATAACACCTGTAAATGTTCTGACCTCTGGAATTAACTTACAGTGATGCTCCCTTTCTGCTGTTAAAATGCAGTATTTCTTATATTTTATCCCAAAATTTTGAAGGGTTTTTCTAATAATCATAACACTTAACGCTTCACATCCTTTAAAACCTTTATTTTTGTGATTTTATTTTCTTAAAAATTACTGCTTCCTCTGTTTGCTCACTTCCATTCTCCTGATGCTTTATTGCTGTGTTGAAGCATCCCTAGGGCCCTTCAGGAGCTCGGAAGCGTTCTCCTGGATTGATCTCAATTGTTACCTGATTTACAATTCCTAATTTTTCCCTCTTTCTAGTGGATGTAGTGATCATACAAATTAACTGTGCTGCTCTGCCTCCCTCAGATACGTTCTGTCTTTTATACTTTTTTACACTGCTGTGTTACCATACAGGTGTTGTACAAAGAGGATGTGGGGATGGGAACCCCCACCCCTGTCACTCCCGAGATTGAGAGAGTCAAACGCAATCAAGAACACTTTAGCTCGGTATCTGTAGTTTGAAAAGAAGAAAATTCCCTTTTGACCCATTTAGAATATCATTTTAACACCCAGAGTTACTCTTGTTCCCTTGTAATCAACTGACACCAAAACCAGTATCCTGTTCCCCTTGTTTTGGTGCTGTTTCCTACATAACGGTTACTTACCGTGTTTTCATTCCTTGGTTTTGATTAATTCTCTTAATTGTGGTAACTTTTAGATTCTGTGTTCCAATCTTTTTCATTATTATTCTGAACATTGGTTTTCTTTACTATCTGCTTTTCCTTTCATTAATTGTTTCAATCCTTGGTTCTTGGTTTGGTTTTACTATGTATAAAAACAAAACTGTCTCTGCTCTGATGCAGACTGTGGGATGAGCTCGGTGCCCTGACAGGTGTTGGTGATGTTTATGGGTGGGGGTGAAGGAAGCAAAGACTGTTCCTTTGTGCCTTTTGCATTGTCCTTCACACCTTCTTTGAGGAGGTGTTTACCATGGCTGCCCAGCGGCAGCACTCAGGCCTGCAGCCATGCTGGAACCAGCTGGGCTGGGTGTATGCCACAGCTCTGGGCTGTTCCACAGGGAGAGGAGGGTTACAAGCAAGGCAGGGCAGCACTATTTTTTTTTATTTCTGTGGGGTTTTTTTTTGTTCATCCATCCGTTTTGCAGCGCAGAGAAACACCTCTCTTGTTTTCCACTTGGTCTCTCAGCAATGGGTGTTACTGTTGTCTGCTTATTGCTCCCCCTTCCTTTTCTCATGGCCATCTTGTCCACAGGTGTTGTACAAAGAGAATGTGGGGATGGGAACCCCCACCCCTGTCACTCCCGAGATTGAGAGAGTCAAACGCAATCAAGAACACTTTAGCTCGGTATCTGTAGTTTGAAAAGAAGAAAATTCCCTTTTGATCCAGTTAAAAATCATTTTAACACCCAGAGTTACTCTTGTTCCCTTGTAATCAACTGACACCAAAACCAGTATCCTATTCTCCTTGTTTTGGTGCTTTTTTTTCCTACATAACGGTTACTTACCACATTTTTATTCCCTTTTTGATTAATTCTCTTAATTATGGTACCTTTTAGACTCTGTGTTCCAGTCTTCTTTTTTCTCTGAACATTGGTTTTCTTTACTGTCTGCTTTTCCTTTTGTTAATCGCTTCAATCCTTGGTTTTTGGTTTGTTTGTTTTTTCCTGCTGGTTTTGCTGTGTGTTAAAACAAAACTGTCTCTGCTCTGATGCAGACTGTGGGATGAGCTCGGTGCCCTGACAGGTGTTGGTGATGTTAATAGGTGGGGGTGAAGGAAGCAAAGATTGTTCCTTTGTTCCTTTTGCATTGTCCTTCACACCTTCTTTGAGGAGGTGTTTACCATGGCTGCCCAGCGGCAGCACTCAGGCCTGCAGCCATGCTGGAACCAGCTGGGCTGGGCTTACGCCGCAGCTCCGGGCTGTTCCACAGGGAGAGGAGGGTTACAAGCAAAGGCAGGGCAGCACTATTTTTTTTATTTCTGTGGGTTTTTTTTTTGTTCATCCATCCGTTTTGCAGCGCAGAGAAACACCTCTCTTGTTTTCCACTTGGTCTCTCAGCAATGGGTGTTACTGTTGTCTGCTTGTTGCTCTCCCTTCCTTTTCTCATGGCCATCTTGTCCACAGGTGTTGTACAAAGAGAATGTGGGGATGGGAACCCCCACCCCTGTCACTCCCGAGATTGAGAGAGTCAAACGCAATCAAGAACACTTTAGCTCGGTATCTGTAGTTTGAAAAGAAGAAAATTCCCTTTTGATCCAGTTAAAAATCATTTTAACACCCAGAGTTACTCTTGTTCCCTTGTAATCAACTGACACCAAAACCAGTATCCTATTCTCCTTGTTTTGGTGCTTTTTTTTCCTACATAACGGTTACTTACCACATTTTTATTCCCTTTTTGATTAATTCTCTTAATTATGGTACCTTTTAGACTCTGTGTTCCAGTCTTCTTTTTTCTCTGAACATTGGTTTTCTTTACTGTCTGCTTTTCCTTTTGTTAATCGCTTCAATCCTTGGTTTTTGGTTTGTTTGTTTTTTCCTGCTGGTTTTGCTGTGTATTAAAACAAAACTGTCTCTGCTCTGATGCAGACTGTGGGATGAGCTCGGTGCCCTGACAGGTGTTGGTGATGTTTATGGGTGGGGGTGAAGGAAGCAAAGATTGTTCCTTTGTTCCTTTTGCATTGTCCTTCACACCTTCTTTGAGGAGGTGTTTACCATGGCTGCCCAGCGGCAGCACTCAGGCCTGCAGCCATGCTGGAACCAGCTGGGCTGGGCGTATGCCACAGCTCTGGGCTGTTCCACAGGGAGAGGAGGGTTACAAGCAAGGCAGGGCAGCACTATTTTTTTTATTTCTGTGGGTTTTTTTTTTTGTTCATCCATCCGTTTTGCAGCGCAGAGAAACACCTCTCTTGTTTTCCACTTGGTCTCTCAGCAATGGGTGTTACTGTTGTCTGCTTGTTGCTCTCCCTTCCTTTTCTCATGGCCATCTTGTCCACAGGTGTTGTACAAAGAGAATGTGGGGATGGGAACCCCCACCCCTGTCACTCCCGAGATTGAGAGAGTCAAACGCAATCAAGAACACTTTAGCTCGGTATCTGTAGTTTGAAAAGAAGAAAATTCCCTTTTGACCCATTTAGAATATCATTTTAACACCCAGTCACCCTTTTTCTCCTGTAATCAACTGACACCAAAACCTGTGTCCCATTCCCCTTGTTTTGGTGCCGTTTCCTACATAACGGTTACTTACCGTGTTTTCATTCCTTGGTTTTGATTAATTCTCTTAATTGTGGTAACTTTTAGATTCTGTGTTCCAGTCTTTTTTTTCTCTGAACATTGGTTTTCTTTACTATCTGCTTTTCCTTTCATTAATCACTTCAATCCTGGGTTCTTGGTTTGTTTGTTTTTTTTTCCTGCTGGTTTTGCTGTGTATTAAAACTGTCTCTGCTCTGATGCAGACTGTGAGATGAGCTCAGTGCCCTGATAGGTGTTGGTGACCTTTATGGGTGGGGGTGAAGGAAGTAAAGATTGTTCCTTTGTTCCTTTTGCATTGTCCTTTACACCTTCTTTGAGGAGGTGTTTACCATGGCTGCCCAGCGGCAGCACTCAGGCCTGCAGCCATGCTGGAACCAGTTGGGCAGGGCACAAAACCACAGCACTGGGCTGTTCCACAGAGAGAGGAGGGTTACAAGCAAGGCAGGGCAGCACTGCTTTTCGATTTCTGTGGTGTTTTTTTTTTAATCCAACTGTTTTGCCCATGGCAGCTGAGAAAAACACCTCTCTGGTGTTCCACTTGGTCTCAGCAAACAGAGTGTTACTTTTGTCTGCTCGTTGCTCTTCCTTTCTTTTCACGTGGTCGTGTTGTCCGCAGGTGTTGTACAAAGAGGATGTGGGGATGGGAACCCCCACCCCTGTCACTCCTGAGATTGAGAGAGTCAAACGCAATCAAGAACACGTTAGCTCGGTATCTATAGTCTGAAAAGCAGAATCCTCCCTTCTGACCTACTTTTAAATAATTTTAACACCTAACGTTTCTTTTTCCCTTATAATCAGCCTAAGAAGGAATTTCCTTTCCCTTTGAGATTTTTTCCCTGAGTAATCATTACTTACATCATTCTTGTTCCTCTGATTTGATCCCAATCTTAATGATAACAGAAACTTCTGGATCCCACCTTTCTTCTGACTCTGATCGCCTTTAAAATTTTTTTTGTTCTTAAATTGTATCTATCTAATTTTTCCTTTTGTTAATCACTTCAGTCCTTAGTTTTGCCTTGTGTGGGATTTCTCCTGATTTCATCTCCTTTCCCTTTAAAAACTGAACTATTTGTGGTGTGATCCCAACCCGTGGGGATGAGCTCTGCGTAATGGTACTCTGATAGGGGCCGGTTTAACCTGCTGTGTGTGTGCTGCTTTTGGAATGGGTAGCTGAAACAGAGTTATTCCTTTGTTCCTTTTGTGGTTGTATTTGTGGCCTCCTTCCTTTAGGAAGTCTTCATCTACTGTTGCAGAGAGGTTTTCTTATAGGTCCTGCAAAGCAAACTCTTTGCAAAGTATGTCATCGTTTGGAGGAAGGTTTTAATTTTTCATTCCAAGCTTTGGCTCAGGGCAACCTCGAACAGCACTCGGTCTCTTTTCCCATTAAGCTGTGTGCTGCTGTCGTTTGCCTGTTCCTTTGGTGTTTTAACATGGCCGTGTTACCCACAGGTGTTGTACAAAGAGGAGCTGGGGACAGGGACCCCAATACCTGTCACTCCTGAAGTTGAGAGAGTCAAACGCAATCAAGAACACATCAGCTCGGTACTTTGTGGGGGAAAAGATGTGTTCCCCTTAACTCCACATAAACTGAACTTTTTAATCTTTATTAAAAACGGAACGGCTCCACTCCTTCCTTCCACGTAATCAGTTTAATCAACTTAAAAAAAGTCTCTTTCACTGTATTTTCCAGTCTTACTTACATCCCACTTCTTCACATGTGTAATTATTTACATGATCCTAAATGTCTTTAACCATTTTGCTCCCTGTTTCAACTTCCTTTTAATATATACTTGCGTGTGTTGTGGTGGTGTTTTTTTTTGTAATTGCTTTCCCTTTGTAGTGCTCTTGTCATGGAATCAGGATTCCAGCAGGCTCCAGGGCTGTCTAGAAGCTCCCCTCCACCATGGAGATGCGTTTGTTCAGTGTTATTGTGACGGCTTCTGGGTTGGGTTTGTTGTAGCTGTAAGGTAAAGGCATGGACACCTTTGCCATCAGACCCTATGGGTGTAATCCAAGCCTTCAGGGAAGCTTCTAGGGCACAAGAGAGCAGATTACTATCCACGAGACTCAGATGTTTGGCTTTGTGTGGGATGTGATTATTTCTGCGCTCTGATTTCTTTTGGATGCTTCTTGTTGCTGTGCAGGTGTTGTACAAAGAGAGCGTGGGGACGGGGACCCCCACCCCCATCACTCCAGAGATGGAGAGGGTCAAACGCAACCAAGAGATCTGTAGCTCGGTACTTTGCCAAGAAAAAACATGTCCTTTAACTCCACTGAAATGAACAACTTAACAGTTTTAATAAGCGGACATCGTGACACTTACTGGAAAATGATGCTGACCCTAGCTCTAAAGCAGCTTATTTAAGTGATCACTTCTTACCATGGCTTACTGTGGCTTACAATGACTGTGTTAACTTGATACAGTCTTATTGGTTTTAAGGCTTATTTTAACGCCTTGTTCTAATCCTAAAAACTTATAACAGAGTTCCTTTATTTTCTCTGCAGTGCTGATGTACTTTATTATAATTTAAATATCCTTAACATCCTCAGCACAGTGTTTTGTAGTCTCATTTACAGTACTTATCTACTGAGTCAGCGCCGTATGCCAGGCCCTACTTCTCTACTAAAATATTGCTGTGTACCTTGAAACATATCTATAATACCTTGGCTATTATAATAAATACAAGGAAAAGATGCCTTTGTGTTTGTCTACAGAGAGAGCTGTTTGTTTATTGTTGGCTCCTTTCTTATGTCTCATAGGTGTTATATAAGGAGAACATAGGGAAAGCCACCCCAACCCCTGTGACCCCTGAGATGGAGAGAGTCAAACGCAATCAAGAGATCATTAGCTCGGTACTCCTCTAGGAAACCAATTCCTGAAGACCTGATGTGTTTAACACACAGTAGCAGTTTTACTTATCTCTGCTTTCTAACTCTTAAAAAAAAAAAAAAACCCTGTCAGGTAGCATGAACACCCCCAGATTGTGCTTGCAAATGAGTTGTAATTTCTCCTCTCCTGTTTAACGCTGTCTGAAGCAGGATTTGACTAGAATGGTTTGACCTTTCGATTTAGTTTTTTAAGGTCATTGTTTCTTTGCAATTTCTTTAACTATTCCTTGGTAACTGTCTTGCTTTTACACGCAGTTGATAATGGATTAATGGCAAAGCTCCCATTGCTTCCTTCGGGAATCGCAGTGGCCCCAGATCTAACCCTTTCCAAGCGTAATAACCCAGGAGCTGCTATTGTACGTGGTTGGTTGTGGTTTCTGTGGTGGTGGAAGTATGTTCTTAATGATAATTGGATACTCCCTTGTATCCTATAGGTTTTGTACAAAGAAAATGTGGGGAAAGTGACCCCAACACCAATCACTCCAGAGATGGAGAGAGTCAAACGCAATCAAGAAATCATTAGCTCGGTACCTTAAACATAGCTATTTTTCCCCCCTTTGCGTCTATAGTGATGTTAATCAAGTAACATTCTAACTACGTACTGAACACTGGTTTTAATTTAGAAAATATAGATTTGTGTCTGCGAGTTAATCTCTCCCTTTCTAAAATCGACTTGGCTTTAGTGTTAACATTCTGATCCAAAAATTTAGGAGCTTTCTACAGCTCAGTTTGTCTCACTTGGGCTCTATCCAGCCAGCACCAGCAGACTGATGTCCCTGGGAGAAGTGACACTCGGCTCCGTCCCTCTGTGCTGTGTCTGTAAGCTGTTATTGTTCTTTCAGGGGTATTTGACTTTAGTGGAAGAAAACCCAACTCAAACATCCCACGGGGAAAACCCCACCTCTCTGAGATGTGTTGCTCGAGGTGACCTTAACCAGAATCCCACCTAGGGGGTGCCAGGGATGTTTTTAGGGAGGACACCCGCCAGTCCGGTTTTAGGCACAGAGGGGGTCCTCTCCTTGCCTGGATCATGACTGGCAGGGTAGATAGAACAGTCTTTAGTTCTTGGGGTCACAGGTGGCTTCCTTGAGCCTGTGGAGCCAAGGTGGCAGCTGTAGCTGGATAGAGCCCTTCATTTTAACCCAAACAAACAGTTGTAACAAGCTTCTCTTTCTCAGTTTATTTTTCTCACTCCTCCCACTAGCCTTAGATGTTTGGCTTTTTGCGGTGATCCGTACTGTAATCTGCCATTCCTGTTCTGAATTTGTTAACTAAGTCACACCCTGAGTTCGAATCCTTTTGAACGTTCTTGCTTTTTTGTGAGATGCCGGATACGTGTTCTGTATCCCACAGGTGTTGTACAAAGAGAGCTTGGGGCGAGCAACCCCCACCCCTCTCACTCCCGAGATGGAGAGAGTGAAACGCAATCAAGAACAGATTAGCTCGGTACTGTCCGCAAGGTGTAAAGGGGCTAAGATAGAGATGTTGTTCTTTTTGAATGACTTAAGGTTGCCTGGTTTTTATTTAACCCTCTAATTTTTACCCTCGGATGTCGAAACTTATAATATCAAATTATAGTACATATATATTTTTCATCACTTAACTTTTTAATATTTTTCCTCACTGATTTTCTCCCCTTCATAACGAATGGTGTTCATTCTAAAACCAGCCATGACAGCTGTAATCTGTTCATTTGTGACGCTGGGTTGCTTTGTGGTCTGTAGGTTGTGTACAAGGAAGGCTTAGGGAAGGCGACCCCCACACCGGTCACTCCCGAGATGGAGCGGGTCAGACGCAACCAGGAACAAATTAGCTCGGTACTGAAAGAGGATGATACCTGCCTTAGATTAAAAATAACCTTTGTGAAGAAAATCCACTTCTAATTTAGCCCCATTCTCTCTCTCTCTATTCCGTGTTTTTGCCTATTGATTTCCCCTTATCTCCCTTTTGCTCAAGCAAATAACTTCTCAGCAGCTTTATTGATTTCCCAAGATCTTTTCTATCCCTGCAGTGCTGAGTGTGCTTACCCAGTAACAGCACCAGCAGAACGAGCTGCTGGGTTAACTGGTATGACTTGCATGCGTGTTTTGTACTCTGTAGGTGTTGTACAAAGAACACCTTGCAAAAGGAACCCCAACAGCAATGACCCCTGAGATGGAGAGAGCGAAGCGCAACCAAGAAAACATCAGCTCAGTAAGTCCTTCAAGAAATTACATCTTTCATTCAGTATATTGTAAGGAACCTTTCCTTCCTCTCTCCCTTTCTTTCTCTCCCTCTTCCATTCTCCTCACCTTTTACCTTGTACTCACTCCCTTTTTCTGTCTGCAGGTCCTTTATTCTGACAGCTTCCGAAAACAGGTACAAGGCAAAGCTGCCTATGTTCTGGACACACCTGAAATGCGGCGAGTGCGGGAGACACAGAAACACATCTCCACAGTAAGAGCACTCCTCTGTAGGTCTGCTACTTAAAAGCTTTGTTCCTGAGATGCAGCCGGGTTGCTTTCTTGGGGACAATACATATTTATCAGTAATAGACCAGTTTTACTTAGTGAAAGCAAATCTTCAGCAGGGCATTGGCCCTCTGCAAGGAGTTCACCTGACAGCAGCAGGAAACAAGCAGTACTGACTTTTTTTTTTTCCATGACAGGTGAAATACCATGAAGATTTTGAGAAAAACAAAGGTACTTTCACACCTGTAGTCACTGACCCCATTACAGAACGTGTGAAGAAGAACATGCACGACTTCAGTGACATCAGCTATAGGGGCATTCAGAGACGAGTGGTAGAAATGGAGCAGAAGCGCGTGGACCAGGACCAGGAGAATCTCACGGGTAAGCAGGAGCTGCAGAACTTCATTGGCACAAAACAAGATGACATTGAAAAATCGTTTTATTTAAGCTCAACAGTATCATCAGTTTATATTTACCATTGATTGAAGCTGGTGGTCTTGCCAAAGCCTCCTCTGCCTCCCCCAGCCATTCAGCCTTTGTGTAGTAGATGCCAGATTTGGATTGTCATTTCTTATTTGTATTTGTAAGAAGTTCACCTCACATTTTTCACCAGCCACACCTCTGCACTACACCTTTGATGAGCATAGATTATCAACTCCTGCTTTCCTTGCTTTCCTTTCCCCTGTATGTTTTTACTCCCTTTTAGGACCACTCTGTGCTGTTCTGGCTCTCCAGGCCATGCCTGGGTCCAGCTCCTCAGTAATTTCTCTTGCAGGTCTTCGTGTGTGGCGCACAAATCCCGGCTCCGTCTTTGACTACGACCCTGCAGAGGACAACATTCAGTCCAGGAGCTTACACATGATCTCAGGTTGGGTCCACTCTGCTCTGTTCATGCAAATCCAACAGAAAAGCTAACTGCTTGGGGACACCAAAGTGCAGTTCCAAGTCTTTGTGCAGGAGTATGCAAGTATAGGCTAACATGCTTATTTCAGATGCTACATGAGCAGTGACTTCCTACGTGGGCACAGTTCTAGTGGGAATTAGTGGTAGTGAGAACAAAGAGGAGGAGAAACTGCTCTGTAGAGTTGGTTCTCACAAAGTTCATCTTACTAAATACGCGAGTGCTCCCCTAGCACAGGGCTGCACAGGATTCACAGCTCCACAGACAGCACAGCACAGCTGCTTGCCTGTAATGCATGCCTCCTTTTTAGCTCCCAAAACGCTATACCTTAGTTCTCTGCCCAGCTCATTGCTTGAGAAAAGGGTATCCTGAGTGCCAGAACAGCACAGACAAAGGGAAGCAAGTAGTAGTTTGAGTACAAATTTTAGATACAGCAAACACAAGAGAAATTGGGAATAGAACAAATCTGGATATTAGAAATAAAAGGAACATAAGAACTGTGCTTTTTAGTACTGAAGTTCTACTCAAAAGGGAATAGTGGCTTTTAAAAGCACTTCAAATACCACTGATTAACCATAAAAACCAACTGATTAAGTCACACTCTCTTCCATTAACTTAGTAAAGTCCAGCAGCCACTTCTGCCCACACACAGGCAGCCTGGCAGCTCCCTGCTGTGTATCTCACACCGTGACAAACTGGTTTTCTCCTGGCAGTCCAAGCGCAGCGCCGCAGCCGGGAGCACTCCCGCTCTGCCAGTGCCCTGAGCATCAGCGGCGGGGATGAGAAGTCAGAACCCTCGGAGGGGGTGAATCAGCACCTGTCCTACTACAGCAGCGGAGGCTTCTTTACCACCACTGCCACAGGTATGCAACAAAGCTGCAGTTCCTCACAGCCGGGGCCAGGCAGTGCCCAGCCCCTCCGCTGGGACAGCACTCTGTGCTGGCTCACAGCTGGAGTGCACAAGTGCTGAGCTGCGGCCCTGACCAACTGCAGCTGTAGTGCTGTGGATAAAGGGCAGGCCTGATCACCTCCTGACCCACCCCGGTATCCTTAGTCAGAGCAACTGCACTCCCCTGCCAGTGCCATAACAAATAAAAGCATTAACTGTAAACTAAACATGTTTTTCCTTCTCGCAGTGGGTTATAAACATGCTAAGACCATAGAGCTGCCACAGCAAAGGTCAGCGTCTGTCGCCACGCAGCAAACCACTGTGTCATCAGTTCCTTCCCACCCATCCACTGCTGGGGTAAGTAGCTCTGGGCCACTGCGCTGCCCCTCCCCAGCTCGCAGCAGTTTGAGGGGGCAGGGCTGGCGTTCTCACTCTGCTTTAGCTGATGTTCACCCAGGAGAGACCAGAAAAATCCACAGGCTGATGTTTGCTACAAAACCAGCTGAAGGTGCAACAGCTCCATTTACAGTAGACCCTTAGCTGATCTTGAGAGCTTAAATTTATACTTTCTCTCTCCCACCACAATCCAGCAGGACAGACCCCGCAGGGGGGATATTTGAAAGCCCAGCCAAAACTACCACCATTGGTGGTACTTTTCAGTACTGCAACCAGTAACAACTTCACCTGCCCTCCACGTAGTTCAACTCTGACTGAAACCTAACAGCAGTGCTAGGAACAACTCTTAATTTCCCTCTCTTCATTCCAATTAACAGAAGACGTACCGGGCTATGTATGACTACACAGCAGCTGACGCCGATGAGGTTTCCTTCAAGGATGGTGACACAATTGTCAATGTGCAAGCCATCGATGAGGGCTGGATGTATGGGACCGTGCAGAGAACCGGCAAGACAGGCATGCTGCCAGCCAACTACGTGGAGGCTGTGTGAGCCAGAGAGCAGCCTTCCTTCCCCAGGCACAGCTGCCTCCCACTGTCAGCAACAGAACTTCTTAACACCAAAGCACCGCACTGTCTTCCATGGTGATTGATAGTGCTTTACAAACCAACATGGGGAAAAAAAGGGGAAAAAAAAGAAAATACATGACAAAATACTCTTGAAACTTCTTCCCTTCAAAAAACTACCTGCAGACACTGCTGGGTGCTGCTCACGAGAGCTGCCTTGCTTCTGGTGTCCAAAACCTTTCTGAAATTGCAAATGTTAAGTATACAAAACCATCAGAATGTTTTAATGCCAAAATCACAACGCAGCTCAGTGTCACTGAGCTTTTGTCCCTGTACTGGAGACTAAGACTACCCACCACTACTTTATTCATTCTCCCATAAGGAGAGAATCTTTGTGGGCTATTCTGAAACGTTCAAACGTACTTGTTTTCCATGTAAGCTTAGGATCTCAAACCACAGTTTATCTGGAGGGGAGGTGGTAAAAAAGAGGGGGAAATCTCACAAAGCAAAAGCCTCTTGTCTGCTTGCTGAGCTCTTATGCAGGTGTTTTTCTGTTCTGGGGTCAAAAGTTGTTACTTGTAAATTAGTGACTGAATTAAAGCTCATGTTTCCGCAGCACGTTTGATGTTTTACTTCACTCTGAAGAGTGGGAATTTATCTTAAAACAATCCTGCTTCATTCAGAAAGAGAGCAGATCCAGGATGCAGCAGTCCCAGCAAGGTGAAGGAGGTGGACAAGCAATTATTTCACACCCCAAACGCCGTGGTTGGTTGTTTGGCTCACTATACCACCTGGTACCAGCTGGCCTCCAAAGATGGAAAACACTCTCAATTCTATCTTGGACAAAGCATATAAAGCGAGCTCACAGCAGAAGGATTTGCAACTTTAACCCTGAGGCCTCTGTTTAAAGAGAAATCACAGCATAGTGTGGTGTACACAGCCAGCTTGCAAGGAAAACATTCCTCACAGAGGATTCTGAACAGCAAAGCTAGAATGTGAGTTACATGGAGGTGTGGCACCCTTCTGAGATGCATTGGGCACATACCTGCTTGTACAGATCCCTGGATCCAAGAGATGATGATTAAACCTAAGGAGGTATATTTGGAAGCAGTGTTATCAGGGAAACAAGAAAACCTCCAGCCACTCATCACTGGCAGTGATCACATTATTCCTCTAAGAAAGACATCTCTGTCTGGCTCATTAATTTCTGAGCTGCACAAACAGGGCATGAATGGCATCCTGCTGCTCAGGTACTCCCCAGTCTCTGCCACCCCACTCACCCCTGCCTCAAGCAGCAGTGATGGCCTTCCAAGCTTCCTCCTAACCTTGAGATTCCAAAGCAACTCTGAGGAAGGGACAAACAGTTTGGAAGCAATTTGTTTCATTTAAGCTTAAAGACTGACATTAACGACTTTGGGAACTAATTAATTGCTCTTTTATTTGCACATGTTGAAGTTCTGATACCTGGAACGATTCCTTTCCATAAATGTCCATTATATACAAATTAGATTTCAGGGGTAAAAACGGAGAACTCTGAAGGTCTCTGAGAAGCAGCAGTGCATTCCATGCAATTAAAAACCATAAATTATTAACCAACATTTGCAATCACAAGCCTATACATAATATACAAAACACCCACATCAAATCCATTTATTTCCACAAAGGGAAAAGGGTCTTCTCCACCACAGGAGAGCTGCTGCAAACAAAGCTGTTAGAACACAGGAAAAGGCCAACAAGTTCTGCATAGTCTCTCACTCACAACGTTGCTTTTGTCATCAGCTTCCGTGTGATCCGATCACAACACACACAGCCCGCCGTCCCGCCGCCAGCACTGCGATCACGGAGCGCTGCCGGGAACTGAGCAGAGCTTATCTCAGCACAGAAGTGCTGAGGGGTTTCAGCAGCTCTGAAGGAAGCAGACACGGGCAGCACGAGAAAAGAGCTGAGAGCCATCTCTCACCATCTATATTGAGTTTACAGCAGTAAGAACACTTCTTGGATTTGAAAAAATAACTTAACTACTCTGTTAGTTTGGTTCACAGTCTTTGCTATTGCACAACTTGGTCAAGTTTCTTTCACTACCTGAAAGAGATATGCATAGCAATGTAATAGAAATCTCTCTAGTGGGGGATAAACAATCCTACACGTTAAAAAAACCAAAGGGGAGAAGTAAAGCATGATGCATTTTGATCGTACAGGTGTTAAAAAATCTTCTATAGTACAAAACGTACAGCTCAAGGATTAACTCACCAGTAAGAAAACTACGCTTGTGGAAAAACCTGTAACAAAATTCTCCTTACTCAGGAATCCTAAGCAACTACTCAGCACTGTCGTGGGGTGGTGACCTCCATCGGGACCGCAGGGTACTCATGATGCAGTCTGTCATGCTGGCGAGCTTCTCCTGCATCTCAAACAGGCGGCTGCCGGGGTAGCTGCGGAGATCTTCGGAGGTGAGCTGAGCAGCGAGCACATCCAGCTGGCTCAGAAGATCCGCAGGGGGCGGGCTGCTGCTGCTCAGGGCAACGGGCTCACCCAGATCTGCAAAGGAAGGCAGGGCGGGCAGTCAGGGCGTGGGGCCTCAGCCAGAGCAGGGCTGTGTCACAGCGGGATGCTGCAGTTTGTTTTGTATTAAATAATACATTCCAGCAGCCCACACAGTATCAGTAAGAAAGAGCTTCTGACAAGGGCAGCCCTAAGAACTAAACGCTGCCCCTTCTTTATAGGGATTTTCATTGTATTTGATGACAGGCAATAAAACTAAGGACAGGCATCAAAATAGTGTTATTCACACACTGCCAGCACCCTTCCAGATGTGTTATCCCAAGAAAGTCCACTCTGAAGCACACACTGGAGTCGCTCTGAGTTCTCTGTTCTACCAAACGCCTCAAGTGCCTTAGAGGAAAAAGAGAGATTCCTCTGCTTAAACCATAAGGCCAAACCCCAGAATCCATGTAAAAAAAAACCAGGCCCCAAAATCCAAACTGGGTATCCTGGGAAACAGGCAAAACACCCGCAGGCAACTCCTCAGCCCCACAGTTCACTTTGCTCCTGAGCACACCCAGAACTGCAGCTGGACCTGCAGCACCGAACAGCTCAGGAGGAGCACGGGTTGAGGTGTGCAAAGCAAAGAACTCGGAGCGCTGCTGAACACAGAGCTGTAGGGAAAAACAAAGCACATCTTGCCCCAGCAGTTATAAAGTTTCAGAATGCCATTACTGGAGGGCTTCAGGACGTGATTAACTCATCTCATCCCTTCAGACTAGCTAGCAGGTTTCCAAAAGAAATCAAGCGTTCCATTAGAAGAGAATGAAAGCAGTGGCAGCCAGACCCTAAACAACATGCAGGCAAGAGTTACCTGTTGCAAGTTTTTCCTCATCCACAGGAGATTTATCCTCTGCACTGCTTACTGTTCTCTCCACATCTTCGAGCGCTCCGATTTCTTCACACCCTCGAGATTTTACCTGAGGATTTTGCAGAGAGAACAAAGATGAGGCACGTTCAGAGCTATGCAGCAGGACGTGCTTTAACCGTGCAACAAATACAGTCACTCCCACTATGAGTGCCCAAACACCGCGCCCCAAACGCCCGCCTTGGGCAGATATCACAGCTTTAAGTGCTCTCACTATTAAGAAAATTACATTACTCATGATGAGTGTTTGTTAGTAGTTCATGAGGTCACTGCTGGCTTCTTGGGAACCAGGATTAAGCTTTACCTGTTGCTCGTGATATCCTCTAAGAGCTTTCTTAACATTGGAAACTTTAGGAGAACGGATGGGAAGAGTTTTGATTTCTGATGCTGTCAGAGTACTCAGATCTCCCACTGTCTTTATGTTCTTCGCTCGGATGAGCTGCCCCAGGCCCCTGGCACTGCGGCAGAGAAAAGCTGGTTAATTAATTACGCTGAGATCCGCCTCCCTCCTCCTTGATGTGGTACAGCAGGAAGAGCTCTTACATGAATGTCAACTTACGTTCACATAAATAAAAGAAAATAAAATACAATGACATTTTTCTGTCTGCAGAAGCACAGCTCCTTGCAATGTATCCAAAACCCATCAGGTAGCGGAAAGAGAAGCAGAACACAGCAGGAAGAGGCCATTCGGAGCAGTTCCCACTACAGGTCTGTATTTTGTCATCCAGATTCAAATCTGAGGACACACCAGCTGAGCTCCTGGTGTTTGTATGGTTGTAATGCAGATCTTAACCAGAAATCCCACTGTGCCTGCAGTACCCCAAGCAGCACTGGGATGGCAGCACCTTCAGCCATCCCCTTCCATACAGAGGAAGCTCCGATCACTCTGTAACAGATCATTAAGATCCATCTGCTCAGTCTTGCACCCCATGTAAGTTTGGTGCAAACTTCTCACAGCTTTACCAAAAGACCACTTAAGTCATTCCAAGGTTGTTGGGAGGAGAAGTGGGGATACAGTTTTGCAAAAGACAACTATAATTCACCACTTTTTTGTTGCTGTTAAGATCCAGGAAGAACTCAGTTTCCATCAAAACCACATCTTCCAAAGCAACAAGGCACTCACCATATATTTGATGTGATCTGAGGTAAAATTACATCAACGGGTGCCTTACAGCCAGCTAAGGCAGGATACACACACTCCGTAGGGGAAGGCAGTGACTCCTTCACCATTTCTGTCATCTGAAATAACACAGAAAAATTATTAGATTAATTATCACACAACTGAATACAAGAAAGAGTAAGAAACGTGAACCAAAGCACTTCTTACTAAACACTTCTTTGAGCTCTTAAATTTAGGGTTACGAGATCCTGGGGACAGAAATCCTTTGGTTGGAGTGGTAACATGCTGGATAGAAAAAGAGGAAAAAAAGTCTCTCAGGATTGTAAGAATTCAATTAATTTTAACTTTTTAGCTACCTAGCTTACAGCATGTTGGCCTGCAGAGCAACAGAATGAGCCACAGAATAAACCAGTTACAGCTTGTTCTTAAACTTACTCATTTTCTACTCTCTGCTCTTACAACTGTTTGCAAGGAACTACAGGCCTATGTTACAGCTAGCTACGTCACTCTGAGAAAGACTTATGACATGCAAAAAGATATCTAAAAAGTTACCTTAGTCTGAATAGTAGATAAGATTTTAAGACTTCGTGAAGACGGTGAAGAATGGGATCTAACGACAGGACTTCTCCTGTCTATGTCATCAGCCAGTCCTTCTTGATAAATGGGATTTGCAAAAGAGACCCGACGAATCTGTTGTCAGAGAGAAGTAGTTTTTATAGCATGAACCACTACAGCCTGCTGAAGGGGGTCTGAAGAGACAAAATAACTCTGTTTGAAATGGATAGTCACTGAAATTCCTGAACAACGCCGTTCACCCAAGGACTGAAGCCATGATTACAGTGGCTTCTGCTGAAGGAAACATTTTGTGCTTCCCAAAAATCCATTGGTAAGACCCTGATTTTGCAGTGGCATCTGTTCCATTGCAACTCCTGCAGGCAGAGCAGCCACTGGGGCTGTTCTGAACACAGACCTCCCAAGCTCCCACTAATACAAGCCTGCTGATGTCTGTGCATTACAAAAATATCTGCAGGTCCTCATCTTCAGCGTACCTTCATTTACAAATGAAAAAATTAAGCTGATAATTGCATGTATTTGAGACTCATTGCACTACAGGCACAGATACTAACGCATTATGAGCAGAATGAACTGCATGACAGAATGAATCGCACAGTACCTTATTAGCAGGTGACAAGGAATCGTCCTCTTGGTGCCTTTTTACCCCTCTCTTCAAAATACTGGTGGATGGAGAAGCTGAAGGAGACCACGTGCAGCGTGCCTGCACACCGCTGGGGCTCCCATTAACCGAAACGAAAGAATCCAGACCTTCTGGCTTCTGAGGCGAATCCGCACTCTGATTCTCTACCCCATCTTCGTTGCCTACAGCCACGTTCTCAGGCACTGTGATTTCAGCTTCCAGCAGTTCCTCTCTCATCTCACTATCTGCAGCAATGCAAACTTCTTCCAGAGCGTTCTCAGCTTTCTCCTTGCTGTCCTGATTGCCTTGTAGCTCATCCATCTGTTTTGTCTCAGGTTTGCTACCATCAGCCAACGCCTCAGGGATCTCCTCCATGTCCCCATGCTGGCTTTTTTCTTCCTTTTCTACAGCTGCCTTTTCTTCACTTTGGTCCCCTCCAGCCACAGAGCTGTCACCGGGCTCACCTGAAGCACACTCAGACACAGACACACACTGCTCAGCCCTGTCGTTCTCATCAGCTTCTTCTTTCACTTTAATGTCCACCACAGGATCACTAATTTCACCTGCTGTATGTGCTGGATTCTCAACCTCTTCCTCCATAGCACCAGAACTTCCTTGCAGATTATCTTCACACGTTCTCTCTCTTTCCAAGCTCAACATAGTGGATTCCTTAGCAGGAGGCAGCGGTGTGCTCATGGCACAAGGTGTGAGGGACAAACTCTCCTCCAGATTCGAGCTGTCAGACACCTCTGCTGTACTGACAGCTGACTGAACCGGCGTGGTCCGAGGCTCAATCAGTTCATGAGGATCCTCATTTTTTGACTCACTGAGAGATGTTTGCTGCTTCATCCTTTTCGAGCAGCAGTCGCAGCTCTTTACTTTTCTCACCCTTTTGCTTCTCTTGTGCTGACAGTCCTGCATTTGTGAAGAGGAAAGGTCACTACCTGAAGCGCTTGCTCCTTGTGCATCCTCAGGCTGAACACTCGAATGCTGTTCCGCAGATCTTTGCTTTTCAATGCATTTCTTTTCTTCTCCTTTCAAAACTTCATCAGACACACACAGGTCACTGAAAGACTCTGTCAACACACCAGCTTTGCTTTGTTCCACACTTGCATTCTGGGTACTGACTGAAGTCTTTGAGCTGGCAGACCTCTCAGCTCCGCCAGCACCTGCAAGCAGTACTTGATTTTTCACATCAGATGGTGCAGGCATCAGTGCTGCATCTGTGCTGACTTCGCTGCTTAATTCACTTCCATTCATCCCCAACAGATTCTTACTTCCATCCACTTGAGAAGACACCTCATGGCTCTGGCTGTCCGGCTGGACATCCTTCCATTTACCTTCAAGAGAATCACTTTTATTTTTTGTTTTTCCAGATTTTTTCTTTAAACTTTCCTTCTTGGTCTCAGAGCCATCAGCCTCTGCGTTTTCTATGCTGGAAAGCAACCCCTGTGAACTCCTCCTGGTGTGGTATCGTGGCCGTTCCCTTTTCTTCTCACCTGCTGTATCTGAGCTACAGTCCTGACCTTCCGTGTCACTCTTCAACGCCTCTTCTGACTTCCTTGCACTTCTGTTCGCTTCCTCATCAGCACCCTTTGGAGCAGGAGGCTCCTTCGAGCCCAAGTCCTCTGCAGCACTCCTCTCAGGTAGGCCGCTTTCTTTTTTGTTTACACATTCTGAAGCTTTCCCACAAACTGCTTTCTGCTTCTGGGATGCATCCTCTTTAGCCTGGGGCACCTTCTTTTGCAGAGCTTTTTCATCATCTTTACGTCTGTCTTTTTTCTGGTAGCCATCTTCCTTATCCTGACTACCTGCTGCCATTTCTGCATTGTCTGACCGTCGTCTCGAAGAACGCCTGAGCGTTTTCTGACTAAGAGACGCATGTGGGCCCTGGCTGCCATCTCCTGTTACCTGCTCAGAGGACACAGCCATCTTCGGGGGTGTATTTTCTTTAGAATCCATTTCTAACGCCCGGACCTTTTCTATTTCTGCTATTACACCTTCAGTTCTTTTGGTTTCTGGTTCTGCAGAGCTGACAGGTTGGGGCTGAGCGGTGAGAATACGCTCCGTGTCTTCCATTGAGCAAGATGATTCAGGACTATTTTCCGTGCTATTGGAAACAAAAGACTCTTGTGCACTTTTTTCTTGCTCTGAGTTAGTTAACAGCTTGGACTGCTGATTTCCTTGCTGCTCCATTTTACTCTGCCTGCGCGTCAGCCTTCGTTTTGCAGCAGAAACCTGCTCAGCTTGTGAAGACTTTTTATTCTCTTCCCCAGACTTCCCTGGCTTATGACCAGCCTTGCACATGTTTATATTTCCCTGTTTATCTGGCACGGGAGCACTTCGAGACATCTCTGATACGCTGCTTAATGCTGAAGGGCTGAAGGGCCTGCTCTCTGAACTATCAAACTTCTCCAGCGTAATAAAAGATTGCCGGCGGCTCGCGGGCTGTGGTGTTCCAGAGATCACATCGCTTGAAGTAGAACTGCTACTGACATTTGAAGTGTTTTCATTCCCTATTAAGGACTCCTTTGAAGCTGTTTCTGTACCACTTTTTTCTAATCCCTCTCCAGCTGATGACTCCTCTTCAGTGATTCCAGTTCTGTCATCCCTTTGCGATTCTCCTTCACTGTTTACAACTGAGTTCTTCTCTATGTGAGCAGCAGACTTCTCTTTCACATCCTCCAGAGGATTATCCACTTTGCAGTCCCCCGTGATTCCATCTGAATCAGCAATGCAGCTTTCACTCTTCTCATTTTCTTCCTGTTCCAAAAACAGCAAATTCTGGTTTTGCTATTACATAAAAAATAGTTCTTCAGATCACCTTATGATGCGCCCGCCCTGTTGTGTCCCCCAGCAGAATCACAGCAGAGCTGATGCTGGCAGGGCCCTGCACTCCATCTGGACCAACCCCTGCTCCAGACCCATCCTAACGGCTCCATGCCCTTCTTGCTGGGGGCCCCCAAAACCTGAATGAAGCACTCCACATTTTTTCCTCACAGAATGCTTTTTTCCTCATATCAATTACTACGTAAACCCCCTCGAGCCCTTGCAGCTTCAACCAAAAGCAGTTCAGAATAAGGAAGCACAGCTCAACTGTTTAAAAGCACAGTCACCAAAGCAGTACAGAAAAGTCTTCCCGTTGGTATCTAAGTCTGAGAAGAGTTACAGGAAAACATGAAATATTCAAATCACATTCCCTGCTGGCAAGAAAGGTTATGGAAACAACAAGTCAGCAAGAGTTAGTTTCCTAGCTTTATGCTTGCAAACAGCACTGCAGTAAGTCACAGTTCAGCCTGTGCTGCAGCTTTCAGTTAATTCCCTGTAAGCCCATTGACACCTGTAGCTCTGTAACAGAACGACTTAAATACACCCTCGTTAAACTGATCACATAAATCCCTGTGCCTTGAAATTAAGTTGAGGAGTTTAATAGCAGACCCTTTGTCACGTAAAGGAGAACACAGCAGAGAGAACACTGCAAATGGTAGCAGAGTGAAACCTGTTGATGAGAATGAGATACAAATCTCCAGAGCTGTCAGTGAATTCCACAGTTATGTAAGCCTGTGCCTTAACTACGCAGAAATGGAACAATCAGGAAGCCCAGGAAACAACGTGTTCATGAGTCTTACAGGTTAACCAATATGGAAAAAGAAGCTACTATTGTCAGCAGATACATCCTGGGTACATTTTGTTGTTGGGTTTTTTTTTTGCTTTTCAAAGGAATCCAAAAAGTACTTATTAATTAGAGGCAGTGATCAAGGAATTTTGCCATTACCAGAGCTACTATTACGAAGAAAGCATTACCAATACGGTTGTGATTCTGATACCTTAGCTCCCATTAGACATTGAGAAATTACCTGAGGATTGTTTTTAATATCTTCTTTTGCATTTTCTATTAAAGACGACTTTTCCCTAAAATAAAAGTTAATTAAATTAGAAGTGCTGCAAAAAAAGTAAATAAATAAAGGGGACACCTTTAATGCACAAACTGCCCCCCCTTACTTACAAAGAATCTTCCTGGCTCTGAGTATACTGAGAAAATAAGGTAGTGTCTTGTGATGAGTCTAAATTGTTGTACATAGCAGGAATACCAATTCTGAAACAAAACCAGAAATGATTAAGTTGGACTATTAATATATTGGATGAGAGTGGGTAGTATGATGTATCACAAGACAGCAAATTCTTGTTATGAAGTTGACTTCTAAACTCTTAAAGACTACTCAAACAGCAACATGCATTACAGTATGGATTGCTGTAAAAGAAGCAATGCAGCATGTACCGAGTATCAGGAGACTCTGTAAGCACACACTCCACTCCACACTCTGGAAAAGAAAAGACACAGTATTGCTATCTGCCACTGCAACCTCACCGTCCAACTGGAAAAAGAAACAAAGCGGATGTGGGTCACCATTTATCCCCTGAATCACCCGCACCAAATTCAGTTCCAACCATGCTTATGGGTGTGTGTGGGTAATGAAGAGCTGTGGGCAGGATCCCACTGTGCAAAGAATTCATCAGCACGAGCTGACTACATAACCCAACTGTGTTCCTGTAAAACACAGCTGCACACAAGGTTTGCCTGTGCTCTTTTAGCGACCACCTGCCTGAAGATCCTAGTGTAATTTTCTTGCAGAGAAAAAGAGGATCATTCTAAGATTCCCTTCTTACTAAGATGAGTTTTTGGAATATCCTGATTTCTGATACGCTGCTGACATAAAAGTTCTCTTTCAAAGCTAAGAGTTTTCCCTGCAGATCAGGTGAGAACTCCCTTTTAATTCCACAGAGAAGAAAAACGTCAGCTTTAATTCATGTTGCAAGAGTCATGAGGTACAAACGTACCTCCAAGCATCAAACAGATAACAGAACATATTTAATCCAAGTAGGAAATGTAGAACAGAGAATAACTGGATTGCTTTAAGACAGTAAAGCAAGGAACTTTGTTAGCTTTAAATGTTTTAACTTGAAAGGAAGACAAGGAAATAATTACAGTAATCTGAAATACAGGGCCTGAAGTTGTGTCTATTTGATGTTATCTAACAAAACAACATTCCACATCAAGTTTAAAAGAATGAATGACAAACCTCTTTGACCTAAGCACTTCCTTTTGATGCTCTGTCAATATCCTTGCTTTTGTTTCTGGGGGAATGAACACAAAATCAACAGACTTCTCCTCTTCCAGAAGTACGTCACTTTTAGGCTTTGAAGCTGAAAACTCCAATTTCAACTACAGAAAGATAAAAAAAAAACCCCAACCTGGATTAGAAACAAAGTAGTGGAATTGAAAACTGCTTTGTACTTCAGGTAGAGCCACCCAGAACGAAACAGCTTCCAGGTAAGCACAGTTCTCTCAGCACGCTGAATGGGCACACATCCCTCAGCAGGGGCTGACTGCACTGAAAGAACTGCTGGACAAGACTTAAGAATGCCAAAAACAAGCCAGTGTCCTTCCTTGTTCTCAGGCACCTTTACCCATTTTGACTGCTATCAACTGCAGGTTTAGGAAGGAATACAAAAGCTCTGACTGTTTGAGCACGATCCCTGCCACCTTAACCTACCAGAAGCTGGTTTATCACTGAATATATGGTTAAGCACAAAAACAGTTAAATCATAGTGATGCTACGCAGGGCTGTAATGATGCTTGTAGCACTTGTTTCCTCTGCATCAGCATCACACAAAAATGAATACCAGTGTTCACACAGAACAGCACAGTGCCATGCCTGCTTCACCTCCAGAAGGGAACTGTGCAGTTGCAGTCAAAAGGCAACGTACTGAATTTCAATAAACTCCCATACAGAGAAGTGTCAAGACAGTGAAGTGCACTGTAAGGTCAAATAGTGCCAGAGATCACAAGGCCACTGTCAACTGACTTCCCTCTATAGCGTCAGACAGCTCTGGGGGAATGAGAAGACACCTGTACTATCTGCTCTGGGAGTGAAGTAACAAGAGACCAACTGCAAGCTTAGCAGGGATGTGCTTCAACACCAAAAGAAATGGTAGGAGATCTACCCACCCCTTTCGGGGCCATTTCAGAACCCAAGCCATCATCAACTGCCTGACTCTGCAGCACAGGATTTAACGAACATCTCAGTGGGTAACAGTGAGTTCTCCTGTGAAGAAATGCTGAGGGAGCTGGGCTGGTTTAGCTTGGAGAAGAGAAGGCTGTGAGGAGATCTCACTGCAGCCTTCCAGTACTGGAAGGAGTTTACAAGCAGGAGGGGGACTGACTTTTCACATGGTCTGAAAGTGACAGGACAAGGGGGAATGGCTTTAAACTAGAAGAGGGGAGATTTAGGTTAGATGTTAAGGAGACATTTTTAACTCAGAGGATGGTGAGGCACCAGCACAGGCTGCCCAGAGAGAGGCTGTGGATGCCCCATCCCTGGAGGCACTCAAGGCCAGGCTGCATGGGCAGCAACCCTGCCCATGCAGGGGGTTGGAACTAGGTGGTTTTTAAGGTCCCCCACAACCTAAGCCATTCTATGACTCTGTGATCCATCAGGCAGCCTTCCATGATCCCTCCTTAAAACTCAATCTGTAAACTTACCAGAGAACTCAAACAAACAAAATTAACAAGGTGTGCTCTACACTTCAGTTTGTAAGAAAAAAATTCAAGTAAATCATTAATTCCAGCTCAGAATTTCCAACAGAACAGCAGATTTTGATTGTCACTTATCAGTAAAGGCCTCACCTTTGCAGACGTGAGCTGCACATTATCAGACTTGTCTTTTACTTCATTTTTCAGTTCACTTGTCTGGGCCAACATAGAGTCTCGTTTCTGACCCACGTTTACTTCCATCCCACTCAGCTTTGCATCCCATTGGGAGTTTTCTGCCTATTCAAATAAAAATACAGTGAATACATTGTATGAAGCAACTTCAAGCTGAAACCCACCGAGATGTGCTCATTGCTACAGCTGATCACACTCGTTTTCATCTAAATTATGTACAGAACTTAAATCATTATTTTGAACAAGCTCATAGGATTCCAGATTTAAAATGCATTAACTGAGGCAGCTCAGTCTTTTGTTGAGTGTTTATACAGCACGGTTTCTCATCCCAGACATGAAGTAATTGCAAGCCAATTCCACTAAAAATCAAACCTGACCTTTGCAGCACCTTCTGAATCATTCCCAGGACGTTACACACAATTAAACACCCACAGGGAAAACAAAACATTTACCTCATCAGAGAACGGGCCGCTCTGTTCGTCAGCTACGGCAATGCTTTCAAAACCAGGCAGCAAGAGTGGCATTTTCTGTTTGGCTTGGCTCAACACAGGTCTGCTCAACAAAACAATTCAGGCTTGTGAGAAGCATGCAGGAATACCAGCAGGTACCCCAGCTGTCAGCACAGGCAGAACGTGAACTGTACCCAGAGCAATGCTAACATGGGGTATGTAACCTGAGATCTCTTTCTTGAGAGTATTACAGCCCACAGCTGTAGAATTAAGTTAAATGAGTCTAAAGATAGATTACCAGGCATATGAACAGGAGGGGGAACGGCTGTTTATGAGGGTGGATAATGAAAGGACCAGGGGGAATGGTTTTAAACTGAGACAGGGGAGGTTTAGGTTGGATATTAGGAGGAAGTTTTTCCCCCAGAGGGTGGTGACGCACTGGAACAGGTTGCCCAAGGAGGCTGTGGATGCCCCATCCCTGAAGGCATTCAAGGCCAGGCTGGATGTGGCTCTGGGCAGCCTGGTCTGGTGGTTGGCAACCCTGCACACAGCAGGGGGTTGGAACTGGATGAGCACTGTGGTCCTTTCCAACCCAGGCCATTCTGTGTTTCTATGATTTCTTGAACACTCTTCCAAGCTCTCTAGAAACCACATATTTACATCACCCTGCATAAGCAAGCAACATACTAGCTGTGTTTTCCTTCCACAATCGTGTCCTTAGCTAAGAGTAGCTCTTACACTCAGAGAGGACCTGCTTAATGCTGCAGTGACCTTTATATACCTCGTTCCAGAACAATTCACACACAATGTGCACAGCAATAAAAACCCATCTTACTTTAATTCTTCAGGGTACGCCAGGGATGCAGCCTTAGCAAACGTTGTGTTCCAGAAGTTGGCGCACTGCTTGCGGATCTGTTTGCTCTTATGCTGAAATAGCACACAGAGCAATGGGAAAAGCTGCTCCAGCAGCTCGCTGTCATAGCAGCCCGTGCAGTGGGACTGTAAGCACAGGATGATCTCAGCCAGGAGTTTTTCAAGCTGAGGAAGGGAAGAAGCAATACATACATATTTCTTAGGTTTTCATTCAAATATTGCACATATTCTCTATTCAATCTTGTGATTTAAGAAAAAGGCAGCTAACAGACAATAACAGCCTGAATACACCAATGTAGAAACCACACCACAGAACAAGTCTCACTAAAGCTTGCACTCCCTTGCCTTAGTTACTGCTCTAGTTCAGCATGGTTTAGAAATCACATCTCCACCTTCACTATAATGTTGTTCAGAATCCAGGACGAACAGCAAAACCTCAGCACAGCCCTTACATCTCCCCAGCCCCAACTGCTTCTCCAAACTCACCTTGCTGTTAAGATTGCTGTATGCTTTAGGTACATCTGCAAGCCTGCCAAAACAAAAAAGAGCTATGAAATATTTTGCTCTCATTTATCCCAAGGGTTAAACACAGACTCTCAAGCACTGCACGACAGCTTTAATACACAACTCAGTGAAGTAATGCTGTGAAACACACCCACTGCACTACTCTTGAACTAAGTATTTAAAGGAAGGTTAGCCTTGAGCTTCCACTGATAGATCTTAACTTCAAGAACTAATGGAAAGATTAACAATTAGTACAAACTTGCTATTAATACACATTTATAATTGCAAGTGTTGGGGTTCTTTATGGATGTTGAGGAGGCTCCCAAGTCTGTATTTGCTTGCATATGCTTTTCCTCAAAAAAATATATCCAATGCTCACTTCTCCTATTCAATGAGTAACTGTACAAAACACTCAAAGCAAGGCAGATGAGATGGGAGACAGAGAGGTGGTGCTCAGTCCAACCTCGCAGAGGAGCAAATGGATTCTTGCTGACAGGGACTCAGATTTTAGACTAGAGCAGTAGCAGCCCTGCTTCAAATGTCAGTTAACAGCCACAAAACCACATTCACAGGCTGACCAGAAGCATGCTGCCCTACCCTCCTCCTTCCCAAGAGGCTGGAAGCTGTACTCCATTCACCCCCTTATCCTGAACAAACTCTTCATACCCTGTATCATCCACAGATCAGGAACTATTCCCTGGCAGCCCCTCCCACCAAGCTCATCCTAAATCCCATCCTATCCTAGGAAGAAAAGCCACGAAGGACTGAAGTAAGAAAACCCCATACAAAACAAAAACAAAACCCAAAGAAAACAAGAAGCACTCAAGCAAGCAAACACCTTTCTTCTCTCTGCTTAAACGCTCACACATGATCCTACTGCACTTAACCAGTTCTGATTCAAGTAGAAGGTGCCCTGAAAGCTGTCAAACTTTGAAGCTGGAAGTTCTTACTGTCCTACTGCCATCCTAGCACTAAAGGTTTGAAAACCCCAGAGCCATGTTTAAATACACCGTGTGTACAGACTGCACAGCGTTCCCCTGCTATGCAGCACTGCAGTGAGTTCAGTGCTCCAACCATTATTTAAATACTCACTTTGTTTTTTCATAGAACACTGCCAGTGGTTTTGAAAAGACTGCAAACATGGTCCCAACCACTGAAGGCAATGAAACGTGGCTGACGATGTTGTGAAGAACAGCAATCACTGAATGACCAACGGAGGCCAATGGTTCTGGGCAGATTTCTTCAGAACCGAGAGCATGGAAGGAGTCCAGTAACATCACCAGGAGCTTGAACAGGGAGGAGAGCTTCCCAAGGGGCTCCCTCTTCTTCTTAGACCAGTCAGTGGGTGTCTGTGGAGCTACCATTAAAAAGATACATTTATTTTTTCCTATACAACCAACACGCATCACAACAAAACACATCTTAACTTCCTTGCTGTATGGGAAACACAACTTTGATTCCTGAACTATACCTACATAGGAAGTTTTGAACCAGTTCTAATAGAAAACATACACTTCCCAATAGATAACTTTATCATACCATACAGACAGCTCTCACTCCTTTTATTTGTATTTACTGCTCACCCACATGACTGTTTTTAAGCATCTTTAATGCCTGCTTGCAGAAGAGAGCAGCCACACCAGAGCTGTTAGCTGGCAGGTGTGAATTCAGGCTAGGGGGAAGGAAGGGGAGCTATCAAGCTTCAGAGTGAAGTCTCCATCATGTTTTTGCTCACCAGTATTCCCCATTAAAGCACATCATTCTTTCAGCAGCCCAACATTACTGTATTACTATACATATCTTTTATATATATATATATTTATAATATTTACTATAATGTATTTATAATATATTATAGTATATTATATATACTATAAGATATTCAGCTAGGGCAGAGAAATTATGAAAGACATCGAGTTTTAGACTGAATTAATTCATTTTGGAAACCAGTTCTTTACATTTTTGCCAATTCCTTAGCTAAGATGCAAAGTGGATACTGACTATTGACATCCCACAGCCATCACTTCCACCTACATTAACTCTAATTTTCAGCCAAACCTGAAAGAAACCAACAGAAAACCCCAAGATTTAAGTATTTACTTACATCTATTTTTTGGCTGATATTTAATACCATAGGGTGCAAAGTTGATGCAGTCCACCATAACTGCCACAACGTGGGTGAGCCCATCCAGCATCGCAGGCATCTGAGGAGGCAACAGAAGTCATCAGCAAAGCCCAGACATGCTACAGTGGCAGAAAAACAGTGCTGGGCACAGCAATGCTGGATAGCTTTTAGGTTTCAAAGAAGGCATGAAGTTTTTGTGCGCTGTCAGGTGAGACAAAGATCAGCTTGCATAAATGTATTCTAGAGCAGACTTAAGATTCAGACTTCCCACTCTGTACAACTAATACATAAGCATATATATATATATAAAATCTAAGGAAGAGAAATAGTAACAGGCAGCTGTAAGGCACACAGGTCAATGTTAAGGCAGAACATGCTACCAAACCTCAGTGTCCCTCTGTTCAGCCACTGGACTCAGTCTGACCAGCCACTGTAGCACAGCAGCAAGCTTTTCATTCAAAGAACCACACTCAGGAAGCACGAGTCACTGCTAGTGCACACAAAGATCCATTTTGAGCACTTTCTTCCAGTTCACCTCAAACCCTTGTAAACAATGAAGAGCTCCACTTGCTTTTACAAGGAACATCGACGACAGGAGCCAAGAAGTCTGCACCACTGTAACTTCCAGACTGAAGCACTCCACTCTTCAAGTTCAGCCCAATGAACCATTTCTGATTTTTGAGAACTGAACTGACCATCAGGATAGAGCAGCACCAAAT
The DNA here is from genome assembly GCA_016647715.1 of Pavo muticus. Taxonomy (NCBI): domain Eukaryota; kingdom Metazoa; phylum Chordata; class Aves; order Galliformes; family Phasianidae; genus Pavo; species Pavo muticus. Next base: position 1,624,901 of record JACDJE010000148.1, read on the forward strand.
GAAAGTTACACTGTTATAATCCAGAGCTGATATTTTCCAATTCAATTCTCCTGCTTCCTCCTTTTACTGTATTTTTTTTCAGAAGATGCTCAACATGCACTCACAAAGGATTTGACCTCCTGAAGCCAATATCCACTGACACCTACAGACACTGCTTCCCCACAACATGCCCTTGAACACAGGCAAGAGGTGATGCAAAGGCTTCACTTTGCTTTACTGGTGAAGCCTATGTTTTAGTGTGCAAGGCTGAGAGCACAGAGCAAAGATGCCCTCTGAATGCTCCACTATCCTCCTTCCTCACCAAAACAGCCTTGTGGCATTTGCTAATTGAACCTAGAGGTACACCATGCATACCAAACTTCAGCCAAACCATATTTACCGTAACGATGGCATCCAAACCAGCACCACTTAAATGCTTAGAAGCCAAGTCCAAAGACTCAACTTACTTTAACATTCAAGCATTATCATTTATTTTTACTCCTTTCTTTCGATCCATTTCTAGTTCAGCTCCCAGCAGTAAAATGAAACAGCTTTAAGCCAGACACAAGACACTTCAAATTACAGCAATTACTCCATTCAGGTTTACAACAGATGCTTGCACAAGTCTGTCCCGTAACACATTTTGCTGAAGCACTTCTGTAGTTCAATATCACTGGTTTATACTCACTACTGGAGTTTCACCTTCTAGCCCAGATATTATTTTGGCACACAGTTCTTCACAGCACAGGTTTTCTTCTGCTGTTGCAACCAGAGCAGCACAGCGAGCAAAGGCTCTGTACAGGTCTGACCAAGCACGCAGCAAGGACTTCATAGTTGGCTTTAACAACAAAAAGGGAAAGTCTGTAAGTATCAACCTCTGAGCACAGAGATAAAGGCTTGCTTTAAGTGTTCTGCTATCAGAAGCTGAATTCCCATCTCAAAGCAGTGGTCTAATGCGTGTGGTAAAAGCAGCTCCACTCTGAGATGAGCTTGCACTTCACAGGTTTAATATAACCCACGCTGCTTCTGATCAGCATCAGCACGGACAGTTACCTGGGGAAATTCCTCAACAGGGAAGATATGGGATACTGGTAGCAACAGAGCATTATAAACAGCATTGAAGTTGTGCTCCAGAGCATCACCTTGATTCACTTCGTTAGTCTGCAATGAGAAAATGCACTGGTGAAGCAAACTACAGAACTTCAGTGACAAATTCTGCATGCATTTGTTTGGAACGTGGAGGTTGCACAAGCTGAACAGCCAGCTGTGCTTTTAAATTAGCTACTTCTCCATTCTTTCAGAGCTCATGTTGATCTTACTGTTTAAACAGGCAAAAAGCATTTGTAAGAAATACCAGAATAACCCCTTAATTTAAGAGAAAAAGAGCATGAAAATGCATGTTTTATGTATTAATGCTGCAGTGATGCCAGCAACCTGCATAAGACACCTAACACAGCTTGTGACAGATACTCTTAAGACTTTTACATCTCTTGACTGCATGATGGTTAGTTCAATGTTTCCTACACTGCAATGAGCTGAACCTGTTGAACAGGACTGTTGACATGACTGCAAACGCTCATACTAAGGCTGCACGCCTTCCAGTCCCATAAATACCACCACAGCTTATAGAACTTAATATTATACAACAAGCACCTCCTACAAGCACCCCAGGAGAAAGTATAAGCACACGTATAAGTATAAGCACAGAATTTTGCTGGCTGTTTATTGGGGTGTGGGAGAGTGCTGGGAAAGAGAACAGAGAAGTCACTATACCCTGTTAATCCAGTCAGTCAGAGGGTTAACAACAATACTCCACATCCTCCAGAGATGCTCCTTGTTTTCCACCTGCTTGGCATTCTGGTTAATAACACACAGCACAGATTCACTGAAAGCCAATGGAGATGAAGGCCCAGATAAAACATAGCGCATCAGAGCTTCCAGAATGATGAAGAATCTAGGGAAGGAAAGTTGGAAAGGTGAGAGGCTTCTTCAGCTGCATTAGGAAGAGGATTCTAGACAGGCTTCAACTCTAAGGGACTTTGTTATTGAAACAAAAACCCATAAGAAACAACACATACCTCTCATCTGTCACACACCACTCCAGGAGGTTGTTATGGAAAGGCAGCTGAACTAAGAACAAAGCTGGTGTGCCCTTGTAAAAGGAATTGAAGAGGTCAAAGCAAGCAATACACTGATCAAATGAAACAGCTGTCTCACTTCAGGGTGCATCACCTTCTGTAAGCCAGGAATTCACAGCCGTATTAACAGTTGTCAGAAACTGTAAGTTCTAACACTTCAAAGCAAAAATCAGCTGGAGAACTGAACTTCTGCTTAGATGGGATTGTGAGGGAAGAGCAATTATACTACAACTGAAGTAATTAAGCACCTTTGAAAAGTGACAGGCTTTGCAGTACTTAATCACCACGTCCTTGACACAACACGTGAGGATAGGTGTACTTCATGCAAGCACTGCACACCGTAATACAAGTAAAAGCTGTATGTAAGGGCTGATCAAGTACCTGCACATCTGCAGACACAACATCCTAACGCCCTGAACCATAGAGACAGGCAAGGAAGGATGCCAGACTTACATTTAGAAGATCCATATCAGCAATCTGATAAGCTGGTGATCCCAATACTTTCGGAGGTAATTCCTTCACAGTAATATCAATGAGGGACTGAGGGAAGGAGGGGAAAAGAAGAAAACAATGCCATCGTGCATCTTTCTTTTGAGGGTACTGCTATTCTACACAACACCACAAACTACAAGCCAAAGGGTAACAACTGCTTCCCTTTAGTGAAAGGACGAAACGCACTGTGAAAGCAGCAGTCATCTAAAGCAGAAGGTGCTGCTAAGTCACACACCCACACTGCTGCCAGGTCTGAAAGACACTTCTCAAGAAGCCCTTAAGGAGCACCAGGCCATTAGATCACAATGGCATGACTTACAGTTCATACCAAACATCTTGGACCTTAAGAGGCCACTCTGATAAATTAATCTGGTAAAAGATGCAGAAGACTACAATCAGAACACAGAGAATCAAGTGGAAATTAGATTAAAACAAGTAAAAACACAACCCCAACCTACCAGTATTTTCTGCACAGGAAGAGAATTCGATCTAACCATGTTTTTTAAGGCCTGGAGCAACATGGTCAGTACTTCTGATCCCTGCTTTTCCTTCTTATTACCTGGAATAAAGCGTACTTACAGTTAGAGCAGAACAAAGCAATGCTCACCAACCATTATTTAAAGCTTAAATGTAATGTATTGTAGGACCATAAGAAATTCTGTGTGCGTTTATAAACATACATCAGACCGTTAAACAAACCTGGTACCAGGGCTCTCTGAAAAGCAGTGTAACCAAAACACTTCAATTAGACAATCCCTCACCTAAGTGAAACGGAAACACCTTCCTGCTATTAACATTCAGCTCTGACAAGTTAAAAGAGAAGCTGATATGTGAAGTTTTGGATGTATCCAAGCAACACACATCATTTCTGAACGCTGTAATCATAAACAATATGACATGCTCCATTATCAAGGCTCTTTAGACAAGAACTTGTATTTATGTATCTGTAAAGAGATTACGAGATAATGATCTGCTACAACATAGGAAATGATTAGGGAAAGAAGAGGTAGACAATCACCTAACGAGGAATTTACACTCCTGTGAGCAACACACCAAACACTGAGGAGTGTTCTTAATACTGAAGTCCTGGTGCAGAACCATTTTTGGAAATGGGAACTTTTTTTTGTCAATAAAAGAGGTTCAGATGCTTCTGCCTTAGTGCTAATGGAACACAGCTGCAGCCACGTGCCACCCTGACAAGCCTCCATGGATCAAATCCAGAATGATACCCATTTGGGCACACAGATGAAAGAGACCAGTTCCAAAAACAACTGCTGCTGATGCCTAAAAGCTGCTCCTACCAGCAATGAAACAAGTATTTCTTAAGGGCAGCAGTAACACAAAGTACACTTCTCACCTGATTCAATAGCTGCTTTCACATGTCCATTTATGTCCTTCCAGATATTATTCAGCATAGCTTCTACAAGGTAATGATATTTCCATTAACTATGTGATAAAAGCATTAAGTTTAAATACACACTGTGTTAAACAACTGCAATGATGTGAGCAGGCACTGAAATAAGCTTCAGAACCAAGTTCTGTTTAAGCAGTGTCAGCAGTGGAATATTACAGAAAGCAAACATTACCTCCTAATGTGTTCCTCCCCAGCATCACTTGCAGAAAAGCAATAAAATTCCACCACTCAGTTCTTACCAGGAACTTCTTTTCCAACTGCAATAAATCCATCCTGAACCGCATTTATAAACGTGCTGGCGTGCTTACAAAAGAAGGACGGGCTGCCGATCAGGGGCTGCTGGAGAGGCTCTAGGAGGAGAACAAAGCCAGGTCTGTAAAGCTGTTCATACACAGCCTGCCTTTAAGATAAGCCTTAACAAGGAAGAGACTTAAAGCTTTTCACACAATCAAAAACAACTTCCAGTCTGAAAGATGACAACAAACACTAATAAATAAAGTGTTTTATGTTGATGGATGTCTTTTTAATCCAACAAAGTGATTCATTTCACATGATGCAGAAGCACATGGAAAAAACATAACTCACTGTATGGGAACTGTTGAATCACGGCCTGAACCTCTGATTGACCACCTGAGGCAAGCGCTGAGTCAGCCATGGAAGCACAGGTGAAGGCAATGCAGCTGTGTGCCCGGAAGGGGAGGAGCCAGGCTGCACCTCTCCAAGACCCAATTTAAGGGCTGACTGCCACAAAGGAAGGATCTCTTCCTGGAGATCGCTCCTTCTGGAGTCTTGTGAGCCTACAACACTGGTGAGCACCTTCTCTCTCTATTTAACTATTCTTACCAGCCTAACTTCTCTGTATACCTGTTAACCTTACAACCTGTTAACCTTACACTCACGTACCTAAACTAAGCACAAGCTTGTTTCGCTTTGCAAAATCCAAAACTTCCGGTCCCATCAAGAAGTGAAGCAGCATTTCAATTCCCAGAAGCTGAATGGAAGGAATTGCCACCAGTCCTGCAGTACTGGAATTCAAGTTCATCCTTGGTGTGGCTGGACTTGCAAATGGGTAAGGACCTAAGGAGGGGGAATAAAGAATAAGAATGTTGCCTCGTATTTCACCTTAGTAAGTGAGAGGAAAGACACAGTAACCAAAAGCCCACACTAGGGACAGGAATAAGTCATAGAACAGGGTTGGCTGCAGGGACCTCCAGCAGTCTGATTTTAAGTAGACACCTCTATTCAAAGTAGCATTTAACATCACAGTAATAACCATGGGTTCTGAAAGTACATGCCTTCCAACAGCTGCATCAAAGCCACAGACAGCAGGCTTGGTTCTGGCAACAGGAGTTGCCAAGGAAGCTGTGGCTATAGAGCACATTAGAAACACTACATTACACACACACACACACACCCCCCTAAAACACCACACAACAAATCTGAGGCTTCTAGTTATGGCAGTGTAGAGTTACTTAAGCTGAGTGTTAGGCTTTCCATGCAGAGGAGAGGCAGTTCCTCAACAAACAATGTAAAGCTCAGTTAGTACGACTTTCCATACACTTACAGTAGGAAAGTTACTGATATATTCATGATCACTGCCTTACTATTCAGAAATAGCACTGAAAACATCCCAGGACTGGGACTGGCACAGACAGGGAGCACTTATCAACACACAGAAAGCAAAGTTTCAACTCCAAGCTCCTATGCAAAAGTGAGTGCAAACTGAGGACACGAAGGACTGGCCCTCCACAGTTTGATGAGCACGACTTTGTAAGCATGGGATGCTGCCTACAACAGCCTTAGTTTTAACCAGCCTAAATCACCACCTCTGGAGTTGTCTGCATGCTCATCTCCAAATGGAGAAGCACAAACACGTTACACAAAACACCTCCAGCTCCTACATTTAGGATACAGGGGAAACAGGCCTGTCCTTCCATACCTGGTTTCTGTGGAGGGTTTGCTAAGTTGGGATTGGATGGCACACGTGAGGGAGTTCCTTGTACTGCAGCAGGAGAATCTACACTTAGAGTGCTCTGGATTAATGGTATGCAGACCTGCAAAGATACCAAATCCCAATGAAAACGAGCATGATAAACAAGCCATAAACCAGAAAGAACCCATGCACTGCGAGTACCAGACTGCACTGCTGCTCACAGCATCAGTTTTCAGTGTGCTTACAATGGTATTCCTAAGACAAAGTACAAAGCATGGAAACTGATACACAAATGGACAAAGAAAACAAAGACTCATGCTAGAAACGATCCATCTGTACTCTGTGTGAAAGGGTGGGTAATTTATTTACTCTCATCCTGAATTTGGTTTGATAAAGCTCAGATTCCTGGTGGAAACATTTTCTTCATTGTAATGTGAGTGGCAATGGAACACCTGGTCATTTTCCTATCATCTTCTCTCAATACTTTGTCACCTTTTCTGTATGTGCTTCCTATGGTGACTCTCTAAGAGCACAGTGAAAGGACAACACAGCCCCCATGTAACCTGCCCACGTTTGCTGCTGCTCAGCACCAAGTGCAGACTTCTACTAAGATGCCCTTATCCATGCAAATACATTACCAAAATCCTTTAGAACTGAAAAAAGCTGTAAGCATATATAATATGCTATACACATACACAGCATACACACCCACAGGGCAGCCTTGGCTCCTTAAGAGAGTTTTATTTTAATAATGAACTAGAAAAGGGAAAAGCAAGTACAGAAAAAGCTAAGGTAACAAGGAGCAGGCTTAGCATAGTTGCTTAATTAATGCTGAGGGTGCAAAACTGTGACCATTTCCAGCTTTATTACCTGTTCAAAGTTAGCAGGCAGCTGAGGTCCCAGCCTCATCAGCAGATACCACCAGACCTCCAGCTTGGTCAGCGCCAAGGCCTCTGTTCTCACATGGATTGAGCTCAGTGGCTGCATCAGCAGTTTCAGCCTTTTAGCACTGCACAAAATATCTTGAAGGAAGGAAAAAAAAGGTATGTTAAGCAATGTAATTAAATGATTGAATTACAAAACAACCAAAAGGGAACTTTTAAGTTCACGCTCCTTCTTAACGTTTTAGCTCAAAATATAAGAACACTTCTCAGAATTAACACCCCTTGTGACCACATTGATCTTTCAGACCATTTTACGGCCCTGAGAGTTATCTGGAATGCCCCTGAAACCAGAAGGCATCTCCTTCCAGTCTGAAATCTACTGAATGCCAGTGTAAGCAGAAGGAAGTTCACTTTTGCTTGCGATGTTAGAGTAATATCTACCACTGCAGAAGAAATACACAGGTTCAGAATGTTTGGTTTTAACTGCAGAATGAGTATGGCATGCTGAGGCCACAAGTGATCTAGCACTGAAGCAGAAATAGCCCAGCATGCTTGGACATACGTTTGCCCAAGCCTAAGCAAGCACTCAGAGAAATGCTTAGCCAGCTCTGCAGCATCACAAGCTACCTGCAACCTCTACCAAACTGCTGACAGACTGCTTCTGCAGCATGCAAGCCATGATGAAACACTCCACATAACAGCAGTATTGCTATATGGATGCTATCTTCTGCTAGAAGCATGACTTTGTTAATTCATCTATGGAAACAGCCATCTGAATGAGTGACCAGATGGAAAACAAATCAGCACAACTTCAATTCATCTAAACAAAGAACTGTGAGCACTCAGCTGCTTCTCCAGGACACAAAGCACAATCAAGGTAAATACTCGGGGTGTTGTGACATGCTGGACTTCTTTAGGTCTCAGTCACACCTTCTCAATAGATTTCCAAAAGCACTTTTTTCTTCACACCTTCAGGATAGTGAAGAACTGCTCTCCCCACTTAATCCATGCAGCACCAGATCAGATCTGCAAGGCTTTTGTCTCCAGTTCACTGCTGACTTTGGCTCAGCTGAAGTGTTACCAACAAAGCTATCTAGTTTTATCCATTTCTCCTAGCAGCAAAATTAAGATAGAACTACTGATCAAATTACATCATTTCTCCTGATAGCATCTATTGCTACATCCATGTAGCTTTGACCTCTATAACAAAGAAGGAAACACTATCATAGAATCACAGAATGGCCTGGGTTGAAAAGGACCGCAATGCTCATCCAGTTGCAGCCCCCTGCTGTGTGCAGGGTCGCCAACCAGCAGCCCAGGCTGCCCAGAGCCACATCCAGCCTGGCCTTGAATGCCTGCAGGGATGGGGCATCCACAGCCTCCTTGGGCAACCTGTTCCAGTGCGTCACCACCCTCTGGGTGAAAAACAGCTACTCTTTCAGTTACATGAAGGGACCACTCAGAACAATTCAAGTTAACTTTTTTTTTTTAACCTACCTGGATTTAGAGCAAAATTATCTATTAGACTCTTCCACGCAATGAAAGCTATTTTCTTGACCACTGGTGAGCCACTCCGGAATCCAAGCTCCTCCAGCTGCAGCAAGGAATTGATGAAACTGCCACTACGATGCAGGGTCTGAAAACAGAGCAGTCCACCAAGTTACAATTGCTATGTTGTCAAAAACACAAAATCAGAACTCTTTAGAGAAGCAGAATCACTGCTTGCCTGCTTACCTTCCCAAGCAACTTGACAAACAGCGGCCACAGCTTTAATACATACGTCTCATTTTTTGTAGAAAACAATTTCTGAAGCTCTGAAATTAATTTCTGTAGGTAGAAAGGAAAATTTGTAACAGGAATACATTCAAATCATTTTAAAAGTTACGTCCTCAAAGCAATCACACCTGCAGAGACAGGACCAAGCTGCTATTTGTAGATCAGAAAGGTATCGCTTTGCACCACACAGTGTTTGCTGTTGAGTCAAACGCTGCTGCCACACGGTTACCTTCTTTCTTGAAAGGAAGAGCTGGCTGCAATTACTGATCCTTAATTACTTGTAGCCTCTCTAACTTGTTTAGCTTGAGGTAGGGGACACAAAATTGCAGCCCATCACTTATGATCGTAAGGAAGAAGCCAGATCATGCAATCATCATGGAATCACAGAATGGTTGGGCTGGAAGGGACCCCAAGGATCATGAAGCTCCAACCCCCCCCACCACAGGCAGGGCCACCAACCTCTACATTTCATACCAGCCCAGGCTGCCCAGGGCCCCATCCAACCAGGCCTTGAACACCTCCAGGGATGGACGGGGCATCCACAGCCTCTCTGGGCAGCTGTTCCAGCACCTCACCACTCTCATAGTAAAGAACTTCCCCCTGACATCCAACCTAAATCTTCCCTCCTTCAACCTAAAACCATTTCCCCTTGTCCTGCCATTATCTACCCTTGTAAAGAGTTGACTCCTCTCCTGTTTATAGGTCCCTTTAGGTACTGGAAGGCTGCAATGAGGTAAGCAAATTCTCTTTAAGAAACAACTAAGTGTAATGATACTATTTACGAGCTAATGCTGTCCAGACAGGTGTTGAAACATTTTTCCTCACTGATAACTGTCAGAAATGGTTTTCAGTGGTCACATGCTTACCTTGCTATTTTTCTGTCAGAACTGCTGTCATCATGAAGCTGCTGCCAACACACACTGGCAGCAAAAAACAACTCTCCAGACTACCAGACAGACCCTCAACCCCTGATCACTGCTGCTTTCTCCAGCCAGAAGGCACAGCATTTCCACTTACCGTGGTCATCAGATGCTCAGTCACAGCTGCCACCTCCTGCTGTTTCTGGAGCAGCAGTGGCATGCCTATCTCCAGCGCAGTGGCACCTCGCAGCTGCACTTTGTGGGCTGAATGGACGACCAGAGGGATGATCAGCTTTGCCCACCTCACAGCCTCTTCTCCCATCTGGGCTGGAGCTTGCTCCATTAAGCTGAAATCAGAAAGCAAACAGACATATTGCTCACACATCCAAAGGTAGTCTTAGTATAACCAATTAACGTTCCAGTTCAACTTCTGACGTACAGGAAGTCATCCCAAACCATTTTAGAACATCAGACTTCGACTTAAAATTGCAGTACTGAGGTATGTTTCCATCTCCCTTGAACCAGAGCTGACATTTACAGCTGTCCTTCCTGTTCTACCACTACTTTTCAGGCATCTGAGCTGAAAGGAAAGGAAAGCCAACACAAAATAATAAAGCACCACTAAGTGTGGTGCTGCACCACTGAGCGTGGTGTTCTCCACAAACAACTGTAACAGATTTACAAGAGAGTGAAGTGCACAGTTAGGGAAATGCAAATGGCTGGAAAAGAACAACAAAACCAGCTTCTGTGCTAGAGAAAACTGATGTATTAGGTATCAAATAAGCAAACAGCTACTCCAACTGTTTTGCTTTAACATGTAATTGCAGTTCAAGTCAGATACAGAAGGTTTGTATCTCTGTGAGGGGGGAAATTATCTGAACATACTCACTAATAAAGAACCTAAAAGGCAAAATGTGACTATTCTAGCACTGCTGACCAGAACAGTGCACTCAGTGCAAAAGCCTGCTTTGGAAATAATCAGGGCTCTCATGTTTTTAAGCAACAAGGAAAGACATTTTTAAACAAAAACCCATTCGATGGCCAAGAACTTCCCAACCACGTGGGAAATGTAAGAACATAATGTAAGAAGGGCACAACAGGCTCTAGAAATGATTCTCAAGCAGTCATTAAAAAATGAAAGCAGTGAAGGTTTTTCTGAATGCTGGCTGCCTTCTGTGTCAGAATCAGCTGCCACGTTACCATAAGCAGAATGTTTTGCAAATGAAGCAGTTCAGAACTGCTGGGAAACAGACAGAAATGGTAGTTAGCACAGTTTCACTGCTCTACTGATTGTAACAGAAGATAGGACAAGGGGGAATGGTTTTAAACTGAGACAGGGGAGGTTTAGGTTGGATACGAGGAGGAAGTTTTTCACTCAGAGGGTGGTGACGCACTGGAACAGGTTGCCCAAGGAGGCTGTGGATGCCCCATCCCTGGAGGCATTCAAGGCCAGGCTGGATGTGGCTCTGGGCAGCCTGGGCTGGTGGTTGGCGACCCTGCACATAGCAGGGGGTTGGAACTGGATGAGCATTGTGGTCCTTTTCAACCCAGGCCGTTCTGTGATTCTATGATAAGATGTGGACGCTGAACAAACGAAACATTCAGAGCCACCAAGATCTGGTTCCAGTAGTTTCCCAAGCACCAACATGTCAGCCATTCAGTCCTGACCCGCACGTACCGTATCACAACATTCAGTGCTTCATACTCCACAATCATAGACTGTACATCTCCTTTAGTAAGTATGGTTTCCAGTGTAGAAATAAGACTGGACACCTGGGGAAACACAAGAGACCTCGGTATGGAAATATAAATACTCAGTGAGCAGCTGGAATCACACAACCCCACTTCCCATTATAGAGCTCTGTGCCTGGATTACAACAGCTCTGGTTGTAAGATCAGAGCTCCGGCCAAGCAGGAGTGTTCATAACATTTCTCTCCCATGCTGCTGTGCTGGTATCTCACACAACCACCAACACTGCAGCCTCACCCCCAAAAGCAGCAGGAATTTGTCAGCTCTTTTCTCTCCTTCAGAAACCCTTACAACTCTTCCAAGAGCTTCAGGCCTGTATTTCCCATCAGATTCAAAAGCTACTGAGCAGACAGCAACCAAGAGATTGCCAGTCTCCTCTCCCTCGAAACGGGGCTACAAAACCACGAAGAGACATACCTCCTTTTTAATGATCTCAGAAGGAAACGTCTGCTTAGAGATCACCCAAAGTGCTCGAGTGCGAGTGTTTTTGTCTGAAGTCTTCACAGCAATGCTGTTCAACGTGGAAAGCAAGTCTTCTACTTCGGATGCTGAAAGCAGAACGCAGCACTCATTGCTTATGTACCTCTACTTCTTAGCAAGCTGCAGGTCCCTTTGCTTATTTAACATGACTAGAACAAGTACATCTATTCAGCCAGACCAAGTGTGATTGAATGCCTTAAACGATACTTTCCAGTAAGTTTTGGAGTTTCTCTCAAAATAAACTTGAAAGAAAGCCCAGAAGGTATTAATACACACAGATACTACTAATGTGCTGAAACTGTGGTATCCTAAGAGATCAAACAACCAGGAAGCTAGACAATGAATCCACCTAAAAAGATCTAGAACTGAAGATTCAATACTAAGTTATGCAGAACTTGTGGGATTTCAAGTGAATACTTCAATTCTCTGTAAAGTCAATTCTGCTGCTGCACTGGGGTATGAAAAAAATCACTCAGGCCTACAAAAGGCTTCACTGGAGTCCCTGGAGGGGCTCAAGAAGCATCTGGATGCTGTACTGAGGGATGTGGTTTGGTGGGGAAATACTGGTGATAAGTGGAGGGTTGGACTGGATAATCTAGGAGGTCTTTTCCAACCTTGTGATTCTATGGAAGCTAGAGCTGAGCTAACAGCAAGCTGATAATACAAAGTAACACCAACACAGAACTTAGGTGCAGCTAGGAAGACAGATGAAAAACATGCATTCCTTTGAAATTCATTATTAATGAAGCCTAATTTCTTACAAATTTGGCCCTGCTGGCTAAGTGGCCTCAGATCTGAGAAACATAAGGTCACACACTGTGTCTCTCAGTCAGAGCACATACAGTTTTCATCCTGTTTCTTGACTCACCACCTACTTTCAGGATCTAACACTCTCTAGCAAATTCAACTGCAGTTTACCAACTAGTTAAAAAATACATGTACAGGGGAAAGTAAAGAGACAACACCAGAAACGTGCTCTGATCATCCACTGGATTCTGTTCAGTCTTCACTTTCCACCATAACACAACCTGCCCACCTTCTGCAAACCAAAGCTCAGCATTCATCCTGGCATTCAAGGCCAGGCTGGATGTGGCTCTGGGCAGCCTTGTCTGGTGGTTGGCGACCCTGCACATAGCAGGGGGGTGAAACTAGATGAGCACTGTGGTCCTTTTCAACCCAGGCCATTCTATGATTCTAAGAACTGCATACGCCCAATAACAGGTAATCCCCAAAGCCCACCTTACACAGGAAAGAATTAGCAACCTCTCATACTGCTCACCATAGGGAGAAAACTAATGTATCACTTGGGAACTGTAACCTCTGCTGAACTTAAAGCATATGCTAACAAAGAAATAAAGGACTATGACACAGATACACCTTACACCAGCAATCGCACTGAAGTTCGTTTGCTTACCAGATAATTCAGAGGTGATCTTTGAATTAAAAACACAGAACCCCAAGGCCTGTAATGCTGCGTTACTCAGCTCTGAATTTTCACTAGAAATGTGTGCCTGGAAAAACAAAACCAGGTTATTCTTATATATCTCTGTGTGTCCTAACTCACAAAAATAGATGTAAAGCATCAGCTGTCTCAATACCAACAGTTCTGCTGAATGAAGAGAGCTGTCAAAAGGTAAATGCTTGATGGAAATGCACCATGTAGGAAAGCTCTCCTGTTTACACACCCCACCCGATCATTAAAACAATCTGAGGTTCAGAAGATGTTTCTGTTCCCTGCAATTTAGGCATCCTTACTAAGTATGCATTGACATCAGAAGTTCTGCACTTCTTTGCTTGTTCACATACTGCCACCTGACTAAGGTGCTGGAACAGCTGCCCAGAGAGGCTGCGGACGCCCCGTCCATCCCTGGAGGTGTTCAAGGCCAGGTTGGATGGGGCCCTGGGCAGCCTGGCCTGGTATTAAATGTGGAGGTTGGTGGCCCTGCCTGTGGCAGGGGGTTGGAGCTTCATCATCCTTGGGGTCCCTTCCAACCCGGGCCATTCTTTGATTCTATTACTGCTTTAGAACTCAGAAACGTGGGGGAAAAAGGTGGCCACAGTCCTTACACTAATCTACCAGAAAGAATAAAATAAAACAACATTTAGCACAAGTTCTGGAATGCTGAAGTTTTTCTAAAGGCAGGCAGAACACACTGTATCTCTTCTGGAAGATGTTATCTGGCTGCACAGCACATACCTGCAGTCATCAAAGCCCCTTACTGAGTTTTTCAGTATTAACTTCTAACAGCGTGGAAAAGTTTTGCTCACCAGACCTTAATGCTGCCATCAGTCTGAACTCCTCATCACACAGACTCACATTTGACTCTTAGCCACTGACCTCGACCATCATTAAACATACCCTGGATTTGTTCACTGCAGTAAACCGTGGAAAATCTAACAGGAAAGACATACCTTAAATACTTTGCAGAGTCGAGGGAAGTGTTTTCTGATGCCTGCAACAAATTCTTTGCCTTCCTCACCAGACAGGCGGCTTTAAGGGAAGAGGGGAAAACAAGCAATGCTTTTATGTTATACATGTTACGGACAACATAACTTTAAACTTCTAACGCCCAACTCGTTGGCTGGCCTGGGAACAGTAACTATAGAACTCCTCCTTCCCATAGGAAGTTCAAACACAGGAAGGTGAGCGGCACGGAGGGGCTGCACCAACCGAGGCACAAAGTAATGAAGAGGGGAGGTGTGACGGGGAACCCTTCACTCAAAGGTGCTGCGGTCCCAGCCCTGCCCAGAGATGTGGACACCCATCCCTGGAGGTACGGACCCTTCCAGCCCCACCACTCTGGGGTTCTGTGATGTTAAGCACAGCCCGACAAACCCGCCCGCGCCACGGCTCAGCCCTGAGGCGGCTTCTCGTCGGCTCCGTGCAGCAACGCGCAGAACCTCACGGCGCGAGGGCCCTCACCTACGCGCTCCCAGTTTTAAAAGCCACCCCGGAACGGAGGGACCGCAGCTCAGAGGGTTTAACCTCGGCGACCGCACGGCTGGAACGCCGCTCTCCGCCGCCCAGAGGAGCCCCCATCCCCGCGTTCCCCCGCCGCCCGGCCCCGCGCCGCCACCGCTCAGTCCCGGCGGTCCCTCGGGCCGCCCCCCTCAGGCCGCGTGCGGCCCGCGCTCACTTGACGAGAGAGAGATGCGCGTCCGTGAGGTCCCCTGCGGGGGCGGCGGGGTCCTGCAGCGTCTCGAGCAGCGGCCGCAGACCGGCGGCGGCGCTCACGGTACCGGTCATGGTGCCGCAGGGCGGGGGCCGGGCCTGCAGCCCGCTCCGCGCGCCCCGCGCCGTCTCCCGGGCCAAGATGGCGGCGCGCGCGGAACGGCCAGCGCGAGCGCGCGGGCTGAGCGTTCTCAGCCAATGGGAGCGCGGGGGAGGCGGGGCGGAAGGCCGAGCCGGGGGCAGCAAGCGGCGCTACGCGCTTTCTCCGCGCGCTTTCTCCGCGTGGAGGGACGGCTCGCTTCCCGCGCCTTTCGGGGCCCGCCTCCTGCCGCGCTGATTGGTGGAGGCGTCGGCCGCGGGCGGGGCCAGGCGCGGGGCGGGCCGAGCCGGTACGGCAGTCGCTGCCGCGTGGCCGGGCTCGTGGCTGCGGGCTGCTCGTTTCTGACTGAAAATAACCGCTGTATTTTAGCTCCGCAGAACCCTCCCCGCGTCCACCCGCAATTCCTTGCGGCTTGAATCCCGGGGGCTGCGCGCTGTCACTTCGCGCAGTCGCGGTTTCCCCGTTCGTTTCCCTGCTGTGAGCCGCCGCTCTCGTTGCCCTGGGCACGCAGGGTTGATCCAGCCCTGTGCTGGCTGTGAGCTGGAAGGCTGAGAGAGCTCCAAGATGGAGTATATGTAAACAGCCGAGTTGAGATACCCTCAGTAATGAAAAAAAACCATTGGAGGCCATGGGCAAGGTTAAAACAGAGGTAGCTTTAATGCTGCTTCAGACCGGATTTAAACTGAAGATGAGAACAAATGTGGAATGGTTTATGTTTATCGATTCAAAGTAGCACAGTCTTCTTAAAACCCATGTAAACAACACAGCATCACAGTGGTGTCTTCCAAATGGACTTCTTGGCAGCAATTCCTTCTGATGCTCCATCTCACCAGTCTGTCACCAAGCCTTCCGTTCGGTTCTTCACCACGTGCAATGGGACAAGTGAAAAGACTTGGCCACCTCTTCTCTGCGTGAGGAGACCCCAGCAGAACGTGCTGAGTGCTTTCTGATCCATCCCACAAGGAAATGGCTGGTACTGCCATGGATCCTGTGCTTCTCACGCTGCTTCAGGCTCCAGGCAATTACATGGGTGGCTGCCAGGCCATCCACAGGATGAATTCATGTGTCTTTAGAACAAGCACACTCAAAAGGCCTTTTGAATTCAGGGGAATGAGTTAATAATAATAAGAAAAAACAGTCTAAAAAATAAATATGTGAAAACCAAGGAAACAAGGAGTTAAAAAATAACATTGCTGGCACAAAAAGTTTGTTCAAATGGTGCAAGAAGTGAGGGAAGGGAACACTTTATATACAAAAATAGCTCTACAGCCTTTGGTAACAGTGAATTCTTTTTTTTTTAACAGGACTTGTCATCTAAAAATACATCTTATAATTTATTTCCTGGTATAATTTGTTATCAAAACTGATAGAGGATAAAAAGAAAGATATGAAGAAAATGACCGTATGTCCCTGTCTGATCCGAAGAAACAGGTATCTGAATTGGGTTCTAAAACGTGTTTCCCAGTGAGCGTACCGTGCTATTCTGCTCACATAATGCCAAACTTTCCTGATAAGAAGTTTGTTTTTCCTTGGGAGGTCGTGTTCTTTCCATCCCCTGCCTTGGAAGGCACGTCCATCGTAACATACCTAATTTGAAACCCACCAGCGGTCACTGAGGCATCTGACAGAAACTTCAGGGTCATAACGTTGCCTGGGACAGGACAAAGGAAAACAAAGGTTACGTTTTGGTTGCAGCAAGCTTGGGGCTTCCTGGGGAGCCTGAAACACTGAGGTCTATGCAGCAAGCTACCTGGTCTGTCTGCTTTAGAGCTGCAGGCCCCAGAGGAGTGCTGTTCCTTCAGCCCCATTGTCTGCAGAGCCCACAAGTTGATAAAGCTTTAACAAACACAGTGCTTTTTGCACAGCAGTTCCTGTCTTTAAAAGGCTTTGTTCCAGCTGTGCAATGTCACACTGCTGCTCAGGGCACACCTGTGGGCTCCAGCCCATCCCAGTGCCTGTGCTACACATGCTGCAGGCAGCAGCTGGCTCCTGAGGGCCAGGACATGGAGCCTCAGTCATTTGATGAAGTCAAAAGCTAGATTCAATGTTACATTTCTAAATAGCTTCACCTTATAAAGTTATCTGCCAGTTAAGTTGAACTTAATTCAAAAGAAGTTTTCCCCTAGCCTGTTAGCAATAATGCATTAAGTAGACCATGCTCAGAACTGCCATGGCTCACACTGGCTTTGCTTGACAGATGTAGTCACCCAGTTTAAGAAGGGAAGACACCAGGACGTGTGAAACAGCCACAGAGCCTCTAAGATCTACGGGTGACACTTCTCATACCTTTAATTTTGTTTCATTCTTATCGTTTTGCTCACGTTAATGATCTCACTCCATTGCAATTTATTTTTCCCTGGCACTTCTCACTATTGGGAACTTCTCTTCAAACAGACACATGGAATAATTTCTATAACCAGCTTTGGAACTCTTCTTGCAGTCCTTTCACTTCAAATTGGAAAATGTGATGCGAGAAGATTGCATGCACAGCTGGGACTAGGTTACTGATGGCAGGTCTGCTTCATGAAGCTGCCTATGTGAAAACTCCTCGGGTGTGCTACCTCTGCAAGGCCAGCAGGCTGCTCCCTGCCCATTCTTCTAACTAATTTATTTATTTATTTCTAATTTTATTTCATTTAAAAGTAACTGCATTGGTGAAAGAGCACACGGGCACCTTGGAATAGCATCTTGGGCACAAAGCAGAGGTTGTGTCTTTGGTCATCTTACCCATTTATAACTAGAAAGTAGGGATAAAAGTTGATTTGGGCTGATTTTTTTTTTAACCATAAGGAGTATAAATATGTTACCTGTGCTAATGATATCATCTGGCAACTCATCTCCACAAAACCTGGAACAAAAAGTATAAATAAAGTCATGACTAAAGGACACAGCAGCAATGCCCTGCTGTGCGGGGCCATCTCCTGATGAAGGGAGCATATAAACAGGAGGGGGAAAGGGTAGATAGTGATAGGACAAGGGGGAATGGTTTTAAACTGAGACAGGGGAGGTTTAGGTTGGATATTAGGAGGAAGTTTTTCACCCAGAGGGTGGTGACACACTGGAACAGGTTGCCCAAGGAGGCTGTGGATGCCCCATCCCTGAAGGCATTAAAGGCCAGGCTGGATGTGGCTCTGGGCAGCCTGGACTGATGGTTGGCGACCCTGCACACAGCAGGGGGTTGGAACCAGAGGGTCATTGTGGTCCTTTTCAACCCAGGCCATTCTATGGATCTATGATTCTATGATGGTGACTCTCTGGATGTGCCATCTGGGCTGGCTGCAGGTGCTCAGTGCATGCAGCTCCCCTCTCTATGCCAATCCCACTGACTAAAGGCTTTTTTTTTAGGGGAAGGAAAAACGCAGGAAACGTTTTTCAATATACAAAGGAAATAAATGATGCAAAACAAGTAAAAAGGCCATTTAACAAGGCCTTAAGGAAAAGAAGGCTCAAGGCTAAGAAAGAAAGAACTCGGTCAAGGAAAACTTCTAAAATGATCTCTAAAGGAGAAACAAATGGGCTATATCCTTGCTTTGCTACACATGATCTGTAGAGGCTGTGAAAAACTGCAGGAATTGGGAAGTGCTTTTATCACTTTGTTTCTACTTTTTCCCCTGGAAAAAAAATAAGGTAATTTATACTAAAAGTATGGCTGCTAAAGAAGAAAGCTGACAAGAAAGGAAGGAAAGAGAATTAAGGAAAGAGATAGACTAAATTTTATGAGAAAGATGACACATAACACCTGTTCTTTGGTTACAAAATATATGACTTCTAAAGCAAGTGGAAACTTAAACATCTTTTTCGTAACACTTTAACACCTCTTCTCCCTGCTTCCAATTAAAGAAAATGCAAAATGCTGTTTGAGGGTGCTCGGTCTTCCTGCAAAATCATAGAGCATCACAATAAGCAGCTGGCTGCACAGTCTCACAGCTCTCTTTCATGCAGTTTAACAAAGCAGAACAGGGCAAAGCACAATTTTCTGAGGCTCTTCACAGCCTGTGTTAATAAAAGGGAGGTAAATTGCCAGGAAATATAAGTCAGCTGCTATTGCTGCAAGTGTTACTAGCATGACAAGTGCCACTCGGACAAGCTATTACAGTGCTCTTCTGAAGCAGTATTCTGGATGGAAAAAAAAAAGATGCAATCATTTGATTATTTGTGTATTGAAGCTGCAATTACCTGCCCACAAAACCACTGATATCATCATAGCTGTCATAGATTTCCAAGTAATCAGCCATGCAAGCAGTGTCGTCTTCAACATCAAACTCCAGAAACTGGAGGTGGATCCGCTGTCCATACTTTACTCTGATATGCCAGTAGCAAATTTGGTCATTTTCATACTCGTTTGGGTAGCCTGGTGACTTAAAAACATGTTTTGAATCCGTGAAGACTCCACCACATTCTTTCCCTAAGAGGAAAATAAAGACATCAGAGTCCAAGCATTCATTTTGGATACGGCAGTGATTTAATGCTTTCAGCTCTTCCATGCAGCAGAACCATAGAAAATCAAACAGGGACAGCCAGCGTGGTTGCATGTTCTGTATATTTCAGTAGTCAGCATTCCCCAGAAATGTCAGTCATTCCTAGCTTTTGCTTTTTAGAAGTAACGGGCATGATCCCAAACTCCCTGAATTTAGAGGAAAAGCTTCCATTGTCTTTTGTGAACTTTGGGCAAGAGTTCAGTGCTTTATGTAAAAGGCACTTGGGGTTTCTGACCGTGCTGAACTCAAAGCTTTAGGGCTGTACTTGCAAGTCACTCTGGCATCCAGCTTCATCCTTTCTTCTTCAAAAACCTCTTTCAAGCATGTCTTGCACCACAAACCACAAAAGAAAACCAAACCACCCCACTTGTAAAGGTCAGCGCTGCCATGCATTTCATTGTACCCCTGCTACTGGATGGAAGATGGAGGTGTGTTTCAGACAGGCAAGCAGTTCTGCAAGTTCCTCGCATCATTAGCACCCCATGGAAGAGCAGAGGCTCCCTTCAGCCAGGGCTTTGCCCCCCAGGCTGCTCGCCTCCCACCTGCAGCCAAACCACTGCCAGTCCAGTCTGTGCAGCAGCTTGAACGCATTTCCTTCTAATGGGAGAGGCTCAGGCTGTCCTCTGAGTGTTGGCAGCTCTGGTTCCCCTTTGTCCTCTAACCAGACACAGCATTTGGAAAGTAACTACCTCTGGTCCCAGAGGAGAAGGCTGACAAAGGAGGGAGTTGGGCTGACATACAAGCACTAATAATGAACGCAGTAGCCTAACAGTTTTCTCAGTGTGCTGAACATCTGTGTGTCCCCCACCCCACAGAGCTATTTGGTTAACAACTGCCCTGCTCATATAAACAAGCTCAAACCCCACAAGCGCAAACAAAATGCGCACAGCTGTACAGACGTCACTGACAACTCCAGTTCCAGCTCTGCCAGCCAGGGTAGAATGCACAGAGCAGGGAAGCCAAGCACAGATAAAGTGAATTTTCCTTTTCTTATTGGTTCCAGCTTGCCCTATCTTCCCAGCTACATGAAGTGACATCAAGATAAACAGGCACAGTGGCCACATCAATACTTCAGTTATTGGAGCAGCGAATGGAGGTGAATGTGGACACGTCCCACATCTGGTGAAGTACTGCCAGTCATGTTTAAACAGGAGGGGGGATGGCTGTTTACAAGGGTGGATGGTGATAGGACAAGGGGGAATGGTTTTAAACTGAGACAGGGGAGGTTTAGGTTGGATATTAGGAGGAAGTTTTTCACCCAGAGGGTGGTGACGCACTGGAACAGGTTGCCCAAGGAGGCTGTGGATGCCCCATCCCTGCAGGCATTGAAGGCCAGGCTGGATGTGGCTCTGGGCAGCCTGGGCTGGTGGTTGGCGACCCTGCACACAGCAGGGGGTTGGAAGTGGATAAGCATTGTGGTCCTTTTCAACCCAGGCCTTTCTATGATTCTATGAAAAGAGTTGCGTGCACACTCTTATTTCCCTCCAGAAATGTGTTTCCAATAAAGAAATAAAATAACTGGAGAATGCAACTTTCCAGTCTACTTCTTTAGGTACAGATTCCCACTTGTCATCCGGACAGCCACATCCAGCCCTTGAGGTTGTGTTGTTCCTGCATCGTGCCACAACACTGCTGAAAGTGACAACTCTTGAGGCTCTTCGATGTATATAAAAACACACATCCCAACCTTTGCAGTGGTCAATTATAGCTAAACTTCACGCCCAAATATCTGGCTAATAAAGGAACTCAGCAACTCTCAGAAGTCAGGTTTGTGTGAATTGTGTGATTTTTTTAGAACAAAAGCTTTAACAAACCCAAGATAACTAGAAGGATTTCTCTAGATTTTATATTCAGAATGCTCGTGTCTGCTCCCAAATTTTTAGCAGCAGTGCTTGCAGCAGGAAGACTGAGAACTTTGATATATATACTCGTTCTTTATGCCCAAAGTAGGAATAATGTAAAAGGCAAGTAAAGGTCAATAATCGCTGAGGGTGATTTTAGTTTTCTAAGTTACCATCTTGCTGCAGAGGTAAGAAAATATGCTTACAGTACAGGAGTCATATTGCATAGAATCATAGAATGGTTTGGGTTGAAAAGGACCATAATGATCATCTAGTTTCAACCTCACTGCTATGTGCAGGGTTGCCAACCACTAGATATTTTTTGCTTAATCTACTATTACAACAACTAGCTCAACAACTAAGCACCTGAGATTAGATATTTGTATAAAATTGTAGAGTAAACATAAATGCCCTCATGCAAAAAATGGTCACTTTAGGAGTATTACTTACCTTGTTAATCAACAAGAGCATATCACTACACTTAGTTTCTGGAGGGGCTTTGGCTAGGCCCAGTTGCCCATGGCAGAGTGCAGTGCAGAGTTACTGTGCTCTGAGCAAGCCATGCCAGCTGCTGGGGACAGCAGAGGGGCTTGGTCCCAAATTCCAAATGAACCTGTATCATTGTGTCCCCTTTGAGGACAGCGTATTATTGGTACGGAAGCCATCTCATTCAGAGCCTTCACACTGCCCCACAGCACTCACAGCCTTAGGCCCAAGGAGCAAGGAGCTGTTTCTAAACGCACCGTTTGGGTTGTAGCAGTAGGCATCCCATCTCTCGCTTCTGTTGAGGCGAATCCCATAGTCCACAATCCCAGTTCTTCCAAAACCACAGTTGGCTCCAGCTTTTACTATGGGGTAACCAACTCTGCCCTTGGCCATCCAGCCAGCGGCACACACGTGGAAACCTGCATCAGGGAGGAAAAGTGGCATCAGTGGGATAAACCAATCCCAGGCAGGAAACTGCTTTCTATTCAAGTCTTACTCGAGGTGATCGATGACTTAGATGTAACTGGCCTAATAAAACTGAAGTACAGGAAAGAATAGTATTTTGAGTTGATAATTTTAAACATAGAATGTGAAATTGCTTTGTGTTGTCCACAGTATGATCATTCGTTCTTCATTTGAAAAGAAAAATCAAATGCAGATGGACGATGCAGTCTCCAGGGTAGCGTAATTTAAGTGCTGTACCAGCATTTGTAATCAGATTACACACAGGATGAGTTCTCTAAGTGAATAAACTGTGTTCTTTTGAAGTAACGCAAATGTACTAAATCATATCTCATGAAACAATTTGCAGTATTAAGATCTGAGAGTGAATAAAATACTACACATGGAGGATAGCTAAGGAAACAAAGTATGTACTTCAAACACTTTAAATTTAAATGCCTAAAATGCCTCAAGTATTTATTGCTAAACAACTAGATCCTGTTAATGCACTTTGTGGCTGAGAACTTAAATACAATAGCCAAAGATTGCAATGTTATTCACTGTCTGGTAGAGACCAATTCCGTGTTTTCACTGAGACAAACTGGAACACATATTTGTGGTGTCCTCAGACTCTGAGCTGCTCAGCAGAGACAAAAGTACCCTTTCTACATGTGTGCTGGTGCTGAGAGCCAGCTTCTGACTCAACGGCGTAGCCTGCACATTTCTAGAGCAGAGGATATTTTCCATTGTTTTCCTAATTCTCTGAATGAATAATCATTCCTCATCAAGAATCAAAGAGAAGTGCAGTTCACCCTGAGCTGGGACACACACCTCAGCTGCTGAAAGGGGGAAATGGTACATCTCGTCCCCTGCAGCCCCATGGCTGTGCTGCACCCCCAGCTCAGTGACTCACAGCACTGTGTGCAGGTGCTCCCCACCAGCTCTATAGGTGGCATGCTCATGCTCTGTACCAGAGGTAGGAAACTGCATACAACTCGGGCAAACACCCAGGGAGTTTACAAGTCTCTCAGTCCCAGAGTTCATAACATTCATGGAAAGCGAAGACATTACGAACAAGTGATGTGGAAAGCAAACAGCTGTGATTTGTTTTCCAACCTATTTTTCTCGCTGCCTCCAGCTGCTGATAGGTGGCTAGGTGTCCTCCCTCGTATTCGCAGACTGCTTTTGCTTCTGCATAGGTGAGCCGGTACTTCCCGGAGCGCGACTCCCGGTGGTACACCCCAGCTGCCCGTTCTGTGGGAACAACAACATAGGATTTCAGCATCGTGTCCCAGCTGCCCATGCTGTGGGATGCTCTCCTGTCAGCCACAGTCTCCCCAGGACATGCACCTCTGGATGGTGGCCAGGGGTGGCCAGAACTGAAAGACGCTGAGCTAGTAAGTGCAGTGTCTGCAAAGCGCTGGGGAAATGCACCTCTCCTGACCCAAAGGTTTCATAGAATCACAGACTCACAGCATGGCTTGCATTGGAAGGGTCCTTAAAGATCATAGAACCCTAGAGTGGTTGGGTTGGAAGGGACACCCCTGCAGTGGGCTGGCTGCCCCCCAGCTCAGGCTGCCCAGGGCCCATCCACGGCCTGGGGCACCTCCAGGGATGGGCACCACAGCTCAGGGCAGTGCCATGGCCTCACCACCTCCGGGTGAAGGATTTCCCCTAACATCCAACCTAAATTTCCCCTCTTTTAGTTTAAAATCATTCCGCCTTGTCCTATCACTATCTGACCGTGTACAAAGTCGTTCTCCTCCTGTCCATAAGGTTCCCTCCGGTGCTGGAAGGCCGCAGTGAGGTCCCCCTGCAGCCATCCCTTCTCCACGCTGAACCAGCCCAGCTCCCTCAGTCTATCTTCATCAGAGTTTGGTTTTGTTCAGAAGTCTTGAACAACAGAGCTAGTCAGAGCCTGGCAAGGTTCTGAAGAAGGGAAAGTCAGCAAATGCAGGGAAGGAGCCCCACGGGATGGCTCAGCCAGCAGTGGCTATGGGAACCATCAGCCCCTGTCGGCATGGCTGCTCCATGCGTCCTATCGTTCTGGGCTGCTCTCACAGCATACTGTTGGATATAACTTCGGTGCTTTTCTAAGATGAATCAGAGCTTTGTTTTCAGTCTCCAGAGAAGTGAAATCAGAGCAACTTGGATAGGAGAGAGGCAGAAATTAAAGAGAATGAAAATGGGAAATAAAAATATCTGAGCTTGTGTCACAAAGGGCAGAACCAGAACAATCGCTGGCTGACATTTCTGTGGCACAGAAAATTAATACACTTTCTTCATCATTTTTTTTGCTTTGTAGGTTCAACACGAAGCAGCTTTCCAGGGAAGCTCAGAACTTGTCAGGGCTGCGACAGGTTTTGTCATCGTTTCTTGTTTCGCTTGCCTGACGCCATATGTATAGAAATCTGCCTCAGAACCAACAGGCATATTTAATCTGAACAGTTTAGATTTTTTTATATTTAGCCTAACGTGAGAAAAATGGTTGTCTGTAGCTATTGCTACTCAAGGAGAATGAGAAAAGAAGCAAAACAAGAAGCGTTTTTACAGTAGTTCCTGGTGCCATGGGAAAAAAAGAATGTCTCTACTAGTGACAGGCTGCAGTTTTGGCTAGGTTGGGATATTTTTAAACAAGAACACGGTCACCACTGAATTGTGGTTAGCAATGGTGAGATTCCCTTCGTAGAGACAGTGACGTTTGGCAGTGCAGCAGTCCCTGGCCTGGTGCCTGGGGAAGTCAGTTGGTGCTGACAGGAGGCTCGGCAGGCTGAGCTGCTTCCTGCAGCATCGCGGGGAGCGTCTCTGGCATGGGCATGGGACGGCATGTTCTGGGGAGAAACCTTTCTAAGTCCAGTCCCAGTGCAAGGAAGAGTCAAAACACCTAACAGCTGGGGGATCATAGAATCACAGAATGGCCTGGGTTGAAAAGGACCACAATGCTCATCCAGTCCCAACCCCCTGCTATGTGCAGGGTCGCCAGCCACCAGACCAGGCTGCCCAGAGCCACATCCAGCCTGGCCCTGAATGCCTCCAGGGATGGGATAACGGTATGTTATTTATTAAAAAAAAATCTTTTTTAAATTAAAAAATATTTGTAGGAAGTTTCATTTTTCATTCACTAATAGGCTGTCATGTCTAACCTGATAAGCCCAGGCACTCTTTCTTCATGGCGTGACTGTGTTGAATTCACACAGACGAACTGGAAGTTTGAGTACTGCAGACAGCAGTGCAGCACTCAGCCCTGCTGCACACTCTGGGGACAGCCTGGAAAGGAGATAATTGATCACTGCAGCTCAAAGGTAAGTGAGCTGAAAGGTGAATTGAAGTGCACTGACAGTGAGTTGAAACCATGGGATATGCCCCTTGGGTTAGCTGAGCTGGCCGCCTACATGAGTCAAGGAGCAAGGGGCAGCCCAATACTAAGGCTTGTCGCCTCTGCAAGAGGTGCAGCAAGAGCAGTCTGAAAGCTTTGGGCAGAGTAGGTGCTGGCAGAAGTGCTCACGGAGCCACCTGGGCACCCTGCTCCTCTGCTGGGGGTGACACCAGGGACCTGGGGAGAACCACCAGCAGTTGGGATGCACCACTATTGGAGCTGATGGAAAACCTTCACACTGTGAGCTCTTCTGACCATTCCTCCTGGCAACAGTGTTTTCAATGCTAATCCTTCAAAAGGCACCTACCTCCATTTGTTGCTGCTAAACCATCAGCATGGACAGGCATCCTGTTTTTCAGAATACTGCTGGAAAGCTCTGCTCTTCACTATTTCTGCAAGTGCTGCTCCATTGACAGCAGCACCCACAGTGCCTGGGTGGGTGGTGGGATCCTGCTGGGAGCAATCACCCATCTCTTTGCTACTCCTTTGGAACAAGATAATAGTAGCCTTTGGGAAGATGGACCACACACGTGTACGCCACCAAGCCCTGACAGCTGCTGCTGGCTCAGTGTGTCGCAGTTTCATCTGACAGTATTAACTAATAGTATATCCTAATTAACTGCTCAGATCTCTCAGGCATTTTTTCCTCTCTCTGTTAATTATATTAGAGAATGTGCAGAAAGATAAGCTACATCAGCAAAACCACACCTAGGTCAAAGCACTGTACTTAATTAACACCTTTAAAACACTAATTAAATATATGTACATTATACATTATATGCATATACGTATCTACACAAAGGCAGATCTGAATATATACACACACAAACTATTATTAGTCTTCATGGGGGCAATCTCATGATTGTGCACACAAGCATGAGCCTACCCTAAATGTGCACTGTTCCTATACTGGTGTGCCTGGGCCTCAGCTGGGCATCTCCCCAGCAGGTGGGGATCCTATTGGATATTGGGAAACATCTCTTCTCCAAAGAGCAGTCAGGCAGTGGCGCAGCTGCCCAGGGAGTGGGGGCACCATCCCTGGGGGTGTCCCAGAGCCGTGGGGATGTGGCACTGAGGGACGTGGGCAGTGGGCATGGTGGGTGGGTGGGGTTGGCGATCCAAGAGGTCTTTTCCAACCTTAATAATTCTCTGATTCTCCAATTCTGCCTGAAGGCTGCTGCCCTTACTTGACTCATCTGAAATCTCTTCCTGCTCAACACAGAATTTCCAGCTCATCTCGCACTTTATTTGCCTGAAAACCTGTTTACTGGGAGTGCTCTATCCATTCATTTTTCTTCTTTGCTTCTTACACAAAGGATCACAGGTTACACTGCTGATGGGATGTGTTTCTTCCAGCTCACATTTCTTAGAGGCTCTCCTTGAGGTCCAGAAGCAGCAGGATTTGGCAAGGACAGTGACCTTCTGCTCACCCACAGCAGTTGCTAAGAATAAAGCACAGCCAACCTCTTCTGAACAAACACAGCAAGTATAGGACTTGGCCTAATAAAGTGCCATCAATATGCATGAAACTGCTAAGATGAAAACAAAATACTTAACTTTAAGTGGAGGACGGCCATGTAGTCTGTGGCACAAGGTGACACTCAGAGCACTCCAGGGAGTGGGGCAGGTATGGCCCCTGAACCTCCCCAGTACACTCTGTGAGCGGGGTGACACTGTGGATACAGGGAGAGGAAGAGCTGCCCTTGGATACCTACTTGCTGGCACTTGAACGAGTGTATGAGCATATCTCAACAAGACTGCTCCAATCCTCACATCAGTTTACAATAAGTTTTAGGCTGTAACGTACTTGTTTAAAAGTGAGCAACAATAAAATTCTGTGCATAAGAAAGACATTAGCAGGATGGCAATGCAATCAGCTCCAGAAGGACTCTGTGTTTACTGAGAAAACAAAAGATCTTCTGTAACACACAGGAAAAAAAGGTGAGCAGTTCTAGACTAACCTTTGCAGAAGATTTGACATTTGTGTTACTGGTTTGTTGAAGAGAGGTGAAATGGAAAACTCCCTCATTTTCACTCTGGTCTCAATTATGCTTTATCAGAAAAGGAGATAAGCAAGGCTCAGATGCCAATGCACATTCCTAAGTTCTATTTAGCAGGAGGTTCTCGCTGTAATGCTTGTCTGTAGTTAGCATGAGATTGAGGTTACTCGTCTTGCTGTTCAAATTACTTCTTTTTTAATGAAAAGATGCATTAATTGGATGGCTGTGAATGTGCCCAATTTTTCTTCACTTATATGCAATCTTGCTGAATTCCATTGGTAATTTATTTAACTGCATTTGGGTTTTATTTGGATATTTTTATTACAGTAATTAGAATAGATAGTGTGTTTTTAAATGAGATTCAATGGAACATAGCATGGAAAGCAAAGTGGTTATTCCAAAGTGCACACTGTGCTTCCAGATTTTGTGCCTGTTTCTTTAGAGCAAGTCGTCAGTTTTAACTCTTATCCTTTATTTTTATTTACTCTCATTGCAAATGCTAAGGTGTAGCAATACAATGCCTTGGTATTCATTCCTGTTAACTCTCTATTCCTTCATTTTAAAGATTTAGAACACGTTCTCTTCCAATTGACTTCAATTCCTACCAGGTAAAACTACTTAGCTGATGGTTGTTGTAACTAATTTATGCTGCAGAAGCCCTTACCATCCACATCCAGGATGGCACTTGTTGCAGCAGTCACATTGATATGCCAGTATTTGCAAAGAAAACACCCAGGACCAACTCTCTGGCCATGACTGCAAGTGGTATGGTGTGTGCTGAACTCTTCCTTGTGCTCCTCTGTAAGCTGCTGAGTTGTCCTCACCCACCTGAGCATCTTCAGCAGCTATGGGACACAGTGGGCATGTTTCAAGTTCAGAAAGAGAGGGGAATCATTAAAAATGTACAGCCATATGGAAAACAGTATAGATGGCTTCTCCTTTGTGTTCCCTTTAGTTTATATGGTCCTCTGAGAAGAGACTGGAGCCACGTGGTTGCTGCACCAGCTATGAATGTGGCTCAGTCCCATGTGAAACATCTGAGAAACAAGGACTGCCTGCAGGAATTCCTTAAATCCTTAAAGAAATACGCAGCATCCTAGACAGGATGAAAGAGTTTGTAGATATTTGCCTATCTAGCAGAGCACTGAGTGTATATATTTGTTTTGGCACATTTTATGGGACTATATTTTGAATATGTTTTTCTATTGTACTGGATAACTATGAAGCCTATAAAAAAAACCTCTGAGAGCCATTTAAACTCACTTGAGATATAAGAAACTATTCCCACAGCATTTTCTACAGTCCTTTTGGAATCTCCTCTCCACTGTTTAATGATGTGAACAGACCAATGGCCAAAACATATACATTTCTCCACCTCCCTAGAAACCTAGGAAATATATTGATATTATTTCCAGACCATTTAGTTTCATATGGAGAACCCCAGGCATTTGAAATATGTTCATGCAGAAAATAATTCATTCCTTTGGCATAAGTATCTTTTCATACACATTTTCCTTCATTAGAAGCAAACTTCTGTTTAACACTCCTTTCGCTTCACCTCATGCTTGAGGAAAACACATTCAGATGAAGTATTCCATGACTATTTCTGCCTGCATTTCAGAGCAACAATAAAACTAGCAAGCTCTTAAGTACAAAACTTACAGTGGTTACTCACTTAACACGATGACCGATTTCAATGCAGGATTTTGCTTACATGAATGCCTGGCTCACTTCTGTACTGCTAAGTGTTTATTTTTATACTGTTCCACAAACACAGGGACTCTGGCAATAAAACATTTGTGATTAAATTATTTCTTACCTAGCCAAATAGAGTTATGCAGCACTCCATCCTTGAATCCCCATGCCTGAGCTTCGTCCCACAGCAGGGCAGAGAAGAAAATTAGTGCAATCATCTCTTCCGAACTATTAGGCTGTAAATACTCCCTGTTAAAACACTCAGGGTAACCTCCGCTAGCAGCTGGCTAGATCCTATTGGAACATCTGGTAGCCAGATCTTAAATAGTGCTTTCAGCTGTGAGGTCAGCAAGCCTGCTCCAATTGTGCTTGCTGTAGTATTATTGCACAATTAAATGTGATGTCTGCAGTCATCCATGTGACTCACTTTTGGCTCTCCTCATTCCCAGTGTGTCCAAGAAACCATTCTACCCCTAACTACTGCAGCACACATGAATGCTTTTCAAGCCAAAGTCTGTTCATTCTTCAGCACTCAGTCCTCAAATTCTGCAGAACAATAAAACTAATAACTATTCTATCTGCTCCCAGTGTTTCCAGTCACACCGTTTATAGGACCGAAGAGAATCACAGAGATTGATCCTCATTTAAACTTTTTTTTTTTGCATATATTATATGGATTTAATTTCACAGCGCCCTAATCAATTAAAAAAAAATGCCAGGAGAATATATTTTATTGGATATTTGAATCAACTCCCCAACGTGGAATCTGTAATTGCAAGTTAACCTCCCAGATCAGCATAAAACTATAAGCGTCAAAAACAGATGCTCTTTGTTCTGCAAGTGGGAAATAAAACTAAAACCTTCCCCTTCGAACCATGGTTTAAAAACTGATTCATAGCCTGACAGCCGTCTGCCTGTGTTCCCTTCTGGCCAGACATGAATAGTGCAGCTGCTCCTGGTGGATGAGTGGGAGAGCAGAAAGGGGGAAAGATAAGCGCGTGGAAAATGGTCTGGTGCCTCACAGACCTGAGCAGCCATTGGAGGACTCTGCTCTCCAGATCTGGTAAAACTCATAACTTGGGAGTCAGGAGCTGCAGAAAAGGATGTGCTCATGGCCATGAACACAATCAAGTTAAAGTAAATGAAAAACAGAAATCAAAAGGAAAGGGTGGAGGACTCTGTGCCTACTCAGAAATATTTTACATAGATGACTGTTATGCCAAAGAGGAAGATACTCTTCATCACTCTGCTCTTAACATAAAGAAATGAATACTCATCTGAACTGCACACACACATACACACATATATTCCTCCCACCTACAACTCTGGCAGATGCTCAAGAGGTGAGCTGCGGGGAGGGGAAGCCGAGGGAGAGCCTTTCTTCCACCAAAACACGGATGCCTAGACTTGCCACTCTTCAACACTTACTGATGAGAGCAAACAAGTGCTCCTAACAAAAACAGCGGTCAGGCATTGGAACAGACCTCCCAGGGAAGTGGGAGGAAGAGCCCCCGTCCCTGGAAGGTGTTCAAGAACCGTGGGGATGTGGTGCAGAGGGAAATGGGCAGTGGGCATGGTGGGGGAGGGCCGGGCTTGGGGATCCTAGAGGTCTTTTCCAACCTTAATGATTCTAAGATTCTATGACTTCATCTAAATGTCCATTCCTGTTGAGCATACCTATGCCTAATCCATTTGAGCTTGAACCCTCAGTGTGGGTTCTTCCAGCTTTAATGTGCAATAGGAAAGAGCCCAAGCTATTTGAATGAGACCTAGTTCACCATTATTCTCTGTAAGTAAGTCGATAGTTGTCTGTTTTCTAACCATTGACATCAAAGTTGTGTCTCTGAGGTTACATGGATATGAATTGTGAAGATGGCTGCATAACCTTTTAGGGTGCTGGTGGGTGGAGGAGACAGTGCTGAGCACGTTGCTCTGGAGTATCCATTTCTCATTAACTGAAAGAGACTGGCACTGAGTCTTTGCTTATTTGCAGCTGTGATGTATTCCTGGTATCTTCTGGGGACCTGAGAGTAATAAAGAGGCTTAAGGGAAGGAAACGAAACCAAAGGAAAATGAAAATTCAACAGCAATTTCACACATTGCTAATCTAAACAAATTACTGGATCAGATAAAGAGAATCCTTAGACCGATGCTAGGATTTCTGCTTCTGAAAGAAATATGATGTGAATGTCTTTTTCTGCCCTGGCCACCTTTCCTATCTGCCATCCCATTCAAATTCCTTTGGATGATGCTGCAACGTGAGCTGATAGCTTAATGACCCCCTATCAGAGCCAGATGTCCCCGCCGCAGGCAGCTCTGCTCCGGCCAGCAGTGCCAATCCCACAAGACCACAGCAATCTGTTCGCAGTGAGTAACTCGTAAAAGCAAGGGGTACATACCAGCTTGGAGATGATTTGCAATAGACTAGCATGGTGAAATCCTTGATGATGACACTTACGCAATAATGAATTAAAAAAAATAATATATATATATTTATTCAAGTTAACTGTTAATGGTGAAAAGCCTCAGTTACAAAAAACAACTTGGAAATTAAATGACATAAAGTGACAGTTCTGGCAGTGAGAGAGTCTGAAGCGTCTCTTCTGATTGATACAGGGTCTAATGTTTCAATGAGTGCACCTCCCTGGAGGAACCAGGCTATCTGCTAATGAGACCAAAGCAACACAATGGCTTACAAATCATAGGATCACAGCATAACTGAGGCTGGAAGGCACCACAAGAAGCCAAGAGTCTCAAAGTCAGAATTCAGATATCCATTGCAATATCCTCAAATGAATGAACCCCAATGGTGTTGGAAGGGAACAGAAGCTCTGCAGGGTTCAGTACGTATTTCATAGTGATGAGTGATTGGGCATGGGGAATATTTCATAGCGGCTGACGAAGCTGGGATAGCAGCTGAGGGAGCTGGGATTGTTTAGTCTGGAGAAGAGGAGGCTCAGGGGAGACCTCATTGCACTTTACAACTTCCTGAAGGGAGGTTGTGATGAAAAAGGGTCTGGCCTCTTCTCCCAGGCAAATAATAGGACCCGAGGAAATGGCCAGAAGTTGTACCAGAGGAAGTTTAGGTTGGACATTAGGAGAAACTTCTCTCAGAGGGTGGTCAGGCACTGGAATGGCTGCCCAGGGAGGTGGTGGAGTCGCCATCCCTGGCAGTGTTCAAGAGGCGCATGGATGAGGAGCTAGGAGATCTGGTCTAGTAGCTTGTGGTACTAATAGGAATGGGAAGGCGGTTGGACTAGATGATCTTGCAGGTCGTTTCCAACCTTGTGATTCTGCGATTCTGTGATTCTGTGTGATTTTGTACCCGAGGAAACAACCTAAAGTTTGCCATCATGTTGTGTTAACGTTAAACATACACTTCAGATCCAGCCTATGTGTAAGTCTGTGCACCTCACAGTGTCGATAAAGTACATCTGGCTCCCAAGTGAGCTGCAAAGGAAAGTTTTCATCCGCAAATCCTAGCAGACCTCTCACCAACAAAAAGAGATTCCACAGCTGTACGTGGGCACTTCGAGACATTCATCTGACAGTGTTTTCTTAAGCTTTCTTCCAAGTTTTCCACATTTAAATATATCCCAGACAAATCTTATATAAATCTGGGGTGGGGGAAGGGGGAACCTTCCTTAACTCTTTCCGTGCATACGTATGTAAAGAAATACTGTTTGAAAGTTACTCTATGGTTTTTGCTGGCGTATGAAGTGAAGATCTAACTTGGTAGCTCCCAAGCTGTGGTCTGAAACCCAGTGTGGTACACAGCTGATTGCAGTGAAATGGAGACTAAACAATCCTGTGGTGTAACGGAGGGACCGCTGGGGATGGAGGAATTTAAAAAGCAAAGTATCAGCAATGTACGTGGGTCACAACTCTCTTTTGCATTCATTTAAATATTAAGCACGTAAACGTCTTCATTTGCCTCCTGTTTTATAAAAACAGAGAAAATGTTTGGAGCTTTTGTTCTCCAAGCTCTCTAAGATCTATTAGTGGTATAGAATATATTGCAGTTACACTGTTTGGAGGTTTGAGAATGATATTGTGAATGCTATATTTAAATAGAAAGATGTGCAGTAAGAGCCTGTTAAATGGGAGGTCGTCTGTTAGAAACCAGAATCTCTGTGAGAAAAAAAATTACTTGGTGGAATGTGCAGGAAAAAGGAGTATAGGGATAAAGACAGTGAAAAATGAAAGTTAACCTTTCCTGACAAGAAAAAACTGGAGGAGCTGGTGTGAAAGGGGGAAGTATGACAGCACTGACCAAATTCATATGGTGGGAACCTGAGCACGGAAGAAGAGCTATTTAACCTATAGAAAGGAAAAGGTCAGCTCAATGACAGCACCATCCCTTACTATAGCTTAAACACAGGCTGAAAGGCTAAACCCAGATTTGAACCATACGAGCAGACAACTTGTAGAATGATCAAACTACGCTGAACAAACACCTAATTTATTCTGAGATGATGCTCGAGCCCTTGGAACTTTCGCCCTTTGAAGGAAGTCCACTTCCAGTTCTATCTTGTTTATATCTCATTTATTTTAAAATCTATGTTAAAACTCTTTTTTTCTTAATGAGATGAGCCGTGGAGGTACAAGTGGAAGGAGTAGCCCACCCTCAGGGAGCTCCATGGACACTGTAAGAGTCATAGGATACCAAGCGTCTGCCACACAGCGCAGACAATCACAACTATTCCTGACAGATACAAGTGTAGTCTGCTCTTCTGAGCCTCCAGAGGTGGCAATTCCACAGCCCCCTGCTGCTCACCCCTCCATACGTCTTCCTTAACCAAAACATCTTCCCCTAACAAAAGTCTTTCCTGCTGCAGTTGCAGCCCATTACTTCTTTTTGCTCCAGCAGACAAAAGGAACAGATCCTTTACCGCCTCTCGGCAGCAGGAAAGTTATGTTATGTCTGTTACCACATCTCGCTTCCTTACAAATAAACAGGCTGCTCTTTTCATCTTTCCTGGAGCCACACTTCCTAATCGCTCAGCCATTCCTGTTTCTCTCTCCCGTGCCCTTTCCAGGTGGCTTGCATCATTTGCGAGGTGTCATGCCAGAACTAGACATAGCTCTCCAACAAAAGACTCCATGCAATCACACAGTGATTGTCCAGACGACACTTTGGTTTGTGCAGAATCCCAGTTTGACATTAGCTGTCAGTGAGATTTCATTTACAAATAACCAGGTTTTAAATAATAAGTCCGATTTTAAATGACATACTTAATTTAAGATACCTATTACAATAAACTGCTCGAAGTATGAAAACAAATCCAAAACAAAAGAACCCAATGGGATTTGGTGGATCTACCTGAATATACTCAGCTATTTTTCCAACCACTCTTTTCCTGAATGCATTCTGCTTTAGCAGAAGCTGCCAAGTGTTACAGAAATGGCACGCTGTGGAACAACGATGATGAAAGCCTGACATTTTTGTTTTGAATTACTGAGAAACTCACTTTCCAATGAATTTACAGAAATTGTCACACATTTACTGAACAGGAAAGACATAAAGAAATTCGAACCCAATTTCATAACTTTTCCTGTCCTCTACATGCTTCAGATGATGCCATTTTAGGAGAATTTTATAATGAGACAACTTATTTGGCCAGTGATTTTACTATTTACTGTCACGGTGTTAATGTTTTAGAGAGCATTGCGTCTTATCACTAAATACTTTAAAAATTACTCTCCTTTGCTTCCTAGTCAAACATCAAAACAGTCAAACACATCTGAAGGCTGTGCTGCCATTCAGCGAGACCTGGACAGGCTGGAAAGCTGGGCGGTAAGAAACCAGATGAGGTTTAACAAAAGCAAGTGTAGAGTCTTGCACCTAGGGAGGAATAATTGCATGCAGCGGTACAGGTTGGGGGATGACCTGCTGGAGAGGAGCTCTGCAGAGAGGGACCTGGGTGTCCTGGTGGACGACAGGTTGGCCATGAGCCAGCAGTGTGCCCTTGTGGCCAAAAAGGCCAATGGCATTCTGGGCTGCATTAAAAAGAGCGTGGCCAGCAGGTCGAGGGAGGTGATCCTCCCCCTCTACTCTGCCCTGGTAAGGCCTCATCTGGAGTACTGTGTCCAGTTCTGGGCTCCCCAGTACAAAAAAGACAGGGATCTCTTGGAAAGAGTCCAGCGGAGGGCCACAAAGATGGTGAAGGGCCTGGAGCATCTCCCCTATGAAGAAAGGCTGAGTGAACTGGGTCTGTTCAGCCTTGAGAAAAGAAGACTGAGAGGGGACCTGATCCAGGTCTATGAATATCTCAGGTGTTGGGGGCAAAGTAGCGAGGCCAGACTCTTTTCAGCGGTGTGTGGAGACAGGACAAGGGGAAACGGCCAGAAACTGGAGCACAGGAAGTTCTGCACCAGTGTGCGCAAGAACTTCTTTACGGTGAGGTGACGGAGCGCTGGAACAGGCTGCCCAGGGAGGCTGTGGAGTCTCCTTCTCTGGAGATATTCAAGACTCGCCTGGACACCCACCTGTGCGACCTGGTGTAGGGAACTGCTTTGGCAGGGGGGTTGGACTCGAAGATCTCTGGAGGTCCCTTCCAACCCCTACGATTCTGTGATCAAAGCCCATTCAACCACAAACTTCCAGGAAGTGAGAATCAGCCCTTGTGCATAATGATGCCATAGCTTAAAAAAAGAGTAAAATAATACAAAGCAAACAAAATCTTCATGTGAAAGAAGAACAAACCAAAAACATTTGGGATTATTAAGAGCAGATGTTAAGAAAGTATAATGGATTCACTTATTAAAAAATCTGAGCGTTCGCCAAGTTAGAATATTTGTTAGTCGAAGTCCTACAATGACAGTAGTTCTAAATCAAAAAGTTGGACCTATAAAAACTAAAAATATACAGACAACATTTACAAGTGTCTTGCGGATATTCTTTCATGTTTACAGTTTAGAACTACAGAAATATATGAAAAAACCCACAACACGTTCTAAAAACATGCATGTAGGTGCAGATTTTAGAACATGACACTGAAGAATGGGTGCCATGGTAGGGATACTCCAAGAAAAACAGACTCCAAAGATTGCCAACAAGCTCCTAGAAGAAAAAAAATAGCTTGCAACTCCAGCCATTGCAAAGCAAACTGCACCAATACATTGGGTGCATGTATGTGTGCATGTGAAAACATTAAGACCCAGCTGCAAAATGAATGTACAGAGTGAAGGAGTCAGATGTATGGAATTCAGTCCCATGGGATCACTGCTAAGGCACTTCCAGACTAAATATCAAATAGTTGGTGTAGTAAAAAACAATACCTAGCCTACAGAAATATTCAGATTTGCAGCTGAAGCAGGGGAGCTTTAAAGGGGAATGCTGAAGGGTACCCCGGAGTAACCAAGCTACTGGTGAGCATAAGCCCTTCACAGCTCAGCTATGGAGGCTCGAGCATCCTCAAGCAGAAGAAAACATGGAACGTATGTTTCTCAACCAATGGTACCATCATAGAGATCTTTTCTTGTCTGCTGGGAAAATGAACTTGCTGCAGCATGCAGAGGAAGATCTGGAGAAGCTCCCAGCATGGACCACAGAGCTTCTGTGCTGTGCTCCTGAACTCACACATAGACTTCACCCCATCAATTAACCATTCTTGCTGGGCTGACACCAGGCCGAGCTCAGACACCAAGAGGAATTTAGAGATGCACAAACACATACACAAAGATTCTATTTAAAAGGTGATGTGCTTCTTTTTGGTAAACCTGTCCATAGGAACATTAGTGTCTGTCAAACTTACATGAATTGCCTTATGTTTACAAAGCAATGCATTTTAGAAATGTTATATATTACGTATTTTTACACTGGTGAAAACAACATTAGTGTCAAATCTGTGGTGCCTTTTCAACCACATGGAGATAATTATTGCAAGAAAGACCGCGTGTCCAAACACTTTGAGGAAACAAACATTCCTGTAAGCTTACATGCTTTAAAATGAGGACTTCTAAGAAATCCTTTCATGTGTGCCATGTAGAGATGCTGACTTATGGGGTCGTTAATAAGTTACAGTGAATAACTATTTCCACAGAAAGGAAAAAATGTTTTTCCTTTCTTAAAGTATATGTATGTACATGAATTGCCTGACTATGCACTATTGAGGCACTGGGATATGAATGATCCCCACCACAATGCACATAGGCAGGCAGTCGATCTTCAGAAGCAAAACACTCCCTCGAGTGGAGGCAGGAATACTTGTGGAAGTCTTGCCAGGTACCTGAATACTTTGAAAAACTGACCTTAAAAGTGGTCATCAAAACCTCTCCTGCTCCATGCTCTTAATGCTTTGT
Organism: Pavo muticus; assembly: GCA_016647715.1. Taxonomy (NCBI): domain Eukaryota; kingdom Metazoa; phylum Chordata; class Aves; order Galliformes; family Phasianidae; genus Pavo; species Pavo muticus. The sequence continues at coordinate 1,662,500 of JACDJE010000148.1, forward strand.
TTCTGACCAATATTCATGGCAGGCAGATTAAAGAAGGGAATGATCAGGCCATGCTAACATTCAAAAAGCCAGCAGCCTGTTTTGCAGTATAAACGATGAGGTCTGCTCTATATACATTTTCTTCTTTCCAGCAATATTCTGGCTTCAATTGGGATTTTCTTCCTAGCAGCTGATATGGGGCAGTGTTTTGGACTTAGGAGAAAAACTACGTTGATAACACACCCACGGTTCAGTTGTCACAGGGCAGTGCTTGTGCTCGGTCAAGGACTTCTCAGCCTCTATTCACCCCCTGTCCTGATTCCTCCCTCACTTTTCTTTCCAGTCATCTCACCTCACCTTGCGTGCTATGTCAAATTTATAATTGAATACAGGCTTCTTCCAGCGCAACGCCCTTTGCTAAGGACCGCATCCATCCTAGACACTGGCAAGGTACAGCAGAATCCTCCCTTGGCCTCGGTCTCCTTGTAGCTCAAGGGCAGTGCCTCCAAACCCATAAAAGCTGCCCATAAACATAAATCTGCTTTGCAGCACTGTGAGAAATTCCTTTCTGAAACTCACAGAGATGAGCACGGTGATAACATACTCGGTGCATTAGTCTCAGCAGTCATTGCTTAAGATGTCCCTTTATGCCTGTAATACTCATTTCCTACCACACTGCATATTCATTCTCTCCTCCCTCCTGCTGTTTCAGCCTTGGAGGAAATCAAATTTACGTCTTTTCCCAATTCTGTGGTCACTCCATGGCTTTATCAGCTTTTTAGTGTTTCATGTTCTTCCATTTCATATCGCACACTAGATCTCTGTCACGCCTTTTCTAGTCTTCTGTAAAGAGTTAGGCAACGGATTTGCTTACATGGGGCCATAATTCACACTCCGTGAGTTGGAGACAAACAAGCCAGTGTCTCTCATGTACGCAGCTCCCTTGGGGGCATGGTTTAGTGAGCATAGTGGTGATGGACTGATGGTTGGACTTCATCTTGGAGGTCTTTTCCAACCTTAATGATTCTATGATTCTGTGAATTCCGTGATTACAGCATTCTGCAAAATGCTAACTAATATTCGTGGTAGGGTGTCATAATCCTGGAAATGCCCAGTTGCACAAGTGGTGTTATAATACATAGACATGGTGATATAATGGCGAGGGTTGGTCCCCATGCATCTGAGGTTATAGTGTTTGTAGGCTTTCCTCCAGATAGTCACTGACAACCACCACCACCATCTCCATTCAAGGACTGGCTACTAGCAGTCTAGTCCTACCGAACTGGCAATCCCCAGCTTCTGCAGTCTGATGTGCAATACTACTGACTAAGTTCTTTGCTGTGGATAACATCATACTTTCCTCTTCCAGTCATCCCGTGGTTCCACTCTTGCTTTATTTATTTCCCTTGGCTGTGAACCACTGTCTCCTTCCCAGGCTATTTTGATGTAAGTGTTACGGAGTTGGTATTAGTCTTCTTTCATTTTTATGAAGGTACAATTTCTTTGCTCTCTTCCTCATTATGAAAGAAAATGGGCTCTCTTATCCCACACCAACATTTTTCCATTGAGTTATTTTTACATGATTGTAGTCTTAAACTCCTCCTACTCACGTGTTCATGAAAGCGCCCTTTTGCTTTGTTCACAGACTTGGCAGAATGTGATTTACCAGATTTTGTTTATATAGTATTTATTTTTCCTTGTTTTTCAAGCTCTGACTTTGCTTCTCTTCCTCTGCCAGCTTTCAGCTTTGGCCCATCTTTCATGCCATCAGAATACCCCCCTTCTAAGTAACAACCCAAATAGGCAAAGCAATCCTATTCAAGAGGGATTAACTCAATTGTATGAACACATTGACGAGTTACATTTTTTTTAAACCAAAATCACACATGTGTCCAAACTGGACAAATGTAAACCACTTAATTGCTGTTAAATGTTTTTAGTCAGAGGAACCAGTGATGTTACAACTGCTGCTTCCTGTTTATTCAGAATGCAGTTGATTGATATTCATTTGTTTGTTATCTTGCTAAGAAAGAACTGACAGTAAATATTACTATATGTTCTCCTAGACAAGGCAGCAAATACAAAAATGGGGGTATAAGTGGAACACAAAAACATCTTGCCACTTGAAGATGAAAAGGAAGAAAGGGAATTCTTGTTGATCTCAGGAACAAGTAATCTGCAAGACTCCTTCCCTCAGTGAAAGGGGTCCTATTTGTTACTTGAGCTTTCTCCTATTTTTTTCTTTTCCAGACATGTGCTGCCCTCCATGTGCATATATTCAGGTTTCAATTGTCAGTTGTTTGCAGAACAGCTTCAGAAATCTCATAGGAAAGCCAGCTTGACTTGAGCAGAATATGTGAAGAGCTCCCCGGTAGGCAGTGTGAGCAGAAGGAGAAGGACTGGCTGCCATTCCAGAACACGCCTGCAATGTCCTCTCTGAATATTCACAGCTGCATCGAATAAAAAATCAATATCCCAAATACAGAGAACCGCAATGAATCCGTAGTGCTGAATGAATCACCCTTCCAAAAAGCCAGAATGACACATATCTTACCCAAACTCCACCGAGTGTTGAATGTCCTACACTTTGATGCCAGTCAGTTACTGCCTGCACTTGTGCTGCTTAGCTAATTACTGAGAAGCCGTTGTGCAGAGATCCAGTAAAACACACAAACATCCAATTTGTAGGCCAAGCCAAAGAAAAGTTAGAAAAAATACTTTTTTCTGTTTCTTCAAAATAAGGTGATTTTTTAATCAGAACAGACTAATTTGGGGTCAAAATTATAATTTTGTTTGAAGTATTTCATTTTCATTTAGGGTTTTCAATGCCTTTATTACAAAATCCAACTATTTTCTAAAACATCTGAAATGAAAAGTAAAATGCACTCATTCTGAAGGCACCGAAACAAGCATTTTGACTGCTTCGATATATCTCCTTACTCTGCACAACTGTCTTTTGCCTATATCTGTTAACAGTTTTCTCCTCCCTAAAATGGCTAGCAAGTTCTCTGTGGGCAAATAATCAAAATACACATTGATACATTCACACGCTGTACTCTAAGGCTGCCTTCAGCTGCGAATAACATCACAGTGGACGCTGTCAATGTTGATTTAACGTGTAACAATGATGCCTTGTCAGATCTGAAAAAGGGTATCAGGGAACACGTGCCACTCATTTAAAAGCTGGGCACAGCAAAACATCTTCAGCCAGAATCAGCAGAAGAACAGTGCTAAGAAAAAGACCTCTGAAGATGAGACAGAGCTCTTAGAGTTAGCAATGCTGTTTGGAAGAGAGCTGGGTTAGCAGCTGTTGTGTCCTTATCTTCAGAAGATCTCTTTATGTACGTGAGCATGGGAAGAAATAGCCATACGAGTTCAACCAGAACAACTAAACCTACGGTAATTTAAAAAAAAAGAAACAAAAAGAACAAAACACCCATGAAATCTTCTATATATTCCTGGAGGACCTGTCTGTGGAAATATCTTTGTGAAGAAGGTAAGTGGGATTTCCACAGGAGAATAAGAGACAGCCGTTAGTCAGTGCTTGGCTTCACACTGCTCCTTTCATTAAAAAAGAGAGATGAAAATGAATTACAAGCAGATATCTGCAGGCAGTCTATTCAGCATTCTGCAGCTCGGGCTCTGCCAAAAGGCTTCAGGATGGAGCAGAAGTTGGAAAGAGAAGCTGCATTCTCTAAAAATGTGAGCTTTTCATTTTTACTCAATTTTCCCAGTCAGGTTAGGTTTGTTAAAGCTCATGGAAGCTAATACTCAAATACTGTTCCATGATTTAATAAATCCTAGGGCTTGTGTGCACTAGGGATTGACATGCACTGACCAAAACAGCAGCATCAGTAAACTAACCCAATACAGTCAGTTCCCATTAACGGTTTTTCAGGCAAAGTGACCTTCCTTCAGCATCTTGAGCTTTTCCAGTAATATCACCACAGAATGGCTTGTGTTAGACCTTGCAGAGCTTCGAGCTCCAGCTGGCATAACCTTACTTACCTGAGATATCCTCTAAATAAGGAGTCACCACGCTTTCACTTACACATATCTAATTCTTAACTTAGCCCAGCTGTACCATGGCTTTCTATTTAAGTGGGAATCTCACATGCTTTACACTCAGTGTTTCTCTCATGACACATGGTATGTATTACATACTCTTTGGAAATGAAAGAAGGGAGAAATCTCACAATCTCTTTCCAAAAGCATTTCCAGAGACTAAGGCACTTAGGTAAGCATTCCCCAAAAGATTTCCTAGAAGGAGTATTCAGTGGAGGCATGAAGAAATCCTGCTGACTACAAAATCTGGCAAGAAACAGAGAAGATCCTTTTTTCATATGGACAATTTCAGAATCTGTCATTCACACCCCAGAAACACCATGCCCTTGGGCACAGCCTTTGCTATGGCCATAGCTCAGCCCATCCCTGCTCACACCTGGAATCATGGAGGCAGTGGTTTTTATTCCTAAGAATATAACTGATCCATTTCAAGCCATCTATCACAGAAAAGAGAAGACGAGACTAACGCTGCTGACAAGGACATCTCCTTGCCCCCCTCCTTCTGCTCCTTCCCTCTCATCTACAGCCTCTCAGTATAAAATGGCCTGCATGCTGGAATTTATTCTGCTTATATAAACCAGTAATCCCCACTGAAGCACTAACAACATTATCTGAAAGAAGCATTTCATTAACATGCAGTGATTTATAGCCAGAGAACTGGCATGTGATTCAAGCGTAGCAACGTGCATCTTAGATGATTTCTTCTTCATTGTTTGCCTTCAAGCAGTCGTGCTGGGACTATTTACTAAACCACTGTATTGCCTCATAGTACTGTGCTCTGGGACACACATCTTAGAGAAGCTGAAACATTCCCAAGTCTGTTTGGACACATACCAGAATCTTTCCTGTAAAGGATGTAGATTGGTATAACGTATTTGTTTCCCAACTCAGCATTCGATACTGACTTTTACTTCTGTGAGAGAAAGATATTTGACAGCTGAAGTTGCTGGCTGTTCATTTTCAGGTATATATCTCTCTCGCCTTGCTAGTTAAAAAGACTGAAAAAAAGCAATAATATTTGTAATACCCAAAATGTAGGCCTCTTGAAACAAAATCTGGAACCTCCTCTATGGCCCCAAGGCTCTGTAGACCACATCAGAGAATGATGCTGCATTTTGATGAGCACTTTAAGCCATGTTGCACTGGCAGAACCACTGAAATAAGCCCCACTGAGCCTAATGACTCTGCTCCATGCCACCCCCTCCTGGGATGTCACACTGCTTTTTGGACACAAGATAAACTGGATGAAAGTCAGCTAAAACCCAACTTCTGTCAGGGTTTTTAAGCTGGTTCATTTCCCACTCTAAATAGTCACTTGGTCACATAAATACTCAGGACAGGGGAACATGAATGGCAAGAGTAGACAGGGCAGCTTCTTCTGAGACATGACAATTCATGAGTCCTTGTTGTCTCTTTGACACCACCACTGGAGAGCTGTACGCTGTGAGATCTCAGCAGTGAGATTAGAATTATCAGCACACTGCATAAAAGATCACCTACAGCTACCAAGAATACAATATGTATAAGATTTAGATCTGCTCCTCTCCAGGTCCTGGCACTGGACTAAGGACAGACAGGAAGCATCTCTGTTTGACCAGGGTTTGTAGGTTGTTTGTAAATTGTCATCTTCCCCTTAAGGCAGCCTGGCTGCTGGAAGAACTGCAAGGCATTGCAACACATCTATTCACTGCAGGGGGGTCAAACCCACTTCTCTCTGCTTCTGACAGTATCTGACCACAAGATACTGGCTGCTCTGGAGCATGGGGTCTCTGTTTTCTATTTTTGAATGTGAAAACACTGGGGAAAAAAAAAAGCACTGATTAACAGGAATCATATCTCTGAACTCCACTTACTGGAATTTGAGCTCACCTGGAGCACTGTGTGCAGTTCTGGGCACCACAATATCAAAAGGATATGAAGCTATTAGAGAGCTCCCAGAGGAGGGCTGCAAAGACAGAGAAGGTCTGAGGGCAAGGGGTGTGAGGAGTGGTTGAGGTCCCTTGGTTTGTTCGTCCCAGAGGGGAGCGCTAAGCCTTTGCTAGCTTGTTTTGAAAGCAAGCACCAAACACACTGGTGGCTGTGGAATATGGTTCCATCAAAATACCAAAGATCCATCAAAGCACCACTGGAACACCTCAGTGGCTGAATCTGGCTTCTTAACATTAAGCTGAAGCATTCCAGAACTGCCAGCACTGAGATGCCACTAGACCTGTTTAGAGAACAAGGTTGTTTTGCAGCCAGGTTCAAGGGTCAGGCCCTGAGCAAGGTTTTGCTATGTTCACAGCTATGAACTAAGCACCTAAATTCTATTTACTTCCTTCCTCCAACCTATTCTGACTTAAAAAGAACCAAAATACTCTCCCTCTGAAGATAAGGCCATCAGATTCTTACCATACTGTGGCATGGTCAAATTGTTTTGGTACAAATAAAAAATAGCCTTATGGCTGTAAACACTCTTCCAACTTAATCTGGGTATTTCCTGCTATAGTTGAGTTCTAATACTGTGCTGCTAGAAGGATCGTGGCTCTCTTTTGAAGTTTCCAGTTCACATTTCTAGGCTTATCAAGAGATTTTCAGACTCCTGAAGAACAGGTTTGATATCAATGCAGTCTGCTCACAGAAATCCCAAGAGTTTTAAAGCTTCATGTACTCTATGCTATGTTATACTCCTTGATATTCCCTTTTAGTTAGATTCTTCGGAGTTATGAAATCAATGCTTTTCCCATTACATTGATTCACATGTGTTCAACACTGAATTCATGGAAAATCAGTTAACAAATAAACTCAAAGTCAACTCCAGAATTAAGGGACTTGCTCCAGTTCAGTATCTTCAATAACTCTCCTTCCCAAAACAAGCACAAACACATTGTTCAGCTCAAATCCCAAAGCAGGCCGTGTAAACAGATTGGCTTTGCTGCATTCCCTGGAGTTTAAGATAAAGGAGGCTCTTTCAGATCTGTGGTGACTTCCCATCATGACCATGGTTACTGGAGAACAGCCTGCCACCCTGACATTTAATTCTGAAATCTGATGTACTTAGATCATAACATAATCACCTCCTCCTCCTCCCTGGCTACTCCAGCTAAACCTCTCCCTTTTACTCATCTCATTAGTAACCAACATTGTGTTTACAAAGCAATAGTAAGCAGTTATCCATTGTCAAGGCAGAAAAATAATTATAAAAAAAAAAATAATACAGGGTCATAGTTTCATCCACTGATCTTAAAAAAACAGATAAGAACATCTGAAGCTGTCATAATAATTTCCCTATGGGTAGAACTCCTACTGAATTTGGTGGCACAAGGTGACCGCTGTTCAAGCAGAGTGCAGTTCAGTGCCAACTGAACGGCCAATAAAAGCAAAAGATCTGAGATCTGCAGGCTTCCTCAAAGCATGTGCACAGAGGCCAACCAACTTCTCAACCTGCTATACAGATATTCCTGCTTCTCCCTGAACGCAGAATTCCACATCTGCTAAGTGACAATGTCGTATTCTAATTCTTTATCCATCAATTTGGCATAAATTGAAATTCTGAAAATTAAGTAACTTCAGCAGTCACTGTCAACTGACTGCTAACCATGCAAACTATTTTGGCCAATGAGTACAAGTCTGGCTGCAGCCATGAGGGTAACATTCAAAAGGTTAGTCAGCTCAGCCTTAAAGGAAGCTTGACACGCTTTTTCCCGCATTTTTTTGGCCTAGGACAGAGACATTCCCCAAATTTTGTTCATGACTGCAGCTCATCTGCTATGTGTATCTAAATGGATATGAACTGGCTTGAACTCCATCAGTGTCTGACTGCTTGGCTACAGTCTTGGATGCAGTCTGCTCCTGAATCCAAGAGCTGCTGATGAAAGACAATTGTGGTACTATTTTTTTTACTTCTCCATGTTTAAGCACACATACTTTGCACCTACCATCCGACAGCTCCTACGATGAGTTCAGTCTGTCCCACCGACATCATGTGCTGAATGAAGTGAGTCCGTACACCTCTCTCAGGATCCATATGAGATCCCTTCCTTTAGAAACTACGTGAAGAAGGATCACTCAGGAAACGAAGTCTTCTATACTCCCTGTAAAGGAAGAGACAGAGCTTTCTTTACTTCAAACTTATAATCATGGAAATCTACCCCATTTTTTTACCTTAAAAAGCTATTCCCTGAGGTCTCTTTAGAGAATGAGTGCCCACTGGCTAAGACAGCGAACATCTGCAAAGATAATTCACATCAGTCCACATTTTCTGGCTTCTCTAAGCTGATTTCCATGTGTGCAGAAGTTCTCCTCCTCTACCCCTGTACTGTACAAGTACAGTTAGAATCACAGAATTGTTAAGGTTGGAAAAGACCTCTAGGATCCCCAAGCCCAACCCATCCCACCATGCCCACTGCCCACGTCCCTCAGTGCCACATCCCCACGGCTTTGGGACACCCCCAGGGATGGTGAACCCCACTCCCTGGGCAGCTGTGCCACTGCCTGACTGCTCTTTGGAGAAGAAATTGTTTCTAACATCCAACCTGCACTTGTAGGTCTGGAATCTGATCTAGTCATAGGCAGGGCTTTTTTGAGAGATGGAAATGGAGGTAATCATCAGACTAGTGCTTTAATCTGAGTCACCAAACATACAGTATAGCCAGACAAAGGACTTGAAATAAAAATCAAAGAGGCCTTAAGCACTTAACCACAGAATCACAGAATTGCAGGGGTTGGAAGGAACCTCTAGAGATCAAGTCCAACCCCCATGTAGTTGGCTTGGTTATAGACTATCCATCTTTGTTGCCCTGTTCCAAATGTATCAGCCACTGAGCACTTCTATGCTCATGGGAGATTTATATAGTGAAGGGTTCATAAAGCAACTGTGCTCCACTGATTGATGAGAGGGCAGCCACCCCCACCATCCTTTGGACCCAAGATGGCGGGTTGCCTCCAAGATGGCGGGCTGTCCCCAAGTAGGCAGGCTATCCCCAACATGGCGGGCTGCCTCTGCCTCAAGGAGCGGCTCATGGCCATTGCCCACCTCTCAGTTTTCAGAGGTCTGTGTTTTCCAGAATTTGTTTTTTATAACGCAGCACTTCCATCAGCAATTGGTTACTTGCCACCAACCGTTCACGCCTTTTGCCACTGCCCAGTAACCTGTTCTTTATAACACAAAGTTGTTTCCAGATAAAGTGGTTTAGAATAAACAAATTCAGCAAAATTAGCCTGAGGACACAAAGGAAAAGCCACAGGCTGAACTAGGAGCTCCCAGCCAAGAGATGGGTGAAGACGGGTATTCGCAGACGGCGCTGGCAGCCCGCACACCTCCGTGCCCACCCGCTCCCTCCGTCTTCCGCCCCGCAGCGCCCCGCAGCTGTCTGCCCGCCTCGGCGAGTTGCGCCGCTCCGCTGGAGGAGGAGGAGGACGAAGGAACCACCTTCCTTCACGTGATTTCGAGGAAGAGGAGCGGTGACAACGCCCGCAGCAGCTGGGGAACCTCCGGCTCCTCCTCCAGCGGGAGGGAAAGCGAAAGCAGAAGCCGGCAGCCGCGGGAGGGAAGAGGGCAGGGAGAGGCATCCCGACGGGAGCTACGCAGGGCCTGCCGCCGTCCCGCCGCCTCCGCAGGTACCGCTGTGTGGGGCCGGGGGCCTCAGGATGGAAGGGACCCCCAGCGCCACCCCTGCCGTGTGCTGGCTGCCCCCCACCCGCTCAGGCTGCCCAGGGCCCAGCCATGGCCTCGGGCACCTCCAGGGCTGCGCGTTAGAGACACTACACGCATAGCAGAAAGGTTACTACCCATGTTTCAGGGCTGAGATGTTCAGTTGTGCAGTATAGAATTCTTCACGTCTCTGGCTTTCGTGTGAAGTAGGGAAGGAGGCTTCAAGTACCCTATATATATAATTGTTGCATCTAATTCCTTTTTTTTAGTAAATGTTGAATCATCACATGGTATTCCATTCTGAACTGTTTGCCACAAATAGAGCTAAAAGACATAACTTTGTAATTTTTTTTCCCTCAGGTTCCAATGGATTTATCAAGCCCGCCGTATCCTTTGAAAGATAATGGTTTTGTAAGTATTTCCTGATGTTCGTATTCGATAACAGCTTCTCTGAGCGAAGACTTGTGCTTGGATTGCTGGGACAGTGCTTCTGAAAGCCCTGTCCTGCCTCGTTCCATCCCTCAGTACTTGGGACATTCCTCATCCACCTCCTTTAATCACACCTTCACTTCCAGGTGATGTTGCCCAGTATGACACCACTGCACCTTGCACTGCAGAAGGGCCTGGCGCCGTGCTTCCTTTCCTGACTGCCTTCTGTCTCCATAGGAGAGTCCCATCCCAAAGCATCTGCATTACCAATTCTGTTAGAATTTCCTTCTCTTGCTTCATCTGCCGTTTGCTTCCGTGGAGGTTTCTTAGGGGGCTTCCTTTCTCCTGGTGCTTCCCTTAACCCAGTTCTTGTAGCGTGGGAGGCAGTTTGGATGAAACCTTCCTTTGGATTTCTTGTGTTTTCCTGTTTTTTTTTTTCTTTCAGGTTGAAAATTGCTGCCTCAGAGCATTTTCCATACCAAATGGGCATCCTTTCTTATCAGCTTCCAGCTGCAGCACGTGCAATGTTCTGCTTTCCTGTGCTCACTCCCATGAGTGAAGGAATATTTTCTGCTTTTCAGTTATACGCAGATGGGGATTTCCCTATTGCTTAACAGGACTTTGAAACTGGACAAAGTAGTTGAAAAAAATATTTTATATGTTATTGTTTTTAGGAAAAACCCAGAATTATCAAGAGAATTAACTAGATAATCTAACAGGCCTTTTCCAAGCCTGAGTTTCATGGTTCACATTCAAGTTTTATGTAATCTTAAGTAAAAGGGAGGGATTGCTTCCGTAGGTCTCTTTGGATTTTTCTTTTTCTTTCCTTGCAGAATATTGCAGTCATAGAAACAAAACAGAACAGAGATTTTCTCTCTTCTTGGGCTTTATCCAATTGTCATTTCCCTGTGCTTGTGAACTTCTGCCCTGACATACTTATAATCTGAAATTCTTCTATTGCCTTTCTCTCGCTTGATGTTACCATTCCTTATCTAACTGAGCTTGGAAACATCCCATTTTGTAGTTTTTTTCTCTTCAGGCTTTATACACCCTCTTAGAGGAGCTGCTGAGAAAGCCTACAGATAAACCTTTGTGGGATCGAGGGGCTCAGTTCTCAGCAGAACACAGAGACCACTTGCTTTTATGGTTTATTAACATACTGGCCTGTGAATGCTTCCAGTTGGATGGTTAGAAAATAATGAGTATTGATCAGTTTCCACTTTCTTAGATTTTGGTCCTGTCCAGCCATGAATGTGGTTCATTGATTTGGACTAAGTTTTTGAATTAAAAAACAATGGTATGTGCTATCCTTTGGCATGCAGATACTAGGAACATTTAATTGTGAAGTACTTTGATTACTCTCTAATTGGGAAATAAAACTCAGTGTGTCTTTTCTTTACAGCATATGACAGCCCCTGACCCTTCTGACACATCAAAAGATGAGATGGAGAGACTTGAACAAGAACTGGAGAAATGGAAGGCAAGTCCTATAAAGTGTGTGGAGTCATGGGAATTAGATGAAAGATACTCGGAAGGGCACTCTCCCCCCATCATAACAGATGTTTGTCTAACATGCTCTCTCATCTTTAATGCTATATGCCTATGTTAATCTCAGTGGTGGCTACACTTGCATGTCTAAGAGAAATATTTATCCAAAGCATTAAAACTAAGTACATGTAAAGGGTTTACCTAAGGTTTTGTTTGTTCTTGTGGAGATAGAAAATCTAAAAGTCTTTTTACCATCCAGGAAAGACTTGAACAAGCTGAGAAAACAAAAGCTGACCTTCAACTTAGCAAAGCAATTGCTGACGAAGAATATGTGAAAATACAGCGTGAGCTGACAGAGCTAAAGGATGCTCAAGAGGAACTTAATAAAGAAAGTGCCATGTCTGAGGCCATCTATGAGGTATGGAGAAGGCCTACTCATGGCTGTCAGTATTTCTGGAATTGTGAGGGAAGTATTGGTTAGAGAAGATAAGAGTAGTATTTCCATTCCAGTTGAAATAGCTTTACCAGTTTGCAGACTGTAGGACTAGATATTTTAAACACAGGTTTTCAGTGGCAGAGGAAGAACTGGTGCAATAAAATAAGTCTTACAGTAATGAGAAACTGAGACTGATCTTATGTGGAAAATGAAGACAAAAACCAGTCTTTCAAGATTCCCCTCTAACTGATACATTTCAGCTTTGTGTGATGAAGACAGAATTGAATGGGATTGAATGGGTTGTTTCCATGGCTTCGTTAAATCCCAGCACCTCCTAGATGAGGTTACAGCACCCAAGGGATTGGCATTTCTTAAGTGACAGTAAGCTGGGCAAGGGCCAGAACCGGTCTGAAGATGGCTCTTCTTTCTGGAACAAATTGGTTCATTACCTCAGAGTGCTGTGTAGTCTTCAGTACAGCAAGAGAATTTTCCACAGGCTGTAAAGGAGCTGGCTTCAGTGTCATTTTGTTTAGCCTGAGAGCCACTGATGAGCAGGTTATGCTTCCATATTGCAAGCTATTAAAATAGAGTTAATAGGTTAAGCATTAAAAAATAAAATGGACAGGACTTGTCTTTATTTTACCAGGAAATATTTACTTGCAGGGAGAATAAAAACCAGAAGATAACACAGCTGTGAAATTCAGCTGTTTCACCCTTGCATACAAAGTTCTGTTCCAGCTTTGGTTCTGCTCAAACCCATGTTGTTTCTGCTTCCATCACTCCTTACCATCATTCTGGGCCTTTCACACTAATTAGTTTGGGTTTGTGGAGAAGTCCTTCTTCCTTCAGCTGCTTCGTTTTGAAAATCTCTCTTAAGAAACTGTTGTTTCAAATCATGTTTTCTCTCATCACCGGTGAGCAGTGCTCTGTGGCACGGCTATTTTCGTGTTTTAGTTGTGTGCAGTATCTCATACATGCAGATGACTTTACCTGTCTGCAGGTGATGCTGCACCCATTCAAGTTCGTGTGTGATTCTCTGAAAGTTGCTTTTGCCTCTCCAATCATACATGTTTGGACTTTATAGAGAGAAGATGTCGTTATCATCATCAGGCTTCTGTTTCACATCAGCTGATGGGAGCTGGTATAAATGTCTCAGGAGCTTCATGACATTAAGGGAAATCTCTACCAATTGCGTGTGGATGGAACTCACTACTTCTGCAATCTTTTCATCTCTCTGTATTTTGTTCCCTGTCTGGGAACTGCTGGATTTAGTTAGATGGGCTTTAGTGTTCCCTCACCTGCTAAAATATCTTCACCTGGTAAACTTTTCTGAGCTGGGAATAACAGCTACTGAGATCACGTGGTACGAAAGATGAAATGTTTGTGTTGGTGTAGGTTCTGAGATTGGAACTGGTGATTTCTGGCATGCAGAGTATGCTTGGAAACACGAATGCTCTGTTTGAAAAACCTTACTGTGATTTGCTTTGATCGAAACTGCTCCTTGGTGAGTGGATTTGCCTTGCAGATAGTTAAAGTCATGGAAGAATGCCTCATGCGTGGCTGTCGTTTATAATATTCGAAAGCTGCAACACTTTCTAATGTCTACAGATTTTGCTGAAACATATTTTTATCTACTATGTGTTTAATTTTGCATTTAATACTTTTTGGGCTGTAGACAGAACTTAGTGTGCTAAACCAAGAGAACGCTGAGCTGAAGAGAGAGATTGAGAAGCTGAAAGAAGAGCTTGCAGAATGTTGTGCAGCGCTTTCGCAGGATGGTAAGGTAATGCCTGCAACACTGTAAAGTTATTATTTCAGAAGGACACATTTGTGGTCAATTCTAGACAGTTGAGGTCAGCTGTTTAGAATCACAGAATGGCCTGGGTTGAAAGGACCACAAAGATCATCCAGTTCCAACCCCCTGCTATGTGCAGGGTCGCCAACCAGCAGACCAGGCTGCCCAGAGCCACATCCAGCCTGGTTTAGCATTTAAACCTCAACTGATTTCAGTATAAAGTACAGCTTGATGCTTTATTTTCTTACTTTACTTGGCAAGATAATGTGAAGACTAAGGATGTGGAAACAAATACGAGTGTGTGAGATACTGAAGACATGAGAAAAGTGAAGAAAAGCAGAAAATGATTAAGTGGAAGACACTGGAGTAAAAAATGCACAAAGTATTGCTCATTTTCAAGTGCTCGCATTTAATACTTCTTGGGTGAGAGGATGGCAGAAAGAATGTGTTCTTTGGCAGTAGTGAGAACAGAAAGAAAACAAGCTCCTAGATAAGATGCTAGTTTTGGAGATAGGTGGCAGAAATGCTTTTATTGCTCTGGCTGTTTTGTCTTGGAGGCAAACAGTATTTTCCTTTTATTTTCTAACAGTTACAAAAGGGGAAAGAGAGACATCTGAAACTCCCTGGTATCTATTAAAGTAGGTTTTCCTAACCAGTGTTTTCAGGAGTACCTTAACCTATCCTCATTATAAAATACTTCTTTTTTACTGCAACGGTGATATGCAAGGCAATTTATTAACAGATTCACCATTGCTGTAGAACAGTAATGCAAGTAAGTAGAAATAAACGATCGTGTGATGGCTCTGATACTTGCATTTTGCAGATTTCACTTAGCAAAAGTATTCTAATTCTACAGATAGGAACACCTGTAGACTTCAACTGAATTTTTCCCCTATAGGGTCGAGCTCAAGTTCAAAGTTAATCAAAGGAGAGAATTGAGAAAAACTGAAATGGACAAAAATCCCAGGGATAGACATCTGCAGCAAGGCAATGTAGTTAGCAGAGTTATACCTCTGTTACCAGCTGTGACTTCAATCTGCTTGACTCTTAACCTTTAAACATATATATATATATGGCACTTCTAGGCAAGACTATACTATTTATTTTCCTGTTATGAAATAAATTACATAAAGTTTGTTCTCTATCTTGACTCTAAAATATTAGATTAAAAAAAAGGTGGCAGAAATGAAAGTGGAGTTCACTCACATGGAGGACACGGGGGGTGTCGTTCCGGATATGAACACCCACTGCGTTTTTTCTGTAACAACAAGAATCCCATTCAAACTGAACCAAAACCAGGCACTGCTTACTTTGGAAGATGAAGAAGGTATGATGCATATTTTAATATAAAATGAATGTCTCTGATGTGTTTCATTACCATAATGGCTGACTCCATTATGCATGTATGTTGCAGATACAAAGGTAGCGTCCAGTCCATTACTTCAGCTAAAACCTAACAGCCTTAGCAGGCATTCTCTACAGCTGGTAGTGATGTGTTTCTACCTGTGGATTTTTGAACTAAAATACCAAAAGTCTAGTATTAATATTTCATACAGTGAGAGCATCTTTTGACAGTCTCTTTTATTCTAAAGATAGTATGGTGTCTTAGCTGTTGCCTATAGCTAGTGAGATTGAACAGAAGCAGATATGCCTGAAGATGTGGGCAGTGGGATATGGTTGCCTGTCAGTTATTTCTCCTTTAACAATGTAAAAGGAGATTCTGCTTAAGAGACTGACAGATTGTCAAGTTGCAGTGATGAAACAAGGCTTTTCTTACCTGTAACCTTGTGGTTTTTCCTTAGTTGCCCAGAGACTGACAAAGATGGGTAAGCACACTGTGAACCTGGATGGAACTACAGCAGATGTGAAAGTGGTGCCTTTTACACTTGGAATGGGTGTCAGATTTGAGGTAATCAACTGAAATACAAAAGTATAAAGATACACACTTGCAGTACTTAAAAAGCTTTAGGCTTGGTTTTGTGGGTGTTCCCAACCACAAAATGCACAACAATGATTTCTTTAGCTCCACGTCACAATTTCCGGAAAGAAGATCAACGTCTCTGAAATCCCTGAGCTACCAATTCCTGATGAGTGGATGAGAGACAAATTAGAGCTGAATTTCTACAAATCCGAACATGGAGGAGGAGAAGTAGAAAATGTAAAATATGACAAGAGGTCCAGAACAGCTGTTATTACGTTCACTAGACCTGGAGGTATTGTATGTCATGTTTTGTTAGCTGGATATACAAGCCATGCTGTCCATTCCCTTCTGTTCTAACTTAACCAGTGGATGCAGCTAATTCTTCCCCAAGGAGAGTTAAGTAGATCAGGAAGAGATGTAGGTTCACCCACACATCTGTGAATAAAGCAGTGCTTCATCACATTCCTTTTTTGATCAAACATGACTTGATATGCAGCTTGTCCGCTTTGTTTCTTAACTTTGCCAGAAATCCTTTGTTGCTTTGGATTGCTAGACACTTATCTTGTGAAAATTAGGAAAACATGGTTGATTTTTAGCTCTTGTTCCATAACCAATGAACTGAGAGAAGCATTCAGATTGCCCAACAGTAGGCATTCTGGTTTAAGAGCATGAAATTCTACAGAGATCACTGGAGCCACATCTATTTGGAACAGCTGCTTTAGATTTACTTCAGAAGCTTTTGTGGGTATTTCCTGATTCTGCTTTTTGGAAATGCCATATAAAGTTTTATTTCTGAATCCAAGTAAGAAAGGTTAGTCTGCTCTTTGATATGTGTGCAAAATGCATTTTAGGATATATTACTGTTCTTTTTCTCATTCTCCTTTACAGCAATGGCCAGCATTGTGAGATGTACTAGATACCCTTTCTATGTAAATGGAAGGTGCTATAGGCTTTCTGTGTCTCCAAGCACTGACAGACACTTGGAAAAGCTTCAGGTAAAATACTCCAGTTTAGGATCCTCCATAAGCAGATCAGATCCGTAAGAAACACAAGAAATGGGCAGAACTTTTAGTTCTGAGGACTGCCTAAGTTTTCTATACTAGGTTTCACAAACTGAGTACCACTGTGACTCTGCAATGTGCTGGTAGTCTTATATTTTGTACTGTGAAAAAGATGTATTTTAAAATGGGGTGCGTATCTTATGTTGATCAGATGATATCATTACATACCATAACATCTGTGCCAGGCAGGAGGCAGACACAGAACAGTGTGTGAAGCAGGTGGGGGCAGACACAGAACAGTTTGGGAAGCAGGTTAACAGTAGCACAACAATATGCTCCCATGGCACAAAGCACTGTCCTCTTCAGCCCTAATGAGAGGCCGTGTTGGTAATCTCAGCAGAGAGCCTTGTTGTTCTGTGGAACAGTTGCTGATTCATTTTTTCATACAGTTGTTTGACCCAAATAATAACTTGTTTTCCTCTAGTCTGCTTGCTCAAGATATTCTCACTGAAATTGTCTTTGATTTTGTATGAATAGGTTGTAATCAAGTCAGTGCTGTGTGCATAATCAGGCCTTTATAATTAAAGCATTGACTAGAGCGAGTGCATTTATGAGGTACGACAGCATTCTTGGCTGGTGCAGTGTGTGATGGGGTCCCAAACTCCTTTTATCTTCAGTTGTAGACACACATTGTCCAAAATCATCAAATGTAATCAAAGATCCCAAGGGATGACTGAGGATATGTTTATTTCCACTATCTCAGGTCCTTTAGGTGTACCTGCAACAGCTGCTGTGTAATACAGGTTTATTTTTCTTTCCTCAACAGCTCTTTTCTAGTATTTCTACGAAGACCATTCTACTGAAAGGAATTAAAGAGACTGAAGACGATGAGGAAAGTGTGCAGGATATGATTGAAATTCATTTTCAGAAGCCTAGTAATGGTGGTGGGGAAACAGAGAATATCAAATATGTGTCAAAAGGAGCTGTGTGGGTTTGTTTTGAAGAGGATGCTTAGAACGCCATATAGAAAATTGTAGCTCTCTCTCAGAAATTCTGAGCTTTTGCTTCATCAGAGGGATAAGTTACACCAGTGGTTCCTGGATAATTGTGCCTTAATGTTTAGAAATTGAAAAAGAGGAACTACCTTTCTGATTTGTTTAGTGGCATAAACTTTGAACAGAAATTGATTAAAACTTAACGCTCAGTGTTCCAGGTGCTCCTGATGAAAGTCATCTGATGAAAGCCTTCATCTGCACACGTAACTTAATCTAAATTGCTTCTTGCAAATTCACAGATGCTGTATCTTGTCCATTCTATATGGATTTATCCCACTTTAACCTGTTCAGTCTTAGATTTTTGTTACAGGAGCCATTCATAACCCAGTGTAAAGCATCTTCACAGATCCACAGTTCTGGGGGTTTTATTGGTGCACGCCAACATAACTCAAATACTTGAAAGCAACTATGAGGTAATTGCCTAAGATAGACATTAGTGAATTGGTGATTAAGCTACAACAGTAGTGATACGTATTTATATCCAACATATACATGCTGGTTGTGAGAGTGCAAAAATACCACAGATTTCCTTATGAACTTGCAACCTGTGAGAAAAGACACATCACTAACAGTGCTTTTAGCTGTCAAGATGCTGGTATGTCCTTGGTACCTCCTCTACGATCTCATCCTAATGCTACAGAGCTTCTGATGAGTTAACAGCTTGCTATGTACTGTTTTTAATACTTTTTTCTACACTGGCATTTTTGTTTCTTTGTTTTTCCAATGTAAAATCTTACAGTTGTGAAATCAGATGATGGTTTAAAACAAGTTGCTTTGGAGCAGAGCTGGAGAAGCAACGTGATGGTGCACACAGGGCCTGAGGCATTTATTTACTTAGTGGCATGTGCCTGGCCAGGCTGCCAGCTCTGGGAGGGTATGTGTTATGTGTTAGGGGGGGCATTTGGAAAAAGGCACAGAGGGCTTAGGGGAAGATACTGTCTTCTGCATGTAAACTTCCCCTTTTGTTTCCAGTTCTGACTCTGAAAGAGCTTTGAAATAAAGCAGAAGTGCAAAAGCTGAGGATTTCTCCTCCAAGAGTGGGTGTTTTTTTCTGCCGTGATCCAGTATTTTGCCTTCCAGTATTTGAAGGGAGTGTATAAGCAGGACACGGAACGGCTGTTCACAAGGGTGGATGGTGATAGGACAAGGGGAATGGTTTTAAACTGAGACAGGGCAGGTTTAGGTTCGATATTAGGAGGAAGTTTTTCACCCAGAGGGTGGTGATGCACTGGAACAGTTTGCCCAAGGAGGCTGTGGATGCCCCATCCCTGCAGGCATTCAAGGCCAGGCTGGATGTGGCTCTGGGCAGCCTGGGCTGGTGGTTGGTGACCCTGCACACAGCAGGGGGTTGGAACTGGATGAGCATTGTGGTCCTTTTCAACCCAGGCCATTCTATGATTCCATGATCCTTTTTAACGGCTGATTGACAACAGTAATCTGAAACTTGAAAGCAGCACGGGTCTAACACTGAAAGGAACTCCTGTGGTGGAAGCGCTCGAGAAAGGCAGAGACGTGGCACTGCGGGACAGGGGTGAGCAGACAATGCTGGTGGTAGGCGGACAGCGGGACTAGGTGCTGTTAGGTGTCTTTCCAACCTTATGCATACAGAAGAGAGAAGACACACACATACCTACGGTGCTGCCTGTGCTGTACAGCGCTGCGTGGGCGGATGGAGCGCGGTCCGCGGGGCTGCAGCTCCGCTCGGCGTTCGGTGCGTGTAACGGCACGGAGCATCGCTCGGCTGTGGGAGCTGGGAACGGCAAGGAGCGGGGGGATCATGCAGGTTTGCGCTTTCCTTGGAACAGTCCCACAGCGTCGGTCGGATAGGAAAGAGGGGGAAAAGCTGGGTTTAGCCTGCCAGCAACTTCAACCGTGCCTCACTGGTGAACGGTGAGAAGCACAGCCTCAGTGGAAAGGAAAGCGTTACCGTTCTCCCGTGGTCTCCCTGAGTGGGAGGAGCGAGAAGGCACGGGGCTTAAGCGCTCAAAATCGAGAGAGATTTTAACAGAGCTCCCGAGGTACGTGCAGCGTTCCGGTCTTCCCGGCGCTGAGTTCAGCGTTTCCAAGTTACGGCCACGCGGAACCCGCCGCTCCGCCCGTGCCCCCCCCAGCCCCCCTCCAAGCCGTGCCCTCCCTCCGCTCCCGGCGTCCCCCACCAGCCCCGCGGGCCCAGTGCCCGGCCTGGCCCTCGCCTTTCGCTTTCGTTTTCCTCCGGCTGGGCCCGGCGATCGGCAGCCGAGACGCAGGCGGTGCTCCAGGAGCTGCCCCCTACCCCTCCGGGCAGCGACGCCATGGCAAGTGTGGGGCCTGGGGGGCGCAACATGGCGGCAGCGCGGGGCAGTGCGGTGTCCTACCGCTGCGGGAGGGCCGGGTGCGCTGTGCCTGTGCGGCACTGCAGAGGGCCTGTGGCACCTCTTCCCCTCAGGCGCGCTGCGCTGCTGCTCTGTGTAGATCCGGGCAGAACGTGCGCATCCTGAGGGCTCCGTGAGTGCCCGGTGACCCCAGTGCTTCACACAGCACAGAGCCAGGAGAGCCTTTGTCAGAGAAGCATGGAAGATGTAAGCCCAGAGAGGATCCTGAAGGATGTAAGCCAAGGAGAGAGGCCTGAAGAACGCAGACTGAAGGACAGTGCTTGCATGGTCACTCCAGAGCTAGTGACAGCTTGTTGCCATAAACACTTCCCATGCAAACAGAATCACAGAATGGCTTGGGTTGGAAGAGACCCCAAGGATCATCAATTCTCAACCGCCCCGCCACAGGCAGGGTTGCCAACTGCTAGATCAACAAACATGCTGAATTGTTTCCTTCCACCCTTTCCTTCATTCCAAGCCAACAAACCATTGAAAAATCTCCTCAGTGTCCCATCGTTTATGGTGTTTTTGCTGTATTTTCACTGAAATAATACTGTTTGTGTAGCAGGAATGGAAAGAAAAGATGTTTTCCCTAACAAGGCATAGATGCAAATCCTATTTAGGATGGGTTTCATGTTTGCAGCAATGGGAGGTCTGGCTCTGATGAAAATCATGTGTGTAGTTATTTTATGCACTGCAGGTCTCAGATGGCCGGGATTATGTTCTTCCAACTTAACAAGGTTGTCCTCTGAGTAAATGGAGAGAGCTGAGTCAGAGCATAACCCTTGGTCCCAGCTCTTGTGAATTTAACAAGTAAGGACTGTCTGAAGCTGACCTTGACACTCTGAAAAGGGAGTCCTTGTTGAACAGTACGTGCAATTAATATTTTCCATTTCCTTCAAATCTTGAATATTAGAGCAAACAATCGTACCAGCATAACACTGGGCCTTTCATTTGGGAAGCTGTTAAATTTAGTTCTAATCTTTACTGCTTTAATAAAAGAGGATGCCAAGGGTATGTAAGTGACACTTTTTTTACTGCATGTGAAGGTGCCTGAGGGAATCTGGTATTCACTGAAATCAGAATCTGATAAAGCAATCTTAGTTATCTATGAAAGGAACATGTCTGGACAAAAGGGAGCCAGTTCAGCAGCCATGGTGGCTCTGGGTAACCTCTGTGCAGGTCACTGTGTTTACAGCATGCCGTTTCTCTCTGCATAGGACATGGGACAGGCTGCTAAATCAGCAAGGACCGTTGTCATCTCTGGTGTTCCAGATGGTGTTCTGAATGATGATGTCATGAGTGACATTCTGGTGATTCATTTCCAAAAGACAAAGAATAACGGTGGAGATGTAGAAGAAGTGAAGTATCCAACAAGGGAAAAAGGAGTTGCATATATAACTTTTGAAGATCAAGAAGGTATTCACACTAATATACCATAGGAAACCTTCTCCCAAGAATTAGCCTTAGAACGTTTACTCTAAAACAAGTGACTATAAATTGCTTACTGGTATTAGGATTTTATGTGTCTGGGAGACCAACGCCTCTCTTTCAGTCAGTCAGAGTTGTAGGATTTTATTTCTGTTCAGTGAAGTAATGACTCTGAAGAGACTTTGCATAAACTTTTGTTTGTTCCTAGAAACAAACTTACACATTGCATAACATGGTCTTTGTAGCCAGGCCTTTGGGAACAAATCTCTGACAATTCATGTTCTAAGGAGACAGGCTTCTCTCTGAACCATTTTGACTATTGCAAATATATTAGGCAAGAAAATTGGATCACCTGTGTATATGTATGGAAATTTTAGGGAAAGCATCAAGAGGGAAACACCCACACAGTGTTGCACTGTCAGACTGGCAATAGCGCATGATCCTACTGCCAAACAAGTGAATCTGGCTTTCTCTTTAGTTGTAGAGAGTGTTCTACAGAAGAAGGAGCATCGACTGGAAGACAGGAGGCTGCCCAGATACTATCTTCTGAAAGTAACCCCTTACTGTGAAAATGTAAGTTCATCCTTAGTTTATCTAGTTGTGCTTCCTTAGCTATGTTAACCATTACCTAACTTCTCTCATTCACAATTCTAGGTCTTCAGCTCTGTCACATCTGTCCTCGATATGTCTGTTTTCAAAGATAAATTTGTTTTGGAGGATCTAATACAAGAACTTAAAACAAAGAGCACAGCTTTGAGCTTTGGTTCTTTGCAACCCAATGGGCATATTTCTGTTCAAGGGTCATTTCCAGCAATCAAATGGCTAAGAGACTTTCTTTTACTAAAAGCAAAATCCCTCTCAGAGGACAAAAATGAAGAAAGTAAGTCCCATCAGAAACCAAAGAAGAGGCTGCAGAAACGCAGACTCACCAGAGAGATGAATAATTTTGTTCGTGATGCTGAAGGGGAAAAGCAAGTGGTTGTTCTTGACACAGATATATATCACTATATGAAGTGCTTTTCCAAGGAGCTCTTCGCAAATACCGATGTTGTGATTTCTCACGTCATTGATGGTGATATAACGACCCTACATCTTCAGAAAGGCAGAAGCAGGTCCGATGCTGGACAAGTATTAAGAGTCAAGGAGAAAATAGAAAATCAGTCTATAAAACTTCATAACAGTTTACGTAAAGAAAGGATCAGCTTGGAGAGGTGCACCAGAGATAAGAAGAAATACAGATCGGTGTGTGAAAATGTAAAATCCCGCTACCCTGATGTTTTGGATATTCATTATGATACTCATATTGATGTGATAGGAAGTTCTTCTGCGGTTTTTGAATTTACACAAGAAGTGAACAAAAAGATTCAGAGCCTGTTTCAAAACAGGTAGAAAGACAGCATTCGTGTTTGTTGCACACTGCGCTTCTAATGAGCTGTTCTGGTGCAACCTTTGTGTCACTTCAGGTCTGCCTCATTTCTCCTACACGCAGTCTGGGAATGCTGCACATGAGGATGAAAAAGCCCATTCCTCCCCAGATACCAAATTAAGTTCAGACCAAGAAACAAATGATCTTTGTATCTCTGGTGAGCTTCAAGATGGAAGAAATGAAGCCTCTTCTGTCCAGATAGAGACACACTCTTCCTTTCATTTGCTGCTTTCTGGCCACATGCACTCCATCTTGCTGTCACAGAGCTTATGATGTGAAAAGAAGAATTTTTGAAGGTTTTTCATTAGCATAAGGAATGGTAACTGTAAAGCTGGGTGAACCAACCTGGTGTGAAATCCTGCACAGAAGTTCACGTGTTTCTTTGTGCAAGGAGGTGACCACTGAAGAAAGGACTGGTGGCCTGGCAGGACTGGTGGCCTGCTAATGCTGCCTTTATGTGCAGAAGAAAGTTCTTGTTGAGATGCACAAAGGTAGAACTTTAGTACTTGAGAAGATGGAACGCTTGGTAAGTCTGTAGGCTTGTCATGTCCTGAAAAAGGCCTTACAAGCTGGCACCAGAAGTTCCTGAGAGAAGAAACTGAGTTTGTCTTTATAGGAGCGATAGCAGGTTTTTTTTCCAGTAGTAACAGCAGCTGCAGCATCCCTGGACAGCATGTTATATGGAAGCATATCCATAATTTTGATGTAAAAATCTTGGCACATTTAAACTTTTAAAGCAGGTTCTATTTATACAGTTCTCAGGCCCAGTGTGGGAATAGAGTAGTTTTTCTGATCTGAGTCATCTCGTGGTGTAGATACACCAGATAGGAGCAGTCCTTTTTTTCTGTGCAGAACAGATTAGTTAATGCAATAACTAGTAGTTGTAACTGAGAACAGAAACACCTTTATCCTATTAATACTTTCCAGTTGTGTTTTCCAGAGCGTGTCAGAGGTTCAGACTGTGGGGATTTCTGCCAGCTCCAGTAAGGACAGGACAGCCTGATGAAGACTTAGTGTTAATTACTTTCTAAATTGAATGACTTAGAACACTAAATATCTCTTTTGTTAGCAGCTGTACACGTTTTAAGTTTTTGATAGGTCGAGGTATGCATGTAGTTTTAAAAAACATCCTTAAGTATACTGCTTAGACTTACCTGCTTGTGTCTGCCTTGCCCTTTGCTGTCATTTCTAGGGTTAAGTGCCTGGATTTAAAACTGAGCGCTCACTACAGAATTCCATCTCATTCACAAGTTAAAATGGAGTGCTCACTGTAAAACTTCAGCCTCGTGCTCAAGCCAGGGGATCAAGCCAGTCCATAGGAATGTGACAGCTTAGAGTGTGTGTTTTAAAGTTAAACCTTTTCCATGGAGATCCATTATGAGTCCAAATGCACATCCTTCTGTGATCTATTTGGAAAGCCAAGTTGAAAGTGTGCTTTGTGATTTCAGAATGTTCAGAAATACGTTGCTAAGACTTACAGGCCATTAGTTCTTTTACATGCAAAGTCTTATGAAACTGAATTTATGATCCTATTAAAGAAATGAGTTTCAAAATGCTTTGTGTTCTTTAAACAACTCCTAGACTTTTAGTTGGAAGCTCATCGTGCTTAAGGCATTTTCTTGTCGTGACTGATTACCCACTGCAGTTATGCCAACGAAAGATAAAAGTCGTTAAACTAGTACCAGTGCTGTGTTTTAAAATACACTGTCAGAGTGGGAGGATGATGAGCTGAAGTGATGTGCTGAACTGGGAGGGAGGAATGCTTAAAGGCTTGTATCTATGCCAGCTTCCTCTGTACCAGTAGTACATGCAGAGGCTGGAGGGGGGCAGGGCAGAGCGCCCAGAGCCAGGTGTGGTAGGGCCCCTCCTGCTCCCCGCTGACCAAACCTTGGCCTTTTTCAGTGCTCCCCACAGAGCTTAAGCAAGGATGGGAAGTTTTTTAACCTCGTAAAGGAGAAAATTGTCCATGAAGGATAGACTGTAATGAAATTAGTGCTCTTTTCTAATACCTGTATTGATCTTTCATTCTCCTTTCTGCAGAGTCCCAGTGTTCTTTTTCTTGGTTCGCAGAGTTAGTGTTTCCTGTGCACTTGCAGAAATGCTTAGGGCTCGTAAACCAGCAGCACTGATTGCAGTCAGAATACCGGCAGGTCAGGAACGGGCTGAACTGCATCCGTTGGGTCAGCTTTGACAGCAGCGCTGGTAGAGGTACTGCTCACTTCTCGTTGTCTGGCTTTTAGGTCAAAACCTCAAAGTCCTTTAAAGACTGCAGTTGAATAAAACTTTTATCGCTGTTTTACAGCAGTTGTCACAGCTCCTCTTCAGATTCTCTTGTCCATCATCCCATAGTCACCTGAGCACTCGGGCCACCATGTGCCCTGCCACCAGCACCGCCTTGTTTCCTGGGGTCTCCCATCTGCTGCCGCAGGTCCCATACCTGGATGTCATTTCTTTAGAGAAACAGAGTAAACTGGGATGTGAGTCCATTGTGGACTAGCACATACCGTCTGTTGTTATGCTCCTAGATCTCTGGAGCTGCTACAGCACTGCCTGGGAACACCTTGCTTTTCTCATCTCTGATGGTTCTCTGTGGCCCAGCAAGGGCAGGGCTCAAAGCAAGCGTCCCACACGGGGTCAGTGCTGGTAGCCAGGGGGCTGTGGTACGTGCTGCGACTGCCTGAGCTGCTCTTTTAGATGGAACCCCACAGAGCAACCTTCTTTTTCAGCTGTGGTCCACCAGGAAAGACCCGTGCTTGCTGTAAGATACAAACAGCATGTCAGGAGAATAACCTCGTAAGTGAAACATGCATTCCCTCCTTCCATCATGACGCAGTTGCTGTGAAAAACAATAGATGTTCAGCAAAAAAAAGAACGTCTGATTTTATCCTTAGTGTGGATACATGAACAAATACAGCAAAGCAGGTCGGTGTTAGGTCTGGTAAGAGACTTGCCCGCTCTTATTCTCACAGTTACTTTTTATGGCAAGCAAAGCACTGTTCTAACTTGAGCTCCACTCGAAACAGGCATTTAATATTTGTGTATATTGGAAAATATCTGGGAAAGCACATTAGATGCAATTCCTAGATCTAAACCATCGGTGCTGACTCAGTATTCTCAGCACCAGATTTGCACTTTTAATTTGAAAAGAGAATTCACTCCTGGGACCTCAACAAAATATTTGTCCTTATTGCTGTGCCGACGCTTGCTGCCCTTTGCCAGATGGGGATACGTAACAGTTCACAGAGTGAAAAATACAACGCCTAATTTTGTCTGAAGGCACGGTTCCCACTGACATTAAGACAAAGCCTTAACGAGAAAATAAAATAAAATAAAATAAAATAAAATAAAATAAAACAATCAGCCACAACCAGCAGCAGAATCAGCCCTGTTCCTGGCAGGGCAGCACCGCACTGTGGTCAGTGGGTAACCACCTTTTTCTGTTGTCTGGAAACCTGAGTGTTAGAGAGAGGATTTGACATCCCTCAGCAGGAAAATATTATACAGTTTGGTGGAAAAGCAATCTCATTGCTGGCCTGAGGGGGTGGGGGAGGCGGGCGGAGGAGGAATGATTTACTGGAGCGCTTTTGCCATTGCTGATGCGAAGCTCTGGTGTGGCCGAGGGAGGACAAAGCCTCTGCCACTCCCCATTGTACCTGCACATCTAATAATGCAGCGTAAAAGGTGCCTGCAAAGCATGTGGGAAGGGGGTTGGTTGATACGTTGGAAGATCTTTCTTGCAGGTATAATTGTTGTCATCCAGTTTGCCTCAGCAGTGTTTGAATCGCATTGAAACTTCCTCTATGCATTTGTTCAAAAAAGAAACCAACACCTACTACAAAAGACCTGTCATGTCTCTTGAAAGGCTGCAGTGCCAGAAAGACGTTTTCTTAAGGAAGAAGTGCTGCTTTAGGGAGACATACATCTTATTAAGTACATATATATAGGTACGAAAATTCAACGGTGTTACTAGCAAATGACTGATCCTTCAAGACAACTATCAGCCTCGTCCGTCTCCATCTGGCCACCCCGGAGACCCAGAAGCATGACACTTGTGATGAAAGCATGCCATGGCCATCAGCCAGGGGCGAGCTGGGGAGGTTGATGAGTCAGTGTGGGGTGGATGGGGACGCACTCCCACAAGGACAGGAGGAGATGAGCTCGGCACTCTGTGCATCCGGAGGCGCTGAGGCTCTCTTGGCTCCGATCCGGCCCTCAGGAAGCTCCCGCAAGCAAACACACACGTTCCTGTTTTGTTGAACATCTTGTGCAAGAGAGGAAAGCAGCTGCCGAGCAGGGCCAAGATAGTGCTGAAAAAATTCCTTCTCAGTTGCTCAACATCTCCGTGGTGACTCTGTCCATCGCATTCAGAGAGGCTGATGGGTGTTTACAGGATGTGTGGCTCCTCTCCGAGCTATGACTACTGCCTGCTTGGCTACGCGCAGGAAAACGTCTATGAGGGTGGCCCAGTGTCATTCAAAATATCTCACTGTTTGGCGTTTGGGTTTTTACCCTTCAATCTGCCACAGATGCTGACGAAAGGACCTTTTCCATCCCTCTCCCTAGTCAACAGTGCACAACAACCTGGAGCTGCTGGAGCCCAGTCTGGTTGTACTTACTTTTTCCCTTGCAGAATGTCCGCTGGAAAACAAGTCTCTGCTTCGCCTCGCACAGCTTTCCTTCGTCTCCTGACACCCATTAATGACCTTCAGAAAAGCATCTCAGAGTAACTGAGTGAAGAAGGAGTACTGCCTCTAATGGCAGCAGCTGCCTCTGGATTTAAGCCATTTTTCAGGTGGATTACCCCACCCCGCCACTGCTACTGCCTATTTAATGGCCGTAGTACAGAGCAGGACCAGCCAGGCTGAGTGCTTTACCCAAATAAAACGCGGTATGAGATACTGGAAAAACAAAGTTCTGCTCTCTTTGTGCAGCTCAGGGATGGAGAAACCATCTCAGTTCTGCTGTAGAAATACAACGTGAGGGTGTGGTGCAAGAAGTCTGACAAGTCCTTTCCATAGGTGGTGATGCAGCATATCTGGAGGGGATGGGGTCAGCGGGGACGGACAGATGGGCAACAGAGGATGCCATGGGAAGGGGCAATGCAGTGCAGCCGGTACCCACATGGCCCTGCTGGTGCTGGCGCTGGCACTGCAGCCAGTGAGCAGCACAGGTGCACGTCCACATGCTCAACTTGCACTTCAGACATGCTTTAAAAAAGCAGCCTTTCATTTTGCTGTGGGTACCGGCAAATCTCTCCCAGCGTTACAGTAAAACAACCTCTCTCTTTGGCATTGCACGCAGCCATGCCCTGTGTGCTGGGACTCTGTAGAAATCCATCTCTTTTAGCACCGTCTGGAGCTTCTCTTTATGAGCAGATTGCTCTTGCACGGATACAGCCAGTTCTTAACAACTGGAAAACTGTAATGCACACAGTAAACACCACCGAGAGCTCTTTTTCCCCCTCTAAGTCACACGAACACTTCCCCCACGAGTTGGGGATTTGGCATTTCTCTCGGGCATACTTTGCATTTTCCAAACTTTCTGAATTACGCGTTAAGAGACTTCAGCATCTGCACTGCCAAACGAAATGAGAGAAGAAACGGTTCTGCGGGCTCATTAATGCCTGGCACTGACAGGCCTGGAGGGGCTGTGGGTGTATTTACATAGGGCAGAGACAGGCCTGCGGGGACGAGCTCTGCTATTTACATAGGGAAGAGGGCTTCCTTGGGGGGGGCTCATTTAGATGCAAGCGGCAGAGGAGCTGACAGCAGCCTTCATTCCGTACAGCTCTATCCGTGCTTCCAGAAACAGGCCTGAAAATGTGGTGCTTCGTGCTGCGTTTGGAGCTGTTCTGTTCAGGCAGGTGGGCGATGCCTCTGCTGGCAGAGCATCCACGGCCTTCCTTACTGCGCATGGTGCCCAGGTGAGCGGCACTGATGGCAAATTCCAGACTGCCCTGGATTCTGGCTGCTCTCTGCTAGCTCTGGTGCCTGTCTCGCAGCTTTGGTGCTTCTCCTGGTCTTGCTCATAATGTGCAACCAGCATCATAGATGCTAGTGTGCAAAATAGCCCCCGTGCCTCCTGTTTGCACACAGTGCTTGCTGTGATCATGGACCGATTAACACATCTGCTCGCCTAGCAGCCCTGTGCTCACAGAGATAACACAACACCCTGGCCGGTCCCTTCCAGCTCTCTCAAGCAGTCGTCCCGGATGGACAACCACAGCTGAAACATAATTTAGTTCCCTGACCATTTCAGGTGTCTGGAGCCTGTGATTGCCTCTGTATCTGATACAGATCCTTCCAATCAGGTGTGTGTGCTCCTGCAGGGACAAACGCTGCGTGCTGAGAGCAGCACTGAGCTAAAATGCTAAAAACAAGCGTGCCAGAGGCTTTGCAGCGAGCTGCACCTGGCTGCCTTGACACCACTGTCTGAGCTGATCGCATCTCAAATCCTCAGCTTCATGCCAGCTGACATTTATGCTGCTGCCTATGCACCAGCCAGTCCCATCCATCACCCTCCCAGCTTTGTGCAGCCAATGCAAGCAGCAGTAAATAAAGAATTCCCTGGGTCACAGCGCTAAAGAGTTAAGAAAGCGCTGTACTCTCCCCCAGGGGAGAGCCTATTGCAACTTGTAAACACTTGCTGTCTGTTTCCAGGTGGTAATTAAAATAGCCACCCCCACCAAGCCGGGATTACATCAAGGGGCTGACAATTTCCTGCAGAAAACAGCTGTGTTTCCACTAATGAGCCTCAAGATCAGTAGAACCCAGCGGCAGCCTGCAGTTGTGGGTACAGCTCTGGCACGTGAGGCCCTGGGACCTTTGGGTGATTGGTGCTGCTATTTCCCAGAGGTTCTTGTTTCTGCTGCTGATGTTATCCCAGCTTGCACGCATCTGCTCATCCTGCTGTGAGATTTCTCCTTTGCAAATGCTCACTGTGGGCAGCAGCTCAGTTTGGTGCTGTGGAATTGGCTCTGTCTGGAGAGGGTGAATCAGGACATGCTAACCACAGAGGGAGGGGGAAAGCACAGCCATTGTGTTTCTGAGTTTCTGGAATGAATGCATTTTTGTCTCACATTCTTCACTGAAACATACATTTTTGCAGGAAGAATTAATTTGCGTTCACTTCATGTGGCACACTCACATTTCCACTCATTACTCTGCAAGTAATGGCCAGAGTCGTTAAGGATCCCCAGTCCCACCCCAAACCCGCCCCCATGCCCACTGCCCACATCCCTCAGTGCCACATCCCCACGGCTCTGGGACACCCCCAGGGACGGTGACCCCCACTCCATGGGCAGCTGTGCCACTGCCTGGCTGCTCTTTGGAGAAGGAATGGTTCCTAGTAGCCAAAGTCCTAATGTCCTGCTCATCCCACCCTGTTGCACCAGCCCATGTGTAGAGTGTGATCCCACACCATATGTGCTGCAGGACGGGCAGCACAAAAGGGTGTGCTTGCATTGCAACTGTTGTGTTTTATTGTTCTTCGAGTTTTATTTTGAGGGGTTGGGTTTTCTTTACAACACGTTTATGTTTTCCTCTGCAGTGCTTACCTGCTGCATGGAAGCCGTTAACCTCAGCCAGATGCTTGGCAGCGATACGGCCATTAATGCTCACCCTGAGATCGTTACCACATTAATGAACCATGGGACGTGTGTGCCTGGGTAAGCAGAGACACAGCTCAGCATGAAGGTGGGAACTGAGGTTTCCCAGGAGCTCTGCAAGCCCCCAGCACCACTGCAGCCCACCTCTAACATCATATGGTTGTGCCCAGCTCCCTCTTTGGGCTGGGATTGCCAGAACATGAGCAAGAATCATAGGGTATAGGTGGCACAGCATCCTGCCGGTGTACAAAGCCACTGCCACACTGTTGTGCCATTTGTAGGCTGTCTAAGCCAGCCCAAACATTTTACAGGCCTCATGCTTTCAGCTGGTTTTGCATATTTATTTTTATGTGGGTTTTAATAGACTAAGCGAGGTTTTCTTCCTCCCTGCAATCGCTCCCCGATGGGAACCTTATGATGTGCTGCTGGACGTTTCTTGCTCGAAAGCCTCGGGTAGGAAATGGTGGATTGCCAGAGCTTCCTGCATGGCATTTGGGTCCACCTTTGAGATGGGGCCAAAGGAGCCGGGGTCGCAGCCAGGCCCTGCTGGGGAAGATGAGGACCCGATGCTGCAGGTCAATAGGAGCACATGGGTCCCCCTGTAGGGCAAAGCAGGCACGATCGGCAGGTCGGCTGGTTGTTGCCATCAAGGAAGAGAAAGGGAGGTGTGGGAGATGCCTTCAAGAACCAAGAGCCCATTTAATTTCAAATGTAACTACTTTCTGCAGTCCCTAATTCTGCCGTTTTGAGGTACATTAGCTGCCTGCACTCCAGATTGCTGTAAGGATGTCGTCGGGTACCAGACTGTCAGATATGAAAGCTTAATAAGTGACACACTTTACATTTTTGGTGCAATCGAATATAAAAGCTTCCACTCGGTTAAAATTACCAGGGGTAATTTCAACACAGCTGTCAAGTCATTTTCCTAGAAATTGAAGTTTTTCCTAATGTGCTTTTACTGAGATGGAGGGAAATCATTTCTGATACAATTGCTCTGTGTGCAGGTATTACCAGAGAGAGATGCAGCTCAATGTTATGCTGAGAAGGCATTTCTGGGGCTGCACGATGCTGGAGGTGGTCCCTGCCTCAAATCTGGGTGGGAGCCCAGGGCTGAGCCCCTCTGCACCTCCAGGTACAGAGGATGGCATGGAGCTGGGAGGAGTGGCTGCCACCCCAGGAGGTTGTGCTGCCATTGAGGGAGACCTGGGCAGGCTGAGAGATGGGTGGAGAGCAACCCAGTGGGGTCAGCAAGGGCAAGTGCAGCATCCTGCACCTGGGGGGGAACAACTGTATGCATCAGTACAGGCTGGGGGCTCAGCTGCTAGAAAGGAGCCTGCGGAGAGTGAAGATTNATCTGGGAGTGAAGCATTTGTCTCACCAGGGTGAGTCGTTTCTGAGCTGGAAAAGACCTCTGAGATCCCCAACCCCAGCCCACCCCCCCCATGCCCACTGCCCACGTCCCTCAGTGCCACATCCACACAGCACGGGGACACCCCCAGAGATGGTGACCCCCCACTCCCTGGGCAGCTGTGCCACTGCCTGACTGCTGTTTGGAGAAGAAATGGTTCCTCTTACCCAAACACACTGGGGGGAACACGGACACTACTGCTCTGCCTGGGCTTCACCCATAGCTTACCAACCCTTGGCCAAGCCAGGAGCTGCAGGAGGGACTCACATCCCCCCGAACTCCCACTTTTATCCCCTCAGTGCTCCGTTTTATTTGGGACCGCTGTCTCGCCTCATTGCATGTTCCCTGCCTGCAGATGGACCGCTTTATGGGCTGGCTGAGCCCATTGCCCACAGCCAGGATGAAATCACTGCCTTTTTATTTCATCATTACAGGCCCGTAAGCAGCTCTTAGGGCAAATGGAGTGTTTTTCTCCAAATAGTTGTAAACATTAACGCAGTGCACTTTAAAAGCAAGAGAGAAGAGTGAGAAAGCACCAACCTTTGTGCCTGTTGCAGAAAGGTCCTACCCCAGCGCTGCGCCTTGGTCCCTTTATGGGGCCTCAGAGCAGAAAGGTTACAGCAGAAAACTGTTCGAATTACAATGTTTGCACACCACTGGGAGCAAGAAAGTCAAAGCCCGGGTATGCTCTGACCTGCAGTTAGGAGATGGAAGAAAAGGGAGGACAAGGCTTGGATCACATCCAATGGCATTGCCCGTGACGGATGCATCTCAGGATGGGAATAGAGACATGTTGGGGGATTTTTAGTTTTCTTTTTTCTTTCATTTAGCTGAACTAAGTGATGCTCCAGTACTTGGGGACCGGTCAGCTGGCACCAGGCAGCGTTTCTGTTTCAGACCTCTCTTTTATGACCTCAGTGCCTTCATTTGTCCCAATTCCCTCTGCTTTCTGGGAGAAGGCGGCTGCCATCACCCAAAGAGCTCTTTGTGACCGCAGTGATGTGACGACCACAGCTGTGCTGCCTGGCACATCAGCCCAGAGCCGTCAGCATTTGGTCGCACCGAGCCCCAGACCTCTCAGCGGAATGGCCTCCACTGTGCTTTCCTGAAATTTGATATCCTAATTAAGGCTTTCCTCCACTTAACGAGGAGGAATGTATATCACAAGCATGCTGAGGCCACTGCCAAATGGCTGGAGCTCGGTGTGATGGGTGAAATGCCATCCCTGCCGCTGCACGGAGCGTGAACGATGTGGTCCCTAATGAAGCAGCCAGCCCAGTGCAGAGCAGTCTGTCTGGGAGGCTGTTTCCGCAGCATGGACACCAGCACTTTTCTGCTTCTCCCCTCAGCAAGGATGGGGAGAGGGCGGTGAGGAAGGAGGAGGGACAGACAGCAGGGCAGGCTCTGCGCACGCAGAACCCCGAGCATGGATATCTTTAGGGTTAGGGCTGATGTGTGCAGGAGCGTTTGCATCCCACCAGGGCTTTGATCCAGCTGTAATTCCGACTCCGCTCTTCAGGTTTGAGCACTGCATACGAAGCAGTGAGTTAAGATGTGACTTAGGGCAGCTTTTTGCTTATTTTGAAAGGAACGAGGCAGCAGAATCTCCCCATGCAGAGCACAGCACTGCCCCACACGTGCGGCTGCCACGTGACCTCATGCGGGTAAATGCAACCTAGCTATTAAGCTCCTCTCCTGGCTGCCAGATATAGGAACGTCTACTGTCAGATGGATAATTCCTGGGATTTTTACAGTTTGACACAAAAATGACATAGCTGAGGATTCGCAGCTTCCAATTTTGTTCTACACTCTGCCTTTTTTTCTGACATTTTTACAGCGTGTTTCTCCTGCAGTTGAGAAAATCCCACCAGGCAAGTGATGGAATCAACACTGCCAACATCCTAAGAGTGCACACAGCATCATCCTGCTCCATTTTATTTCTGGAGAACCGCTTCCCATTCTGGTTAAGGAGAAGTTCATAAACACCTACGGGAGAGGTACAACAAGAGGGTGAATGTAGACCCTCTGTGTATCTAAGATGGAAAGAATGACCCGAACTAAAGAAGAGCCCTTGGGAAATGTAAATGAAAGGTCTTGAGAGGGTGGGAGAGGTCACAGAATCACAGAATCACCAAGGTTGGAAAAGACCTACAAGATCATCCAGTCCAACCATGCACCTATCACCAGTAGTTCTCACTAATCCATGTCCCTCAACACAGCATCCAAACAACCTCCAGGGTCGGTGACTCCACCACCTCCCTGGGCAGCCCATTGCAGTGCCTGACCACTCTTTCAGAGAAGTAGTATTTCCTAACGTCCTAAGTCCTGAATTAATGGAGATAAAGAATGGGTTATGCAAAAAGCAGAAGATAAAAGAGCTCTTGAGAATGTAGTTAAGGTTGTGGGTGTATAGGAAGTCAACTTGAATGATTTCTTTTAGAGAGAGATGCAGGAATGGGAAGTTTTTCAAATGCAGTTTGAGATCAGAAGTGCTGAGAATTCCAAATATAGCTGAAGAAAAAGATCCTTACATCTCTGACTGGGGGAAACCTTTGAGGTGATGCGAAACTCCAGCATAATTCAGAGAAAGGGGTGCTTGGGGAAGGCATAGGAAATGGAGATGGAGAGGAGAGGTGAAAGGAATGGGAAAACAGTGAGAAAGAGACGGCAGGAAGAGATGGAGCGGAGGACCACCCTAACAAGATTACAGGGGATTAGACAGTTGGGCAGAAACCTCGTTAATTGGGTGCTGACCTCTGAGCTGAGGCTGTCAGGGTGAAGCAGGAGGCGAGGCAGTGACGCCCGGTGGGACAGAGGCAGGAGGGCAGGGTGGGCACCAGCCCATGGATTGCAGTCCTTAGCGGTTCTTTGTCTCTCCCTGAGCCCCGGCTCCCAGCACAGCAATCCATTATAGCAGCACGTTGGGGTGAAGCGTGTAGAAGAATGTATGCTGGGATGTCTGGACACCAGAACATCCCCAGGTTGTTCGCTTAGAAACCGGTGGTGGACGAAATCAAACTATCTGTGTGGATGGGCAGCTTGTATGCGGGTGAGATGCAGCCGTGCGGTCCGGAATATTTCCTGCTATCCCTTTCCATCATGGTAGGAGGCAGAAGCCTCCCATTTCCTTGGGTCAGCTCCTTTTTCCTTCACCCTCACGCTTCTCGCAGCAGCACCAGAGGGTGCTGTGTGCCACTGCTCAGTGCAGTGCCAAGGGTTTGCTATATAGCCGATAGCACGGTGCCTTCTTGAGGCGACTGAAATCAAACTGCTCATTTACTTAAAAAAAGTACAGCAGCTGCAAAGTGTGATCATCAGCCTTTGCACTGCAAATTGAATTTTAAGCATGCAGCGGAGAAAAGACACCCTGTGTGGAGCAATCCTGCGCAGACAGCAGGAGGACTACGGCTGTGTTAATAGATTTTTACCCTCTCTGTATTTTATTATTCCATAAAACACGGCTGCGTTGAATGATACGGACTCCTGTTGAATTAATTATTGATACACTGCCCCAAAGGCTTGAAGGAACTGATTCAGTGGGCGGTGCTGGGAGAAGAAGGCCCAGGTCTGAGCAGGAGATCCCACCGCTCGCACCCCAACCTGCCCCGCGTGCCAGGCAGCAGAGGCCCATTCATGGCAAGCGTCCATGCAATAACGGAATAGATGTATGGTGTTTACAGTACCAAGTAACTCACTGTTAAGAATTTGCACGTGATGCAGACACAGCCATTGCCATCCTGGAGGTGAAGCCTTTCTGGAAAACAGCTTGTTTTCGGGAGGTCTGCTGCCAGTGAGGAACTGGGGGCTCTGTGAATAGTGGATGTGCTGGGAGTTGTGCTGGGGGCACTGAGCTGGATCTCAGAGCATATAATGGATAACTGGAAACTCTCTGCCCATGTAGAAATCTGATTTTGCCAGGAGTTCCCAGCAGTTTGGAAAGCAGAGGTGCTGGGGAGGTTCAGCAGCATGCTTTTGTGTGGCATGGGATAAAAAACACATGCAAGGCTGGAGGAAAGGATTAATGCATGCATATGAGCTACTGTAGGAGAACACCAATTACTGGAAAATTCCATTTAATTCCATTTTCCAGGAGACTAAAGTAATCTTTTTACCCACATTGCAAACATATTGTAAATGTGCTTTGAAATGTTATGACTTCAAAAAGTGCATTTTAAAAGTAAAAAACCCATGGCACCGGCAGTGCTTCCTTCATGTTTTTGCACATCCATCGCTGCATAACCAAGGGCGGCAGGCAGGGGACATGACTGCTGCTTCAGTGCAGGAAATGGAAACCAGAAGGGGCTGGGCTGGGCTGGGAGGCTGAGGACAGGGTGACAGGCAGGTGTCCCCCCTGGTATTTATTCCCCTTTCCTTTTACTGTTGGTTGGAGGAGTGAAGAACAGGGAACCCAAAATGACACTTTTCCACCCAAAGCTTTGCTGCTTATAGGGCTGAGTGCATTTTGCTCCTCCTGTAGTACTCTTTATCAATGATTTTTATTAATTAAGCTGAAGTGGAGTTCGCGTGGTGTCTGGTGAGCAGGGGTCACCCAGGTCTCTGTCCCCAGATCCCAACCAGTCCCATTGCCAACAGGACCTTGCAGGCACTGAGGCACAAGTGAGCAATAGGCAGCCTCCCCGCGGCCCAGTTTTGGCACAAAATCTGCACTTTGGGTGAAATGGAGCCTGCTTTTGGAAAGCAGTGCATTGCCCATCCTGCTGCACAGCACTGATGCTGCCCAAGGTGTCCCATGCCCTGTTCCCAAGGCTCAGCAGTGCCCGAGCAGTGGTGGCACTGGAGGAGGTCGAGGCATGCTGCCCTCTGTGGTTCTGCATGGTGTGCTGGCTGCCCTCGCTCCAGTTGAGCCGTAAATTGCTTTAAGGGTAAGCTGTAAGGGTAAGCTTTATGGAAAGGAATGTGCGAGCCGTTAAAGGGCTTTGGGGGATATAAACCAGAGCAAAACTGAAGCTCTTGGCTGCTGAGAGCAGGGCTTGCCGCAAGGGTACTGCTCCCCATGAACATGATACGCTGAGCAGAACCGTTCCTGAGTTAGAGAATACAACAAGGAGAAACGCTGAGCAAATCACCCTGCAAAAAACTACTAATCCTTATGTGCTGGAGGAATGCAAACCATTCCTGTGAATACTTGGGAGTGCTGGTTGCACGGGCACTGTTTTTGCTGTGTTTGGGGCCCATCTGCAAATGAAGCAGTGCGAGGTCAGAGCCTGAGGCCCTCCCAGCACAGCTGGATGGCTCTGCGCTGGGGCAATGGTTTGGGAACTTTTAGCAAGGCAGAGCAGCAACCTGTCCTGCAAGTGGAAGACTTGGAAAAACAGGAATCTGTAATGTCTGTCTGTGTTTTCAGTGCAATTTGTACGTTTCCACGAGGTTGATGGTTACAGTTCTGAGTTGCTCACCCTCCTCACCCCTCGTCCGTGTGGCTCTGGGGGAAGTGCCCATCCTGCCCCTCTTAAGCGGCCACAAACGTCTCATTAAAAATAATTAAGAAAGTGCCCCTCAAGGATGGCTCCTGGCACTACTCCTGCGCACCCCAGGGCCGTGCTGGTTGATGGGAGCCCTGTGGATGTCTGCAGCCACCTGTGGGCTATTGGGGCTGCTGTGCCTCCCCCGGCCCTTGCTGTGCTGCACACAGATCCCGCTCTTCATTTAGCACAGTCTAATTAATGTGAGAATAATTTGCAGAGGAGGAACTCACTGCTGTGCCAGGGGAAAGGGGAGAGCATGGCAATGCCTTTGGTGCACGTGAAAGCTGCTCGGGGAGCTGGGAAAGCTCCGGCTTAAATCACTGCTGGGTTTTTGCAACGCACTCTGCTCGGAGGGTCCCAGATCTGTATAGAATGTTTAAATATTAATTGGGAAACAGCCGGCAGCGCAGGTGTTCTTCCTCCTCTCCCTTCCCATGCCTCCCTCGTGGGGCTGCTCTCCTCCGACTCACCGAGTATTTCCGACAGCATTCGGCTGCACGCAGTCAGCTGGGAGGGCTGCAGGACGTGCGTCTGAGCACAAAGGAAACGTGCAAAGGTAGGGGCAGGGAAGAGCTTGCTCTGAGCTCCGGTGTGGCTCCTGAGCCCTCTGTGCTGTGCCTGAGAATGCTCTCAGTGACCCAGGTGTGCAAAAATGGGAACATCCTGGCTGCACCTAACAGAGCTGCTTGTCTGAACAAAGTAGCCACAGTTCCACTGGTCAGAACCAACACGATTATAATTGTATAGCGTCAGAGAACAATAGAATGGCTTGGATTGGAAAGGACCTTGAAGATCATAGAACCATGGAAAGGTTGGATTGGAAGGGTTCTTAAAGATTATAGAACCATAGAATGGTTCAGTTGGAAGGACCTTGAAGACTAAAGAACCACAGAATTGTTGGGTTGGAAGGACCTTAAGGATCACAGAACCGTGGAATGGTAGGGTTAGAAGGACCTTAAAGATGCTCACCTTAAATATCGGGATGATGCTCTGTGGGTGCGTGGTAGGGGAGTCATGCATTGATCTGACACTGATGAAAAGGGCCATTGCCTATGTGGAGTATCAGTATATCTGCCCATAAATTGTTAACCGAGTATTAAAATATCAACCCACAAACTGTCAGCAACACCTGCATGGGCAATTACTGCAGGGCAGAACCCACGTACCACTGCAGGGTGGATTCCCACCCCGCCTGAACCCAGCCCCACTGCTCAGGCTCAGCATCCCATTTCACCCCATCCAGGGTCACCAGGTTGGCTACAACCTCCTGCAGGAAGAAGCAGCATCCCTGGGGGAGCAGCCCAGGCTCCGGCACACGATGAGTAGTGCTTCCCGTTTGGCTTTGAAGAAGAAGGAGGCAAGATTCTCTCCTTAGGTTGAAAGAATTGCCATCAAATAGTTTAAAATTCGTTTTGATCGCTGACTGTTTTGACAGTGTTAATTGTTTCCCACTTTTTTTCCTGAAATCTCTATCAGCTGCAGACCCCTTTCTGCAGGAGCTGCTTCAACACTGGGAAAGCCGCATGCGCTCCCCTCCGGGCTGATATCTGAGCGTGCTTGGAGCAAGGCTGCACTGGAAGGGATGGATTCCAGATGTTCGCGTGTCACGTGGGAGCGGTTGGTTTTACAAGCAAGAGAGTTCCCTGAGTATCTGATTTTGGCAGCGATCCCCACTTTTGTCTAAAGAGAAACTGCACAGGAAGTTAGAAAGCACGAGACAAGCAGTATTCTTGGGTCCCGTGTTTTTACCACGTTTGACAAGCTCTGGCCCTGCATGTGGCCATCCAGGAGCAAGTTAGAATCATAGAATCATAGAATCATGAAATCATTAAGGCTGGAAAAGGCTTCTAAGATCCCCAAGTCCCAATCCCAGCCCACCCCCCCATGCCCACTGCCCACGTCCCTCAGTGCCACATCCCCACGGCTCTGGGACACCCCCAGGGATGGTGACCCTCGCTCCCTGGGCAGCTGTGCCACTGCCTGACTGCTCTTTGGAGAAGGAATGGTTCCTTATATCCAGCCTGAACCCAGCTTGAGTCAGAGCCAGCCGGTGCCCAGCCCACACCATTGCTTCCCTGGAGGCCATCAGCTGCTGCAAGCAGTCAGTGGTGTGGGCAAAACGAAGCAGCAGGAGCTTGT
The DNA here is from genome assembly GCA_016647715.1 of Pavo muticus. Classification (NCBI taxonomy): domain Eukaryota; kingdom Metazoa; phylum Chordata; class Aves; order Galliformes; family Phasianidae; genus Pavo; species Pavo muticus. The sequence continues at coordinate 1,702,148 of JACDJE010000148.1, forward strand.
TTCGTAGAAATGGGGCTTGTAGCCCTGAAGGGGCCCTCGTGAGAAATGCATGTTAACCAAGCAATTCTTCTCTCTGCATTTATGTAATGTTAGCTGTAATATGAGACATTAAAAAAAAATCAATTATTTGACAAAGAAATAAACCTAGGAGAATAATGTTTGCTCAATATATCACTTCCTTGAATGAAATTCATTTTGCCAGGGCCAAGGCATTAAAAATACATTAAAATATTTCAATATAAATAGAATGAGTGGGTTTTACATTCTTCCCAAACCGCAAACTCGTAACTTCATTTGCATAGGAACTTCTGAGTTCTTTGATCACTATTGTAACTGAGAGTACATAAAAGGAGTGTGCAGAAAATAAATGCAGAGAAGTAGAGCTGTAGAAAGGAAAAATGTGAACTGTGGGTAACAGAAACTGGAGACAGTGCAGCAATGCACAGGTCAGGGCTGAATGCTCTTCACGGCATGGCTCTGGAACTTGAGCAGGACTGTCCTGATGTTGTGTAGGCTTTGAGCTCTTGGCTGTGTCACACTCCCAGGCCAGCTCCAGGTAAACAGGGTGTGGAGAAACTGCACTGTAGAGCAGCTTTGGGCAAGGCTGTTCCTGGCTGCTGGGCTGTTTGCATGCACTGTAGGGTAATCATAGAATCATAGAATCATAGAATCACTAAGGTTGGAAAAGACCCACAGGATCACCCATTCACCCATCACCAATGGTTCTCGCTAAGCCATGTCCCTCAACACAACATCCAAACGTTCTTTGAACACCTCCAGGGTCAGTGACTCCACCACTTCTCTGGGCAGCCCATTGCAGTGCCTGACCACCCTTTCAGAGCAGTAGGATTTCCTAACGTCCAGCCTGAACCTTCCCTGGCGCAGCTTGCAGCCATTCCCTCTAGTCCTGTCACTGTCACACAAGAGAAGAGGCCGACCCCCAGCTCACTACAACCTCCCTTCAGGTAGTTGTAGAGAGCAATGAGGTCTCCCCTGAGCCTCCTCTTCTCCAGACTGAACAATCCCAGCTCCCTCAGCCGCTCCTCATAAGCCCTGTGCTCCAGACCCCTCACCAGCTTTGTTGCCCTTCTCTGAACACGATGTCAATGGTGGAAATGCTGCACAGCTGGGATCCAAAACGTCTTAAAAATAAACCTTCTGGTTCCTCATCTGTGGGAAGATGGGCCAGATCTGCTCTTTGGATTCCTGTACCTGTATTGGGTATGAACAGGAGCAGCAGTTTTTTGTTGGAGAGGAACGGGTCTTGCACGGAGGTGTCTTCTGTCTAATTCCTTCAAAGGCAAAAGAGTTTCTCAACCACATCCTTTGCTGGTGTAGATCACCAAACCTCTTGAAAATGGTGTGTGCCGGTGAGGTGCAGCCTCTGAGCATCCCTGCTGCTCCATTCGCCCTTCTGAGTCATGTGAGAACTGTAAAGTGCAGCCATCATTCTCTACATTGCAGTTGATTTACATTCTATGAATGTATTTTAAAAACTGCTGTGTGGGAATAGAGTTATGCTCAGAAATGGCATGCTTGGGAGCCAGCATGGCAGGTGTATGGAAGGGGAGTTACTGTGCCAGAATGGGACCTCTTGCCAACCCATGTCACTGTGCAGCACCTTCCATTGTGGTATCACCTCCATCATGGTAGCATCTTCCATTATGGTAGCAACTTCCATCGTGGCAGCATGTCCACTGTGGTAGCATCTTCCATCATGATAGCACCTTCCATCCTGGTAGTGCCTTCCATCGTGACAGCACCTTCCATCTTGGTGTTGGAGAATATCAGGAGTCCAAGAGCATAACGATGCAAGTATAAGACGAGTGAGACAGAGGCTTTGTTAACTATGGCCATAGTTAGAGAACAGTTGGGCAGAATTTTCTCCTCTGCCTTCCATCGTGGCAGCACTTCCCATCATGATAGAGCAGCTTCCCTAAGCAATGTGGGCAGAGGCAGCCAGTAATGCAGACATGTACCACCGCAAAGCAAGGTAAGGTTGGGAGGAAGATGCTTTCAGACACAGCATTTTCTCTGACTTTATCTGCTAGTGCATAGGTTTTATTCCAAAATAAAAAGGATTTATTCAACCTGAAAATTGTATCCGTACCTGTATTGCCTGTGATGGCCTTAAGGGAATAAGTACAGCGAGGAGGTGAGGGCAGGAGACAAAATGAAGTGTGCGTGTGAAAAACAGGTAAAACAATGAATAACATAGGGGATGTCAACTTGATTTTTAGAGGTTGTTGTAATGTCTCTGTCCCAGCATATTTGGGGAACGGGAAGACAAAGTGAGAAACACGCTTTGGGGTATTTTTCCTGTCACCTTGTTAAAGGAACTGATTTATGACAGACACTTGAACTAGATGGGGCTAGTTTTATTTTGTGTTTGATAAAGTGTGGCATTTCAGATATCAGAAGGGGATAAGACAGATAAGGAACATCTCAGGCGTCTTTTTCTTTTTTAAAAAATGTATTAGAGTAAGAGAGAATTATGTGAACTGGGAAGCAAAGTAATTAAAGCGAGCAGAAGAAGGAGCTTTCTTTAGAGTAGAACCCAGTAATTTGAAGACTAACACACCATCTGATGCTGTTAGGAAGGAGCACTCAGCACGTACTCATGTAAATAACTAGAATATCGTGTACCTTGGTAAGCAGCTAAAGAATGGATAGCATGCTCCTTGCCTTACAATACAAACCTACATATATATCTAGGTATATCATAGAACGATAGAATCACAGAATGGCCTGGGTTGAAAAGGCCCACAGTGCTCATCTCGTTCCAACCCCCTGCTATGTGCAGGGTCACCAGCCACCAGGCTGCCCAGAGCCACATCCAGCCTGGCCTTGAATGCCTCCAGGGATGGGGCATCCACAGCCTCCTTGGGCAACCTGTTCCAGTGCGTCACCACCCTCTGGGTGAAAAACTTCCTCCTAAGATCCAACCTAAACCTCCCCTGTCTCAGTTTGAAACCATTCCCCCTTGTCCTATCACTGGGTGTCCAAGAGTCTTCCACAAACATGTCGTTGCTTTGTTATCTATCCTGTGGGCCCTATAACTCCCTGATCCCTTGTAACATTCTAGGATTATTTTCTTCTTTTCATTTTCCGCTGCTTTGGTGGTGTGTGTAAATGGTGTCGTGCTTATCTCAATGGCCTCAAGATCCTGTAGCAAAAAAAATCGTAATACCACATTATCAGTGTTTTATTGCTTTTGAGCACAACAGCTATGAAGATACAAGACAAAAAATGCACCCAGAGAAAATCCTGGAGAGGTTTTGCCTATGCAGGGTCACACTCTGGGTGAGCATTGGAAAAACTGAAGCTCTGGTCGCCATGCTCAGTTTTTCATGCAGAGAATGGGAGCAGGAATATCACTGGCTGGTGATGCTGAGCTGGATGCTCCTCAGTTCATGGTGCTCAGCACGCCGTGGGCTGAGGCTGGAAGGATGCATCCTCGGGCACTGAATAACATGAAATTCTGCATCAACACAGTGAAGGTCACATTCACCCAACCCAGCATTTCATGGGCAGCTCAGTGCTGAGAAAGTCAAAAATGGGGCAGCTTGCAGGGAAGGAAAAAGCCTTCTGGGCAACATGCTCAGGAAAGTGGTGTTTACTGCAAAAATCACTGGCTGATGACAGGAGAGCAGAAGGGTGGTGGTGTGTTTGTATTTGGGTGGAAAAAGCCATCGTGATTATCTGTCTAGTCAGAGCTCCTGTGTAAAATGGGCCTGGGGACCTCTCAGTTTGAGCTGAAGCTTTAGGTCTAGAAGGATAAAACACCTCTTCAAATCAGAAGATTTCTCAACGGTTGTTTCAGCAGTTAATAACCAACACCGTTAAAAATGTGCTTTTAATTTTAGCCTGAATTTGAATCTTGCAGGCACTGGGTTGCGTGTGCTTTCATCTGCCTGGCTGGGGAGCCCTCTATTATCGCATTTAAATTCCTGCAGTAATTAGAGGCTGTGAGTGGATTGTCTCTTCACCCTCTTTTTAAGGAAAACAAATGGAGTTCCCAGCATCGTTCATTATCCGTGAGCTCCTCCAGCATCCTGCAGCTCTCCTCTGAAACTGCTCCAATTTAACGATTCCCATCGAGACCCACGGACGGCGCCAAGCAGAGGAGCCCCTTCCACTCACTGCACTTAGCAAAAATGCTTCTTTAAAAACTACTTCTGCACGAACACATGAAGATTTTGGCCCAAATGCTATTGCATGGCGGCCACAATGGCTCAGATAACACAACCCACGTTGGCCCATACAGATATATGTTACATACAGTGTACAGCAGCCAGACCCAAGATGAGCCAGGCTCTGCTTCTCACCTCTCCAAGGGGTACAAACTCATTTTGTCAGGGAGGAAATTTGGGCATAAAATGGTGAGAGCTATCTGCATCCCACACACAGGTGCATTCTAATTTGTATGATGAACTGGCTAAGTTGCTTGGCATAATGCTCTTTACTGAGATGAAGCTGCAGAACAAACACTGCAGAGTAATACCTGTTGAAAACAGAGAGGTAGAAAGTTTCTCACTGCAAGGTGTTTTGGGGCAGTTCTGGCAGGTTTTGCTATATGACCTATGGAGAAACCTTGCTGTGCTGTGTGCAGTCCTGCTCTGCGCTCAGCAGCATTGGGTTACCCCGGCTCGCGCTGAGAGCATCACGTTGGCTTGTGCTTGAAAATGCAGATGGTGCTATTAAAAACAAAAGTGACTGGAAGTAAGGAAATGCATTCAATTAAAATAAAGCCTCTCAAGTTGGCTTTGATATGATGATACAAGCTGATTTTTGATTGCAGTTCTTTCATCCCAGCGGTAATGCAGGGAAGCGCAGGGATTTCGGAGCCTCTGGGGCAGCTGCTTGGCACACCAGGACCGTGTGGATTTAGGACAAGCAGAGCTCAGGCCTTTGTGTTCATGCAGGAAATCTAATGAGGATGCTCTACCTCCTCACAAGCGGCAGCCCACAAACCCCAAGCAAGTGCAGTGCTTGGTAAATAAGACACCCACTGCAGCTGCGGAGCTCTCCTTTCATTTCTGGCATCTAAAGATATTTTTTGTTAGTAACGATCCACTGCTTGCTTCACACAACATAATCACAGCACAAACTGACCCCATGCTGGTTCTTTTTGGCCTGACTGCCTGTGATGTTGCATCCCCTGCAGCACTTAGCACGTGACCTGGTCGCGCTGTGCAGGTCCCCACCCACTGCACCCCTTGGTTTCTGCTTCGTGGCACCTCACGCTGCCCATGGGGCTTCTCCAGAGGCACATTTATCACAGGAGTGATGTCCATCTGGAACTGTAGGCGCTGAAGCTCCTAGTCTTATATCCCAGTGCTAACCGCTTCAAGACCAGTGTAGATGTGGCACTGAGGGACACGGTGAGGGGGCAAGGTGGGGTTGGGTCAGCCATTGCACTTGGTGATCCTAGAGGTCGTTTCCAGTCTTAATGATTCTATGATTCTATGAACTTTGGGGGAGGGCAGCTGCTAGCGGTAGGTCTTGCAAGAAAATCCTCTCCCTCAAATGTGGCTGTATGGTTTACAGAATCTGCAGGCCAACGGGAACGTAAGTGGAAAATAATGAAATGTGGGGTTGTGTATTTTCATCTGTCATCAATCCTAAAATTTCCATTCAAGGAAAAGGGCTTCAGAGAGTTAAGCAATGCAAAATAATAGATGGCAGAAAAAAACCCACAACCTCTGCCCTCAGGTGCTGAACAAGAGCCAGTGGTATCAAGGGAAGCACTGCTTATGTTGTGGGTGTTAGTCTCCAAGCCCAGACCTCATATTGTGCCTTGGTTATTCCAAATACTCAGCAGGGAGAAGGACATTTTCCAGGCACTCCATGCCCTATGTGAACAAAAAGAAAGAAAATGCGAAGCCTGGAGCAAATTCCTGGGCTGGGTTGGCTGGAGAAGAGCTGGCTGTATAGGGTGGGGTGGGGGAGGAGAACTGGGGGATGCCAGAAGGCTCTGGAAGCATGGTTCTGGTTCAGCAGTCAGGGACTGCATGACATAGAGCCTTTCTTCTAATGATTGATTCAGGTTGGATGTTAGGAACAATTCCTTCTCCAAAGAGCAGTCAGGCAGTGGCACAGCTGCCCAGGGAGTGGGGGGTCATCATCCCTGGGGATGTCCCAGAGCCGTGGGGATGTGGCACTGAGGGACGTGGGCAGTGGGCATGGTGGGATGGGTTGGGGCTAGGCTTGGGATCCTAGAGGGCTTTTCCAACCTTAACGATCCTAGGATTCTATGATTATGAATAATACATTGGGGAGGACCCCAAAAACAGAGGTGGAGCACCAGGCAGAGAGGAGCAGCCACAGGGTTGTGTTATAGCCAACAAAGGGAAAGTTACAGCCCAGGGTGTGAAAACAGAGAGAAAAAGGAAAACGTGGGCTACACCCCAAACTGCAAAGAAATGAGGAGAAATCAGAAAAAGCGTGAAGTGCCAGGGGATCATAGCGGGGAAGCTGGACTAGATGGCCTTTAAAGGTCCTTTCCAGCTCAAGCAATTCTATGATGCTATGATAAAGGAAAGATGCTGGGAAGGCCAGGAGGGCAGGCAGGTGCCTGTGCTGCACATTGGCTTACAGGAGCACGCTGCTGCTTCCTCTGGATCGGGTTTGTATTGTCAGTAACACAAAACCCACATTTTATTCACACTGCAGCATCAATAATACAGATATTTGCCCAGCGATGTGTAGGCTTTCCTGTTCCTCAGCAAACAGAACGAACCAGCAGTGTTGGATTGCTGCTGCCCGAGGTGAACGCGGCGCGTTGAGACCCCAACAGGAGCACTGTCACAGAGCTGCCCTCACGGGGTGAGCACACGGCGCTATTGACACAGCACAGAGCGCTACCGCGTGTCGTAGCAGAGTTTATAAGAATTTATCAGGGGAGAAAAAAGCTTTTCCTTTTAATAATTGATTCGTTATAAATAATGCATTAAGAAATGCTGCTTTGATTTAAAGCCCGTGGTGTTAATGCATGCTAAATTCCGGTGTACTTGACAGCAATAAATCCAGGGAATCTTGCTTGTTCACATCCCGGCTGGCTGGAGCTGAAAGCTGTGGGCTGCAACAGGTAATGGGGCACGATGGCTGACTGTGTCCATGGCTGCTGCAGCTCCTGATAACTGCACTCACTTCTTTCTCTGCTGCCCTCCCGGCCCAGCGAAGCCACGCATAGAGAGAACCAGCATCTCCTGAGCTTCTCCTGCTCCTCCTCCAACAGGTGGATGTGTCCCACACCCACATGGCTGGGACAAGGCAAAACGGATGAGAGGATGTGAGGAAGTGCCTTACACTTTTCCAGGCACCATGATCGAAAGCTGATCTTTCTCATTACAAAATACATGTCTTTTTTAATACTCGTCCTCTGAGCACTGCAGCTCTCTGGCTGTGGCAGTAACCACCGACAGAAATGTGTCAGCTGAGATGATGTGTCAGTTCCAGCCCTGAATTTACACAGCATCTTCTCATGCATTTGTTGCAGTGCCGACCCATGTTGTGTGCTGAGCACGAGCAGTCAGAGCTGCTGCTCTGGGGGCACAACACCCATTTAAATGCTTTGAATTGTTAAAATATTTTGTGGTTGAGGCCTCTTCTGCATCCTGGTGTGTGGCAGGGTAGAATAAATATAGTGTTAGAAGGAAGCAGAGCTGTTTTTATCCCATTTTGACCTGAAGCTGTTGGGATCTGTCTGTGCTGCTGGCTGCAAAGCACCAACCTGGGAACCTCTAATGCTGAGTTTCTACGAGCTGCCATATTTGACTCTAAACCTTGTCTTTTATCAGCTTCCAGTCTGCTGTGATGTTACAGTTCAGTTCCCTTCCCAGCACCCAGAGATGACAAGACTTTCATTTCTAATTTAGAAAAACAAGAGATAACATTTATTCTTGGAGAAAGTGCTTGGCTTTAAGCTTTTCAGACTTTCTGGTAGAGGAGGCATAAAACTGAACACAGCAGTTGTAGATGTGGCAGCTGGGGATGTGGGCATGATGGGGATGGGTTGGGGTTGGAGTCGTCATCTTAGAGGTCTTTACCAGCCTTAATGATTCTGTGGTTCTATGATTCTATGACTTCTTTGTAGAGAGAGAGGAAGGAAAAAGTGAATGTTTTCATTTCTAAGAGGCTTCTCTGTCAAACATGGGCACACCTCCCAGCACCAGTTCAGCGAATGAACTCCTCATCTCCACACTCACATCATTTGTAAATGTGGATTTGAAGCTGACATTGTCCCACCCTGCTCTGGCTATGGAAAGTTCCCTACCGGGCCCTGCAGCTCTGAATCCACCTCCCCATCCCAAAATTTTGGAGCTGGCAATTCCTGACCACAACCGGCTCCATTAAAGCCTTCCCCACGGACTGAAATAACTTGAAGGAACAAATAGCAGAAACCTGATCCCACAACCCGAGGTCTGACCATGTAATTTCCATTGGAGATCAGCTCTGGGGGTCCGTGGTCCTGGGGGATGTCCATAATGGTCTCACTATTGATTAAAGGCGAAGCAGTGCCCATACCAAGACCCCAGCAGGAAACCACTCTGTTGCTGCTTTAGGGCTGCAAATACCGAAGCGATCCCCCACCTCATGCATGTATTGGCACAGGGAGGGGAGAACCCTGAGCTGTATTTACAGAAGAAGAGCCTTTTTCCTGTCAGAGCAGAGGAGCTGACCTCGTCTCTGTGCAGGTACCACTATAAATAATGAGACGTATAATATTTCCACAGCTGCGTGCTGCCAGATGGCTCCACTTTTTTAGGCTTAAAACAACTTCCTTCCTTTGCAGGGAGACAAGTCAGCCCTGTCAGGTCCTGCAAACACAGCCCTCCCAGGGGAGACGCGACCCACAGCCCTGGCTGTGAACCTGGGGGAGCAGGAACATCCCAGTGCCGGGCAGCGTGTGGGAACAGCCCCCTACTCCGTGTGCCAACAGACACAGTGTGAATGCATATCGTCTGTAAGCACAATGGCAGTGTCAGCACCATCCAGCAGACCCTCTCTGTGGGTGGGTGACACCCTAGTGGCTTTGGCCAAGCATTGTGGTGATGCTCAGCTAGCAGTCCCTACTCTGACCCCGTGTGAGTGCCAAGCACAGGGCATGGTGTGCGGTGCATGGTGCATGGAGCACAGTGCATGGAGCACATTGCATAGTGCATGGAGCACAGTGCATAGTGCATGGTGCATGGAGCACAGTGCATAGTGCATGGAGCACAGTGCATAGTGCATGGAGCACAGCGCACAGTGCATGGAGCACAGCGCACAGTGCATGGTGCATGGAGCACAGCGCACAGTGCATGGTGCATGGAGCACAGTGCATGGTGCATGGAGCACAGTGCATAGTGCATGCAGCACAGTGCACAGTGCATGGAGCACAGCGCACAGTGCATGGAGCACAGTGCATGGTGCATGGAGCACAGCGCACAGTGCATGGTGCATGGTACGCAGTGCATGGAGCACAGTGCACAGTGCATGGTGCATGGAGCACAGTGCACGGTGCTTTGTGCATGGTACGCAGTGCATGGTGCTCAGTGCTCTCCCACCAGCTGCCCTCCAGCTCCTCCTGCTGCAAACGCCTGGCAACTAAGAGCCAGGATTTCTGATTACTGCTGCAGTGGGCAGGAAGGCATGGCTGTAGAAATTACTGGTGTTTGGGCTTTTTTGGACCCTCCTCACACTCTATAATAAATGTTAAATCACTGGAAAATTTCCTGTTTAAACAGCACTGGATGCATCTCTGCCTGTATTATGATACATTTCCATGTTATTATATATTCCCAGATGTCATTCCCAGAGCTTTACAAGCTGCTCCAGATCGCAGGCTGCATTTCCCACCCAGCTGCCATGGGGCCGTGCCACCGGGGTGAACAACTCCCTGATTTTCAGAACACTTCTTTACAAACCTCTCTGTGACTGCACCGGGCACAGCGGGACAGTAAGAAAAAGACTGTTTTAAAATAAAACCAGACAACTTACATCTCTTCTCTCCTCATCCTCCACCTCCTCACATCCCTGCTCTCCTTGTTTCAGGCTGAATTCAAGCCGGGGAAGCAGTGAAAATCTATAGCAGAGAATAAAGCGTAATGATCTTCTGAGGTTACGTTCGGCTTCGAGTTACCAGGCAATATATCAATAAGCTGTTTGTTTAGAATTTATTTAATTTCCGCAGCTCCTCTCAGCTGTGCTCAGTTCTGGAGGCTCAGCTGAAGAAAATCAAAGAGGAGGAGAAGTGCAAAGTGCAGGAATGCCTTTGGGACTGTGGGCAGCTGCCCCAAACCTGGGGGCTGGGGGGGACCGCGCTGCTGATGGGTTTGGGGTCATAAAATGTGGTTTAGGACAACGTGCTTTCTCATCTTAATTAGTATAAATGCAAATAAGGCCCTGGAAACAGCCCTTGGTTTAATCTCTCGCAGTCCGTGCAGCATTCCGTGCATGCTGGGGCCGGGCGGAATGAATCCCGAGCGCTGACATTTGTTTTGACACATCATCTCCCCGCATCCCTGCCCCGCACTGCCATGTCTTCGGCTCCTTACACACCGCACCTGGGTCTGCACGTCTGAGATTGGAGCTGAGGTCATTAACCAAGTATGTGAACTGCCTATTTCCAAATGAATAGCACATGTACTCCATCGCTGGGCTCTCGGGCAGAAGTTCAAAAAAATAGAGATATAAAACTGGGGTGATTTACTGGGCCTTACCTAGGCTGGAATGATTAATTGTCTGATTTACTGGTTCCTTTTTTTCTTATGTTGAAACTGAAGTGAGAAAATTAAAGGGAGTATAGCAAAACTGGCTATCTCAAATGCCTTTGTTGTATTGCTAAGCAGAAAAAAATGATACTGTGATGAATAAATGTTAGATATTAACCTTCTGGTTCCTTTCTATGTGGCAAGGAGAGCTGCAAGCTGCACCCACCTGATGTTCACCAGCTCTGTGTTAAATGCCCAAAGGATGCAGTTCACTGTTATGGGCAAATAAATGGGTTAAATCATCTTTTTGCATGGTCAGAAATGGGCAGAACAGGAAAAAAGCCCAAGGCATTGGACTCTAAGAGAGGACACCAGTGGTGCTGCTGCGAGTAAGCAGCTCTGGGAAAACCTGTGTGCAGCAAAGCAGGGCCAGAAACACGGGGCAGGAGGCCATGGGAGCACGGCTCTTACTGTCACCTCTAATATATGGACTGCGACAGGCAGGATATTAAAAATAAATGCTTACACAGCCAGGTCAGCTTCATGTTCTGCTTAATCCGACAGAAGGCCGGGTTAGGGAAAGGTATTGATTTCCAAGGCAAAGGGGGGGAAAAGCTGAGTTACTAAAAATGTACTGTAAGCTACTGAGTGCTTTTGTCCTTTGCTTTCCTCTGCAATTAGTCATTTAAATTCGGAAGTGCTCTTGCCCTTTTGTGTTAGTCTTGGGGTTGCTGTGTAGCACCTTAATATTCAATGGGATCATAGAACCATAGAATGGTTGGGTTGGAAGGGACCTTAAAGATCACAGAACCACAGAATGGTTGGGTTGGAAGGGACCTTAAAGATGACAGAACCATAGAATTGCTGGGTTGAAAGGGGACTTAAAGCCTGTCCAGTTCCAACACCCTGACATGGACAGCATGCCTCCCACCAGCTCAGGCTGCCCAGGACCCCATCCATGGCCTCGGGCACCTCCAGGGGTGAGACACCCACACTTCCCTGGGCAGCCTGTTCCAGTGCCATCCCCAATACACTGAACGTGTTTTAAAGGTGATTTAAATGTAATCATGAAAGCACAGCCTTTCAGGTGCAATATGAGGTCTACCAGGTGATGCCAAGATCACTAAACCCACTTCAGATGATCAAAGGAAAATGCTCATTCTAATTGCATCTAAGTGTCTTTCCGATGAGGGAAGAAATGGATTCTTCTAAGTCCCTGCTACGCAACAGGTTGGGCTTTTTTGATATTCCTAGGAGGCCTGGCTAGCATGTGCTTTGGGAAAACTCATCCCAGAGCACAGACTGAGGCCCACACGCTGGTGCAGCCACGATGGGAGCCATGAGAGGAGCAGGGAAGAGTTAACTCCCTGAGTTGTGAGCATTACCTGTCACGTGCCACGACTCCGTAATTACAGCTTCATGCTTCTCAGAGAAAAGGTTTTTATAAGAGTCTTTTAATCTAAGAGGCCAATTATATTAAAACAATGACTTCCATACTTAGATCTCCTTTTCTATGCATGCTATTGTGTTTGGTATAAATTTAGCAAGTTATATGGAAGATTAAAAATACGATTGCTGCTTGCCTGGAGGTAAGCAAGGGCAGTCCCCAGCAATGCAGCTCTGCTTCCTATTGCCATGTGGTGCTCGGCTCTGGGTGAGTTTTTGGGGCAGCAATGTGGCTGTCCTTCCATGACCATCCTGTTCCCAAAGCCACGCTGATGTTACTGGGCATCGTCACAAAGTAAGATGTATGGGATGCAGTGGAGGATTCTCAGGTTGGATATTGGTCTGTGCTGAGATCTCACATTTATCCACATTTAAATCACATTGATTATTCTGTTTATACTGTATGCTAAGGGACACGATGTGGTTTTCCCTGACCCATGATCTCCAATGAGAAGCAATAATCCATAGGGTGGAGATACGGGCAGGGCTCCAGAGCACCTCCCGCTTCCAGGCGGTAATGGATTGATTCTGAGCATTGATATTTATAATAAGAAATGTATTTTTGGGGGGGTTCATCACATCTCGCAGCTGCTCCTCACCTTTTGGTCTCAGGGTGCATCACTGGTGCCACCTGCACACAATTGCTAAGGTACAGCATGGCCTTCCCCTTTCAGAACCACGGGCTCAGGATCCAGAGCCCTGATATTTATCGCCTTCCTCCCCAGCTCTGCTCTCCTGAATCAATAGCGCTGCAGGGTTAAAAGGTTCACTGCCTAGATCTTTTATTTATGCATTTACTTTATCCTCCCCCACCAGGGCAGGGGATTTAAGACTTAAAAATTCCTTCTTCTCAAAAGCTATGATAAATATTGATGCAGTGCCTCAAACAGTCTGAGCACAATCCGGTTTCTGTGGGGACTGGAAAGCAACCAGGTCTCTCTTCCAGACTGGAGCAAGGACTGATGAGCGCTGGCACTAACAAGCTGGCGAGGCTGCAGCTTCTGTTGGACTTCATGTCACGTGGTGCTTGTACAAGATCAAGTGGAACTACTGGAGGAGATACCATCATTTCAATAGCAAGTGGCCCAAGGCTTTTGTTTCTAATAAACAGACAAGCTCCTTCAAGCCTGGTAATTAATCTGATGGATCCTTTCAATTTTATCAGCCCTTCTGTGACACCGCTCTTTAATCTCAGTGGCTCAGGCTTTCATTAGAGCTGAAGCTGGTGACAGCAAGGCCGAGCTGCTCACAGCACTGGCCCTGCCGCCCTACCCATGGCTCAGGGCAGCATCGCTGCTGGGGCTGCAGGTCTCAGATCCCAGCATCAGGGTTTGCAGGTCTCAGATCCCAGCATCAGGGTTTGCAGCTCAGTGCCTGCATGGAGCAGGAGAGAAGAGCTGGGTGATGACTGGGGTCTGGGGGAAGCATGAGGAGCATCTGCCTTTCCTCCAGCTTTTATTGCTCAGATGAATTACGGCCTCAAGGAGAGAGGCACAGTGTTTTTTACTGCTTTCAAGGAAGCACACTCAGGTGGCGCTTCTTTATGGCTTGGGCCACTCTTCCCCCTGCACCTGGCTCAAGGTGGCTGTCCCATCGGGAGCGACGTGCTCCGTCCCAGGCAGACAGCCTCTAAGAGCCCATCTGGTGAGGTTCAGCTCACATTCCACCATCCAACCACCCATGCAGTTTGTTTCATTAGTATTGTTTATGAAAGAAGCTGTATAGTGCCATTCCCCTCTTTGGGATGAGTTGGCCAGCCTGGGGCCTCCAGCCTATGTTTCTCAGTGGGGGTACCTGGGGTGTCTGCAAGGGGCATGAGGGGAGTGCTTGAAGTAAACGAATCATGTAATCATAGAGTATCCCACGTCGGAAGGGACCCATAAGGATCATCGAGTCCAACTCCAGTTGAAGCTCTGGAGGAAATTAAATTAAGGCCACCCTAATTCCAAAGATGGCTGTCGACGTGGGGATTTAATGAAGTTTAACTAATCCACTTTATAAATTAATTCAGATTAATTTCTCTGGGCTTCCCCAGGTAGGCAAGCTCAGAGAGAGAAAGGAGAAAGCCTTCCAGCAATTGGCTTACTGAAGGTGAGAGGATTATGCGAAGAGAAACCTTAAAGAGCGATATGTATGATTTTAATCACATGGCTCCCATTGAAATTAAGATTAAACAAGCCATTAATAGCCCCAAACTTTTCACTGCGATAAGAAAGGAATCATGCTCTCAGCTCTGCTGGCCATGACCACCAGGCTCCAGCAAACAGCTCAATGTAGGGCTCAGCGCTGCGGCCCAAGGGACAGCCAAGACTGAAGGCAGGATCTCTGAGCTGACAGCTTCATGCACTGCGCATTGCCATGCCACAGCACGCTCCTGTCTGCACAAAGCCATGTGTCTTCTGTCCTAGGTCCCTGCATGGAGCACAAATGCTGTCTTTTTGCCCTCCTGACTCACACTGCTTGTTCTTTGTATGGTTTTGGTTGTCTCAAATCTGTCAGTTTCACTGAATGTAAAGAGGGGAAGGGACCAAGTAATGCCAAATTTCATGGAATCGTAGAATCATTAAGGTTGGAAAAGACCTCTAAGATTATCCAGTGCAACCACCAACCCATCGCTGCCATGAACGGGTACTCAACCTTTTTGACTAGTGGTGATCAGATTATTGTGAAAAGTACACAATGCTTAAGCCCACACCTTTGATATGGGCAGTAAGACATCACATTCAAATTTATTGGAGCTGTTGAGCAAATAACAAAAATCGCTTGGAAATCTCAGTTATGCTATCAAAAGGAAGCACCAACCCATCAGCTTTATCAACTATCTTTACCACTATATCACCGTATCACAATATCACTGTATCACCATGTCATTATATCCATCCTGTGCATAAAAAATAAACAAGTATAAATACATACATACACGTGTATCTTTATATAAGTAATATATTTACATACACACATAGAAATACATGTGTGTATTGTATGTATACACATGCACACAGGCACATTCATACAACCACATATACACATGTATGTACATATCTGTAGATACTTATCTATAATATATAATAAATATATTACATTTATATGTTTTATAGATATATATGTATAGACACATCTGTACATATCAACGTGTATCTGTGCACAGATATACAAGGTATACATATGTATATATGCACATATGTATCATGTGTAATGTATGCAATATTTGTATATATAAGTGCATATATATGTGCATATAGCATGTATATATATATGTACATTGTATATCTATACACAGACATACAAAAATGAATAGGTATGTGTGCCCACATATATGCATATACCTATACACATACATATCCATGCACATGCATATACACACACATATCCATGCACATGCATATACACACACATATATACATACGTGTGTAAGAGATTATTATTTTTATACCATTGCCTCAAAGTTTGCTGAGGAACACTGATGGACAAGTCCAGGCAAGTCCTGGGCAAAGACTGAAAAAAACTCTTGGTCTGGAAGACACAGATGAACAAGTCCAGACAAGCCCTGGCCAGAGGTTGAGAAGTCCTTTGTCTGGAGAACACTGATGGACAGGTCCTGGGCCTGGGTTGCAAAATCCTTTGTCTGGAGAGCACAGATGGACAAGGCCAGGGGCAACGAGAGAGAGAGAAGCTGCAGATTAATGGCCGGGAAGCACTCTTTTGTGTGGGCTTATCTCGAAGGAGATGGCCCTCTCAGGAGGAGCTGCACATGACTCTTACCCAAGCGCCCAGGAATGTCACGTAGGCAGAAGAAGAAGGATAAAAAAGGGACAAGCAACCATGGTTTTAAGGTTTTTCTGACAACAGAAGCCTCATGAAGAAGAAAAAGGAAAGTTTTCTGACAAACAGAAGCCTCATGAAGAACAAGGAGGGTTCCTGACAACAGAAGCCTCACGACCTGCCTCTCTCCCTCCTGGACTTGCTCTGTGCTCTACCTGCTTGCTTCCTAAGGCCAGCCATGCTGCTGCTGCTCTCTCCCGAAGAAGAAAGGAGTCTGCCATCAGATTCCTCCCTACGGAATGCCTGCATGCTGACGGACTCTCCTGGGCCTGCTACCGGAGACCTGCTGCTTTCTCCCAGACTTGCACCGCGGCTTCTCCCCGGACCTACCCGGTACCTGCACCGTCTTGCTGCCTGAGACCGGCCACGCTGCTGCTGCCCTCCTCCCCTGAGCCTCTGCCCCGGACCATCGAACAACGGGACCTCTGCTGGATCCTGGTGGTGACTATCCCTGCTTTACGCAATTCTTGCTTCTTTCCTATCTTTTCTATCGCCCGCCTCCCCTTCCCCATCACCTTAATTAGTAATAGTGTTCGTCCTCCACTTCCCCATCTCCCTAATTAGGATTTGTAATAAACCTGGTTGGACCAACATTTGAACCGTTGCTTCTTAATCTCATGTCGGGTATACATACATTAAAAGAACCTCATCTCCCTCCTATAAATTGGAGCGAGACAATGTGTAGGTGTATACATACACTGTGTATACACCTACACACACATATGTACCTATGCACATGCATACACACACAGGTGTATATTTGGACATGTTGCTGCATTGCTGGAGGCAGTGGAGCTGCACACCCTCTATACCTGTGACATAGGATCCATATAGCTGTGAGCACACTGGGAGCACTGACACTGTCCCCTACACCCACATGCCACCCGACACGCAGCCGCAATGGGGAAGCACCTGATGCAGAAAATTTGTCACTGCGCACAGAGATGTGATCCTCAATGAATAAATCCAATATATTCTACATCAATCTCCTGTTACAGCCTGTTTTATTGCACCAGCCAGCGTGTTTCTCCACTTGAGAGGCTGGAGAGCCTTATTTATTAACACTGCAACGCAAGCACTTTGCTGTGTCTTTGTCTGCTTTACTGCCTTTGTCATGGCACCGCTGCCACTGTGCATCCCTTTATTTTGTGAGGTTTATCATTTAGGCATTAAACCTTTGTTCTTACCTGAGATGTCAGCTGTGCAAGCCTTTTCCTTGGGGAAGGAGGGTCTCTGGTGGTATGAGGACAAGGGGTGCAGCACGGTGCAGATCTCCAGCTGCTCCCCAGCATGGGACGTCCTCACTGGTCACCACGGTGATGCTTCATGAGACACAGGAAAGCTGTGCTGTGTATGGGTGAGGGAAGGGGTTGTCCCACTCTGCTCTGCCTCATGCACTGGATGCTGCAGGATTAGAGGGACATCAACCCACCAGAGCGTGCAAAGCAGAGCTGCAAAGGTGGGGAAGGGTCTGGAGGGCAAGGGGTGTGAGGAGCACCTGAGGGCCCTTTGTTTGTTGGGCCCAGGGAAAAGGAGCTGAGGGGAGGCCTCATGGCAGCCCACAGCTCCTCACAGCCCTACAGCCCCTCATGGAGGCCTACCGTTCCTCATGGCGGCCTACAGCTCCTCACGGCCCTACAGCCCCTCATGGAGGCCTACCGTTCCTCATGGCGGCCTATAGCTCCTCACGGCCCTACAGCCCCTCATGGAGGCCTACAGCTCCTCACGGCCCTACAGCCCCTCATGGAGGCCTACCGCTCTTCATGGAGGCCTACAGCTCCTCATGGCCCTACAGCTCCTCATGGCCCTACAGCTCCTCATGGTGGCCTACCCATGAACTTTGCTCTCTGGTGACAGCCACAGTGCCCAAGGGAATGGCATGGAGCTGTGTGAGGGGAGGGTCAGATGGAGGTAGGGACAGGATGTGCCCCAGGAAGTGCTGGGATACCAACCTCAGCCATAGGGTTTGGGTGGGGCTGTGTGTGGCCAGGGTTGGACTCGATGGCCCTTGGGGGGCCCTTCCGACTTGGGATGTGCTGTGACTTTGTGATTCAATGATCTGTTTGTCCTCCAAGAGGCACAGCGAGAGGCATCAAGGATGCAAACAACAAAGCAGCTTTTGAGGACACCTGTGCTGCTCTGTACCGCAAGCGCAATGAAAACAGTGCCAGCAGGGTAACGCTTTAACCTGGTGGTACAAATGTGCTCAGCCATCTACCCATAATAATGAGAAAATGAATATTACAGCATTATGGCTTTCAAGTATTTTCCCAGAGAAGCCACGTTTGATATTGCTTTGAGAGCATGGCCGGGACGTACGGCTGGAGATAAACGCATGGGGCAGACTTATATTCAGTTCCCAGCAAACTGGGGGGATATAAGCCAGTCCAACCTCATATTATGTTGATTCCAAAGTAATTACATTTGTTATTTGCAGGATCTGTAGTAAATCGAGTTGTGGCAGTTATGTGGATGCTTCACAGAAGCAATTTCAGAGATCATTAAATATATCTTACATTGGTTACACATTACATTAACCCCTCCAGCACCTCGAGACATATGACATCCATTCACCAAATAGGCAATTTTTATGAGACTGGATGCCAAAGGCAATCCAATAGAGACAAAACTGGGAAATGTTTGCCAGTTCTGCAGAGGGCTGTTGTTCACTATAGAAACACAGGGACTGAGAAATGTGTGCATGGCTCGTACAAACTTCAGATCACCTCTGGGAGAAGAAAGCCATGGCCCATGATCACTCCCAGCGTGCTGAAGCCCCATGCTGTGTGGTGGACATAACGGGCACTGCAGCCTGGTTGAAAACTTTTGTCATTACTGCAAGGAGGTGGGGAAGAAGCAGCATTTCAGGGCAGAGAAGGCTGCTGCAAAAACCCAGCATCTTGACAGCCAGCAAACTTCCCCATACAGCAGGAAACACCAGCTCACGTCCCATCTCTGCCCTCTGAAGATGTCCCTAGTATTTTCAGCAAACACCTAAATATAGATGAGCACGTCTCGCACGAGGGGAGCATGCATGGGTTGGGTGCCAACGCGGCTCTCTGCAGTGCTGGTTCTCAGCCCCTCATCCTGCTTTTGGAGCATCACAGCTGAGGGGCTGTTCTGCAACATGCAGCCTCAGCTCCACACAGGTGGTGGTGATGGCAAATCCGGCAGCTCTGTGTTCTGGCACTGCTCCTGCCCTGCTCAGAGACAGCGGGACTGCCTGCCTGCGGGTGTCTGAATGAACGCAAGCTGTGTGCAGGTGTGAAGGACACCAGCAGCAAGCCAAACGTGCTGGCAGAGCAGGAGGAGAAGCTCTCCTAGGATGCTTTTTGTTTCGTCTGATCTAATTCAGCCCTTGTCTAATGTAATCTTTAATGCCATAATAGGATTTTGGCCAAGCCTTGAGATGCGCACAGCCTCGTCATGCTTTTTGCCTTGGGAGTTGTTTTTATTGTTGGGCCACAGCTTTGTCCCCATTATCATCCATCACTACAGTGAAAACGATTCCAAGAGGCTTTGTCTGCAGTGTGACAAATGTCTGGGGCAGTGCTGCCTGTGTGCACTCCTGTGGGCTCCCAGACAGGAGCTGAGGTCCTGGGGACAGAGGTGGCTGTGCACAAGGCTGAGGCACTGGCAGGAGCTTGGAGCTGCACCAACTGCATTGGAGCCAGAGGTGCATGCTGCCAGGATGGAGGGGGAGAGGAGGTGCTGGCCAAAGTGGTACAGCTTCGGTTTAGGCAGGATGGCTGTCTGCTCAGCATTGTGAGCATTGTGAGCTGTGTCTCTGTGGGAAGACCTGGGGATCACCAGGGGAGGTCAGGTTGGCTGTGAGGAACAATTTCTTCTCCAAAGAGCAGACAGGCACTGGCACAGGCTACCGGGGAGTAGGGGGGGGTCACTGTCCCTGGGGGTTTTTAAGAAAGGTGGAGATGTGGCACCTGGGGACATGGCCAGTGGGTATGGTGGGGCTGGGCTGGGTGTGGACTTGGGGATCTTAGAGATTTTTTCCAACCTTAACGATCCTATGATTCTGTGATTCTATGATGTTTTAGGCTCCCAGAGGATACCTCGTGACCAGCCCTCAGAAACATTCTCTCCTCCCTCCTTGAGAAAGCGTGCAAAAATAACCCTTGTTGGTGCATCAGCAACCTACAGCATCCAGGAGCGTGTTCTGCACACATTGCACAGCTGCATTATGCATGCCTGTGTGTGGGAGTAGCAGAGCAGGGCATGAAAAAAACCTCATCTGGTTTTTATGTGCTATAAGTGTGGAGGGAAAGGGCACTTGTGCGGAACATCCCTCCCTCCCCAGTGGCAATAGCAGGCAGTGTTTTACAGCACCTTGAGAGGCCCCAAATAAATGAAGCCTGTGTCCACTGCATGCCAGAGGGAGTGCACGGAGGGGACATGCCTTCTTTCTGTGCTCTTCTGCTTGTGCACTGCTTGCACATGGCTTTTCCCTTTTGCCACCCCCAGTCCTGACCCCATAGGTCAGAGGTTGGCCCAGAGCCCGTGCTCCTCAGCCAGCAGCACTCCTTCATCATAGCAACACCAACTTCCAGGAACCAAAAATGGCCCCAGATTTCTTCCTTCCCTAACACTGGACCACAGGCAAAAGGGGAACCCCTGCCCCACAGCCCTAAATCCTATGGAAAGTGCAAAGAGAGTGAAACAGGGAGCAGATTGTGCACTTGATATACCCTGCTTGGCAAACCCTCAGCTATCTCACCTTTCCAGCTGCCAGGGCTGGAAAGATATCCCCCAACCTGCCCATCCCTCCCCCCACAGCTGGGGGCCGCGGGGGTGGGAGGCGGGCTGTGACTGCATGTTCAACAAGCTGAGAGCATCCCGAGGTTCCCCTACACCCTCCTCAAACCACATCTGTTTTTTGTTTCCGCAGCTGACACATCCTCCGAGATGCATCCCTCTTGGCTGGATTAGTCACATTGCAAGATTTAAAGGGAAAAAAGAACACAACTTAGGCACACGGTTATTCTCGGTCTGAAAACGGTAGTTTTGGAGCAGAACGGAGCTGGAGGGCTGGAGTGTAAGCTGAGATGCTCCATGTGATAAAGACCAGCTATTAAATAATTGCTGGGAGAGGGGATCTAAATATTGCATTTGGGAGGAAACGGATTCTTAGTCAAGGTGATAAACCTTTATTTTCAAGACTTGGGCTTTAATGAATGCAGAGGCTGGATGCTGCTGTTGCAGAGCTATCGCATGGGATGTGGCATGGCTGTGGGGCTGGGAGCACAGCTGGGGGCCTGAGGCCCCTCTCATGGAAAGCTGGGCCATGGGATGGCTTTCAGATACCCCCAGAGAGCTCGAGGAGCCCCCGCAGAACTCAGTGTCAGCATCACAGCTCTGTGGGGTGTTCTGTGCAACAGCCAAATGCTCCTCATACTGCTTAAACTGCAGCAAGCATTTATTGGTAATGATTTTGGAGCCAAAGGGAGTTCCAGGAGGAACTTCCAAAGCTGTGCAGCTATTAGGTACAAATAGTTGCTTTGGAGATGCTAAATATTGATGCTTCCCTCTTTCTTGACCTCAGGCCGGTAGGGAAGCTGAGTGTTTGTAACCACAAACTGCTGAACTAGAAGGAAAATCTCGGGTACAATTTTTTGCTGGTTTTGCACGGACCGACCACGGAGCTCATAGCGTGGGTGGATGTGTGCAGCTGGGATTCATTCCTTTGGTCCACCCATGGTGCAGGGAGCTCTGAGGCCCCACTGTGTCAGGCTCAGGGCAGGATGGCTGCATTCAAAGAGCTAGTGGCTTCAGAAATGCAAAGGAATTAATGGGAATGAATGGAATTTTGGGGGTGCTGGAGGTGTCCTTCTGCACAGCTCTCAGTCTATTTCTTTCCTTATTTCTCCCCCTTTTGTTTTCTGACTCACTTTATGAAGAACACATTTCCAATCATGCCCTTGGAAGGAGCACTTGATGATTGAGTGGTCTCGGTGTAATTTGCCTGCTGCTGAGTGCCGTGTTTCAGTTCTACCTAAATTTGGGCTGATGATTTATGAGTTAATGTTTCCTTCAGCAAATTATATTTAAAGAGAAAAATGGGGCTTATTTTTTTTTTATTTTCAGAAAACCTAATGTTTATGCTTCATGTGCCACCGGAAGAAATAGAGTATTGCTGTTTTCAGACCACTTTTCCAGCAGGTGAAATGAAGTTATTCAGGCCGTAGAGCTCTACTTGATATATGAATGGAGTAAAATGAAAAGGCATTCACGGCCTGATTCGAAACATCTTTAAGCCCTTGGGAGTCTTTTTTCCTTGCAATTACCGAGCCAAGCTCTGGCTGCCTCTATCTCAATGGGCTATGAGGGCTGGGATGCCGCTCTTGTAGAGGCACAGCTCAGCTCTGAGTTCCACCTCCCAGAACAAGGATAGTGGATGTTCCAGTGCTGTCATTTAGTTAGCCCAACATTTTCACTTTTGTTGGCAGTTGTAATGGGCCTGCGATGCACTTTTCCAATCACATCAATCCATGCGAGAGCTGTTCTGACTTCCTGCTGGGCTTGTAGAAATGCATGCACCATCTCCACTTCTTCCGACACCTTCCTGGAGCATTCCCTCGCCTCCCATCTTCTGTCTCACCTGGCACGAACTCCCCCAGCTGAGCATGCATTATTAAAGCCATCGCTTCTCATTACATCAGCCTCAGAGGTGAGCGCGGTGCCTGTGAATGTCACCGACATAGAGCGTGCCACTGGAGGAGATCCCAGGAGCACCTGGAGATGTTCCTCGTCCACCACCTTCCTGGTCACTGTCATTGTCAAGGGGAAGCAGCTGCTCTCCTCCCTCTTGCGCCAACCTGTGGGGCATCCAACTTTGTGCAACCATTGGTGGTGCCCCATGGCAGCTGGTCAACAGCATCAGGGGATGCTGAAACACAGCGTTCTGCAGAATTCAGAACAGGGTGGCTAACGAGGAGCAAGAGACACAGAGCTCTGAGTTCAGCAGCTTGAGCCTGAAGGGAGAGCTCCATCACCCTGATGCTGGCAGATGGCAGACCCACGGGCTACCATCACTGCAAGCAACTGCACCTCCTGTGTTCCACATCCCATCTTCCTCATCCCATATTCCGCATCCCACATTCTGCATCCTACATTCTGTATCCTGTGTTCCATCTTCCACATCCCGTATCTCATGCCTCGCACGCTGTATTTTGTATTTCACAGCCACGAGCTTGGGGCTGAGTGAAAGAAAACGGCTCAGCATTTGTGAAAGAGGCAAAAAGAAAGAAAAGAAGTCACGCTGGTGCCAATGTGAAGTGATTTGTTGCAGCTTAGGCTTGTTTTAATCTTTGAAAGGTGGATTTTTCTGCATTTCATTTTGCCTTCCTTGCAGCTTTCTGCACTTTCGAAGGGCTTGGAGGAAAAAAAGACCGACAAACCCCAAACATCTGAATCTCAATTGACTCCCAGTTCCTCCTCCGCAGCGGGTTTGTTCCTCCTTCCCTTGGCCCATTTGTGAAAACAGGTCTGTGAGCAGGTGTGGGCTCCCCGGGCAGGGAGAGAAAACTGGGATTTGCAGCTTTGCTTATCCCTAGCTGGAGTTCTTAGAGGCTTTTTAGCAAGCAGATAGAAACCCTGAGTGATCCTGCCTGTGCGCCGGAGTACTTGCACTGCCTTAACTTTAAGTATTTCCTATTTGTTTCTGTCACATAATTTTAAGATCATTATAGCCCGGAGAAGCCCATGACCTCATTCAGTCAGAGCAGAGCAGAGACACACAGAGCCGCTCCCTCTGCCCGCTCAGCACAAAATCCTGCCAACGCCAGAGTGAGGACTTTGAGCAAAACCCTCCTTTTACATAACATTTGTGCTGAGGCTCTCAGGTAAGCTCATGCAAACAGCACAGCACAAGGAAACCAGGAGATACTTCCCATGGATAGAGACCAGGAGCAGTGGTAATCGGAGGCTCCTCCAGTGCTGTGCAGCGTCCAAAGGAGCCTGTCCCATAGCAGTGACCAAATTCTGCCTCAGATAACAGCAAGGAAGGGCATGGTGGCCATCCCAGCTCCTTCCTCTGTATGCACACAGTCTTACAATCTGAGGTGCTCCCCGCATGCCCCCTGTGGCCCTGCAGCGTGCAGAGCCCATGCACCGACCTCCTGCTGCCCCTCCAAGTCCTACAGACCTGTCGTTCTGCCATCAATTATTTTGGAAACATTATTCTTGCTGCTGCCCTCTGTGATTTACTGTGACTTTTATAGAGAGGAACTGGGAGAGCAGTCAGATCGCAGCTCTGACTCCAGGCAATATGTCCACCGTAAATTTAAACCTTCAGACTTGGAGCTGCATTGCCAGCCCAAACCCTTCTCTCTCCCCACGAGCAGTGTTGCTCTGGAAAGAAGCATAAGGATGTGGGCATCCTTTTGGGAAGCAGAATTAAATCCAACCTCGTGGAGGGTGCAGAAGACATTTTAGTGTGGTCTGTCAGAGATGTGCATCCTTGCAGACACCCATGGTGAGGGGATGGGGCTCTGAGCACCTGATGGAGCTGTGGCTGACCCTGTGTATTGCAGGGAGTGGGACCAGGTGGCCTTTAAGGTCCCTCCCAACTCAACTCCACGATCCCGTGATTCTATAAAACGGGGGCTATGTTTTCTCCTAGATTTTGCATGCATTAGGCACAGAGCAAATCCCCACCACAGAAGGTGGTGCTGCACTGGAACAGGTTGCCCAAGGAGGCTGTGGATGCCCCATCCCTGGAGGCATTCAAGGCCAGGCTGGATGTGGCTCTGGGCAGCCTGGTCTGCTGGTTGGCGACCCTGCACATAGCAGGGGGTTGGAACTGGATGAGCATTGTGGTCCTTTTCAACCCAGGCCATTCTATGATAATTTCTATGATAATCTCATCAGCACTGCAGGATGAGCTCTCACTGCAGCCCTCCCACCCCACCCACTTCCATAGGAGCAAGAAAAGCCCTTTTGCAGTGTTTGCTCCTTCATCCCAAGCACTGGACATCACTGAGCAGCAATCGCAGGAGAGGAGGGGCTTCATGGGGAGCAGTGCCAGCTCCTGCCTGTGCCTGTGAGTGCTGCCAACAGGAGCCCTTTTGTACACTTTCCCTTTTGCTCTGCTTCCAGAGGGCTGTTCACGAGCTGGCGAAGGCCTGGCAAATTAGTAATAACGAGCTAATTTCCATGCCATCTGCTGATTGCTTTCCTCAGCAGCGCTTGGCTCCTGAACAGGAGTTTTCCCACTCTCCTTCTGTCTCTGGACACGGTGACAGCCAGCTGGGCATTCGGGAAGTGGTTCAGCAGGGAAACCTCCTGGTGAGACCTGGTGTGTGGAGCTGGTTTTTGGGAGCATCCCTCCCTATGGGGTGCCACAAGCCAGTCTGGGGACAGGCAGCGCTGGGGAACATCCCTGGGGGTGTTCCAGAACTGTAGGAATGTGTCACTGAGGGGCACGGCCCGTGGGCTTGGTGGCGGTGGGCTGGGGTTGGGGATCTCAGAGGTCTTTTCCGACATAAATGGTTCTATGGCTCTATGATTCTAGGATTATTGTTATTATTATTATTACACATACTATTATACAAGCAATGAAATTTCACCTGTGTGCATTTTGGAGATCCCAAAAGCACCGTCCCCTTGTAGGGGCTCTATGGGCATCTGCCTGTGTCAAACAGCACAGTCACAGCCGTTCTGGTTTTAGGGCCTGAGCTTGACCTGTCCTGGTCAGAGACCGCAAGGAGATGGGGAGGATGTCTGTCCCTGGCTGTCTGTCCAGCTGGCACTGCAGGGCTTGCTCCCAGCACGAGGGCACACCAGGCAATAGCTGTGCAATGGGGAGAAACGTGCAGATACGTTTTAGTGCTTTCGTTGAGTGTAGCAAAGTGAAAGAGAATTCAAATGTTTCCCGTATTGTTCCTAAAGGGACAAGGTTTTACTTTTTCTCATTACCTTCCTCTCGCAGCTGCTGGTTAATGGAAAGCAGCGATATATGATTTTCCCTGCTCTGACTTATTGTGTGCGTGTATTTGCAGGCTCAGGATATTACGCTGGGGATCTATGGATTGTTTTATTTGGTTTATATGGAATTTAGGAGAGCAGGAAACACATTTAACTCTAATCATCTCGGGAATAGGTCACATAACCCGGAGAGCCATGAACCTTTCATAACAAATCTATACAGCCAGGTGTGAGAGAAAATGAAGTCCATATGTTTAACACGAAATGGGCAAGCAGAAATTTCCTAGAAGCCTTAAATAGGATGTACGTCCACTTTCACCTGATCATGAGAAATTACGGGTAAGCCAAAACAGATCCTTTCCTGCAAATGGTGCCTATGAGAACGTGCTCCTCCTTTTTAGACTGTGAGCGTGAAACACACCGGGTTCCACTGGTGCTGAAGCCCAGACCCTTCCCAACCCCGAGCCCCAGGAGCTGGGCTCTGAGGCACAGCAGCATGCTCTGACTCCTGCCCATGGTTTATTTGGTCAAGCAACACCTGGAGAAGGAATTTTTCACGCTTTGCATTTTGCTGTTCAATGGGGTGTAGAAGTTCTCACCTTTGGAAGGCACCGTAAGCAGCGTGGTGCTGGGGAGACATCCCACGTCTGAGGACACCCGGCTGCTGTTTGTGTCCTGCAGGCAGACGGAGCTCCCGAAAGCAGCGCTGATTGCGTTCAGCTGCATCCGCCGCCCCACGGAGTAAGCCAAGGTCTGGACTTTGCAAACGATTGGCCAAGTTTGGGTCCCAGAATCTGCAGAGTGGGTATGTGGGGGGATTGGTTTGGCAGTGGGACCTGAGAGCTGATAGGAAACAAGTCCTGGTGCTGCCGTGCCTGCGGCCGGGCGCTCCCAGCCCCACTGCCAGCCGTCCCCGTCGGCTGCAGCAGGGAAATTAACAGATGGAACAGTTTTCCATAAAAATGCAAATAGGTTGTAAAAATGTCTCCAAAATCTAAATACTCCGTGTGAACACACCAGCTCCGATGAATATTTTGACAAGAAGAAGTGAAAGAAAGAAGAAGAAGTTAAATGATGTCAGGACAAATTGTTTGGGTTTCCATGCTATGATGTTGCTGCAAAAGCTATGGTTTATTTAATTAAGGCTACACACGAACGTACCAATACAGAAGTCTGTAGAAAAGTAAATTTGGAAGTCAAACAGCCATGGGTGTCGGTGTTATGGAAATAACGTCTTTCACTGTTGTAGAGTGACTTTTCCCTGAGTTCTTTTGTTTCTCACTCCACTCCACTTTTTCCCAGTAAAGCAGCAGATGAGGCTCCATGGTTTGGTCCCAACCGGGGCTCCCACGCGGTTACGGAGCCTTGGGATGCCTGGGAGCTGACGCGGCGTGTGGTCAGCAGCCCTGTCTGGATGGGAAAACCAAAGCATGTCGCGTTCTGGCTGGCTTTTGCTGAGACCCTTTCCAAGTAGTTGGGCTGCGCTGTGATTTTTCTGTTTTTCTCCCCCGGAACACAAAGGCGATTGTGTTGGCGATGGGAGGGCTGGATGCAGCGAGGGCTGAAGAACTCCAAGTTAGAGATGCACAGCGCCCAGAAGGGATAAACGAGCCCTTTGTAATGCCACCATTGTTCGGTCTGAAAGCTGAAAAGGTGCTGCCTGTCCTCTGCGTGTTGTTTTCTTGCTTTCATTAGTGTTTGGTTTGTCTTTCAGGAGCGTAGCATCTCGAACCCGCCTGAGCTGTGTGTGATGCTGCAAGTGGTGCCACTTATGGCAAGGCAACTCCTGGTGTCAGTGGTGCTCCTCCCTTTCAGAATTCAGCCCCTCTGCTGCTCAAAGCCCTTGATGCTTCTGACAGCAGTTCCTGGTGAAGCTGAGACCCTGCATTCACCCTCATCCCCACCTGGGATTAGACCTAGCACCTTCCTGCAGCTCCAGTGGGAGCCAACAGTTCAATGTCAGCTGAGCTGGTGTTTCCTGGAAGGTGTTAGCACATCCACTTCCTTTGTTATCATTTCTATACGGTTTTCAGCCTGCGTTTCCCTTGGGTTGGCATTTAATTCTGTGTAGGAGAAAAACTGTACTTTGCCTCTCTACCGTGGATCAGTTAGAAGAAGGCATGAGCTGCTCCTGGTGCTTCAGGAGGTGGATCACTGACAATGCAAAGTGGTTTCGAGCTGGGTATTATGAATGGCCACCTAGAGTAAGGGCAATTTGTAGAGCTATGAGAACATGAAAAACCCACCAGTGGAGCATGCTTTGCTCATAAGAAAAATCCCCAGGGCTCACAAATTGGGTTAAGAGAAGGGAAACAGATGGGTGTCTGTGGTAGATCCATCCCAACACTGTCCTTCAGTGGGGATGGCCCTGTGCAAGCAGCTCCAGACTGGTCTTGTCCCTTTCCCACTGCTCCAGGCTGGGTCCCATCCCTGTCCCTTTGCCCCAGCTTGGGTCCCAGCCCTGTCCCTTTGCTCCAGGCTGGGTCCCAGCCCTGTCTCTTTGCTCCAGGTTGGGTTCCATCCCTGTTCCTTTGCTCCAGGTTGGGTTCCATCCCTGTCCCACCACTCTGGACTGGTTTCCATCCCTGTCCCACCACCATGGAGGTGCTCACTGGCAGCCAGGGAATGCAATGGTGAAGATGAGGATGAGAAGAGCAGGGATGGGGGAGAAAGCTTCCACTTGCCACCCTACGTTTTCCTATCTAGAAATATTGCTATAGAAATAATCCCCAGTAGTCACTGTTGGTGCCCTCAGTGAGGCATTGTGCCCAAACCCGACCCCAGCAGTACTGTCAGTGTTTGAAAACAAAGGAAATCAGGTGACACCAAGTTGAAGAAACACACTGGGAAAGTGTCTGGGAGGCAAAACGTAACAGCAGAATATTGGGGAAGAATCAAATCTCTGCTCTGTGCATTGCATTATAACAAAAATTACACCAAGAGATCCGAGTCTGACTGCAGTCTCTTGGCACGGGGATTTTTATTCAGAGCATGAACAATGAATTTGCATCCTAGGAAACAAATGCACTCCACATGCCCCGAAACAAATAAATGTGAGACATCCCTTTATTCCGTCGCCAGGAATCTTAATCTCGCCGATAAACAAACCGAAGGAAAAAACCTCTCAAAAAGTCATGGATTTTTTTAGCAATGTATTTTCTCAATTTAAAGGAAAAAAAAAAAAAAGAGTGGAATGCTGAAGAGGAAATAATTCCCATGCGCTCTTTCAGCCCATTAGATCCCCTGGTTCTCCAGATGTCAGGAAGAGGGGAGAGGAGATCCCGGCTCACGCTGCAAACAGTGCTTGGAGGATCTCAGCCAACAAAGCCATCGGTGGTGTTTTGTCTGTCTGCCCTCCTCCATCTCACCCGCTCTGGGCTGGCAGGTCTGGGGCTGTTCCACATTCTTTGTGATGTCTTGTGCTGAACTTCACTGATGCTTTTGTAATATCATTTTGGGCTGAATATTGCACATCGATTTTGCGGGTGAAGAGGAGAATGTTTGTACTGCTGCAACGGCTAATTGAAGGGCCAGAGCTTCATCTTCCTCTAATTGCCCTCAAATGGAAATTCCAGCTGAAATGTCTGATTTCTTGACCAACAGAACAGCAACAAATTCTCCCCAAAGCAGCAGATCCTGTGCACCTCCCAGGGACTGGGCAGTCATCATCCGTGGGGGTGTCCCCGAGCCGTAGGGATGTGGCACTGAAAGATGTGGGCAGTGGGCATAGTGGGATGGGTGGGGTTGGACATGGGGATCTTAGAGGGCTGTTCTAACCTCAATGATTGCATGATTCTGTTATATCCTGGCCAAACTGCAGCCCATACAGAAGCCCCCAGCTCATGGCTTGGTCCCCAGTTTGCCAAAACCCCCGGAACTCACTGGGAACATCACCTGAGGGGTTCAGATTTGGCTGTAAGCATCAGGGAGGGAACAGGGATGCGGCAAGGTGACCCCAAGTGCGTACGCCCAAACCTCTCCATCACACCATGGGACAGACAGTAATGCAGATAAAACAGCAATACGCATTGCTTGGACAGGTGCAATAAATTAATCTCACATATGGTGAGGCTCAGGACCGGGCTGTTTCAGGAGAGGCCATCAATCAATGCAGCATTGTTACCATGGGGTCGGCAGAGCCGCGGGGCTGCCTGCACAGGGGTTTGCTGAGCACAGGTTTGCACGTTAACACTGGAGCTGCTTCAGAGGGAAAACTGCACTGTGTCCCACTGAGCATCAGTGTGGGTGCTCCCGTATTTTCTGCTAACAAATAAAAACGCTGCTCCCACGGATGAGCACAGCAGTGCAGAGCTGGGTTTAGTCCTTGGCACAGCCCTCCCTTGCTCCTTCTTTTTGATGCCACCTGCAGGGAGGGACCGCCCGGTTCCTGCCTCTGTGCCACCAGGGGAGAAACAGGAAAAAACATGGCAAGAGGAGGAAGGAGTCCTTGGGGTGCTCCCAGGAGGTTATTTAAAGCCCAGAGGAGTTCCTCCTTTCCCCACACGGCTCATCCGCTTCCTCCCATTTGCTCTCCTCATTCTGCATGGTCCACTGTACCACATTATATATATATATGGTGATTGGAACTAGATGGTTCCGTGATCTTTCAGATCCCTTCCAACCCAAAGCCATTCTGTGATTCCACAACTTATGGTCCCATAGGATAAGCTCCCTCCTATCTGTGTGAGCACAGGGAGACAGATCATTTTAAAGGATTTTCTCCTTCCTTAAGTAGCAAATAAATATTCTACAGGCCCAGAGGAAGAAGCTTGATGCTTGAATAGTTCCCATCAAGGGGACAGAGTGTGAAATTTCTCTTCTGAGAGCACTATTTTTACATTTTTGTTTCATACCGCATAAACGGCGATGGATTTCATGGTCCCAGATTAATTTAGACATGGGATAATGGCAAGCCAAGATCACTCATCAAAGGGCCACAGCAGATGAAAGATGGGTGTTGGCCTCATTTCCTGGGAGCACCAAGGAAGTCCAGCTGCTCCCTAGCAATGGGAAACCAGAAACATGAGGACTTTGGTACCAACTTTTTTTTTTAACCAAGATGCAGAGGATATGCAGATAACTCAGGTGCACTCCAGCACTGTTCTGATGTTCCAGAGCTGTGGGAACATGGCACCGAGGTAGATGGTCCCTGGGCATGGTGAGGTGGGTTGGGCTTGGGCTTGGAGATCCTAGAGGGCTTTTCCAGCCTTACTGATTCTATGATTCCATGATTCTACGATACGTGGAATAATTCACGTGGTGTTCAGCCTGCTGACTAATGACTGTGCTGTTGGCACTGCAAGACACTAACTGCAGTTGTAGAGATGAGCCCTCCTTAGGATCCGAGCCCTTCTGATAACAGCACTACAACCATAAGAGCAAGGCTGGAGATTCCTGGTATGAATGTGATGAAGATTCAGGATCAGTGCAGCTGCTCGCTGCCTGCACCCTGCGCCCTTGCGTATTTATCCACACACTGCTATGTGCTGTGAAAGGCCCAGAAGAAGCAGCTGCTGTGTTTTTCTGCCTGGATTGCTTTCTCATTTTGCCAAAGGTTGGCTGCTGCCCTGTTTGCTGCAGGAACGCAGCAGTGATGTTATCACAGGCAGCTGGAGCATGTGAAGGCAAAAGGTAACTGAACTGCTGAAGGGTGTGTGGGATCCCTTGGATTTAAACTGGGCAGAACAGCACTCTGAGTGTCCTACTGCACCTCAGAACTCTTTTTCAGGAAGTAAAACCTGCTAAAAGCCCATTGCGCTTGCTGGTTTTCATGCAGCTGAGTAAGGAGGTTCTGGCCACTTGCTGATGCAGACACTCAGGCTGGGAGGTTATGTAAATGTTATTTTTAGATGTGATAAAAAAAAAAAACAAAACAAAACAGCCACCAACTGCAGCGGTTCTTTAAAGCTAGGACATTCTCCCCACTGGCTGCCTTGTGCCAAAGGGCCATTATGTTTCGAGGCGGGACTGTGCTCTCAGTGCAGCCAACCTAATTGCATGCATGCTGATGGGCTGGATTTAGAAGGAGTTTGGCACCGTGCAGGCCGCACCTGCAGACCCCACTGTCCCCAGGCAGAAGTGCATGCTGATGGGGAGGAGCGGGGTAATTCCTGCAAGGCACATCCAGCCCCTCCAAGTGCTTCTTCCCGGCACCCTGCAGTCATCTCTCCTGTTACCAGCTTCCCTGCTGCATCCCTGAATCATGGAATCATAGGATGGTTGGGCTGGAAGGGACCTTGAGGATCATGAAGCTCCAGCCCCTCCGCCGCAGACAGGGCTGCCAACCTCCACATTTAATACCAGCCCAGGCTGCCCAGGGCCCCATCCAACCTGGCCTTGAACACCTCCAGGGATGGACGGGGCATCCACAGCCTCTCTGGGCAGCTGTTCCAGCACCTCACCACTGTGATTTTTATTTTTTTCCTCTTTTATTGTGTATGGGATGGAAGCATGCAGCAGCCACAACTTGCACAGTCTGCACTTTACCTCAAATACGAGGCTGGGATGCCTCTGTCTTCAGTGGAACAGAATTTGTGTGGATGCATGTCTGTAAGATCATGTTCTGCTGAAGAGTGGTGCCATATTCACTAGAAATTAGAAGTTCAAGAGAATAATCTTGCTCATCATATTGGTTTTTGTTGTTTTTTAATGGAACACAAAGTTTTCAGTGTAGGCTTAGAATCACCAGTCATAGAATCACTGAGTTTGGAAAAGACCTCCAAGATCATCTAGTCCTTATTACAAAGAGTATTTATTTTTCATGCAAAAGAGAGCTAACATTTGTCACCAAATAAAATATTTTGGTAAAATATATCATATAAAAAAAGTGTTTTATTGAAAAAGCAAAGGGTGAAGAAGTCAGACTGCAGTCTCTGAATGTATGCAATGCCCATCGCGGGTGGGTGGGTGTGCAGGGGCTGGCTGGTGTCATTTCCAAAGGGATTTGGTAAAAAGCAATGCTCCACGGTGGGGCATTTCCTATTTCGTGTCTCCACGTTGCGTGTTTTCTGCCACTGTTAAATACCTCATGTTGTTTTTCCTCCTTTTGAGTTGATTTGAAGAATTTCTCTGCACACCAGGCAGGCAAATGGATCGTGCTGTTGTTAAATGAGCTTAATGAGGTGTCAGGAGCCAAAAAGTATTCTCATGGCAGTGAGGCCTTCTGGTAAGGAAATGATTTTTTTCCCCACTGGAAACGTTTCTCCCACTCTACAGTTAGTTAAAGAAAAAGAGTGATTGCTTTCTGGGAGCATAATCCATCCTCAGCAGCTTAATTTAGTATTTAAAAATCTATATGGGATTAGCACATTCACTTGTATGCTATGGAACGGGCTTTATTGGATGTACCCTAACAGAATGGGAAGACATACAAGGAGTGGCTGAGGCCCCTTGGTTTCATGGAATCATAGAATCATTAAGGTTGGAAAAGACCGCTAAGGTTGTCAACTGTTTGTCTGGCTCAGAGAAGATGAGCTGTGGGGAGGCCTCATGGCGACCCAACACCTCCTCATGGCAGCCCTGCAGCTCCTCATGGCGGCCCAACACCTCCTCGTGGTGGCCCTACAGCTCCTCATGGCGGCCCAACACCTCCTCGTGGTGGCCCTACAGCTCCTCATGGCGGCCCAACACCTCCTCATGGTGGCCCTACAGCTCCTCATGGCGGCCCAACACCTCCTCATGGTGGCCCTGCAGCTCCTCATGGCAGCCCTACAGCTCCTCATGGCGGCCCAACACCTCCTCATGGTGGCCCTACAGCTCCTCATGGCAGCCCTACAGCTCCTCATGGCAGCCCTACAGCTCCTCATGGTGGCCTACAGCCAGCCCATGAGCTCTGCTTTCTGGTGACAGTGGCAGAGCCTGAGGGAATGGCATGGAGCTGTGTGAGGGGAGGGTCAGGTGGGGGTAGGGACAGGCTGTGCCCCAGAAGGCGGTGGGCATGGCACAGCTCATAGGGCACCCAGAGCTCAGGGAGTGCTGGGACACCGACCTCAGCCATAGGGTTTGTGTGGGGCTGCGTATGGGGCCAGGGTTGGACTCGATGGCCCTCTGGGGGCCCTTCCAACTTTCCATAGATCTAAGTGCAGAACTGCCTCCCAAACTTCTGACGATGAGGGCCATTTTGAAGTGAAGAAATGCATCAGTCTGGGTTCCTTGCATCTCATGTGCTGTGTACAAGGAATGCCTGCAAACAGGAATCCTGCAGCTCCTCCCGTCCGGAGCGCTGGGACTCTGAGATGGAGAACTGCAGAGCAAACCTGTGAGCACCAAAATAGCGGCTGGTTTTGTACAATAACGGGATGCAGTAAGTCATTCCCGAGACACTTGGGCATGCATTTAACGTGATAACTCGGAGATAAGGGGAAATGATTCAATGACCTATTATTTTCTAATCGCAGCTGAAACAAAGAATATGGAATAACCATTTGACCCAATGATATAAAAAGGAGCTGGGGAAATGCACGGCGTGGCCTGAAATTCATCATTTCCTCCAGCATGAATCATCACCCATATAGGTGGGGATTGGACTGAGAGCAGCTCTGCTGTGCTGACAGAGGCAGAGAGAAATCCCACTTACCCATTCCCCGCATTTAAATACCTCCAAGTGTTTCCTAAAGTGAGACCACAGAGAATCGTCCTTACATCAACAACAGCAGTTCCCCCTGCTGACTCTGCACTGCTTGGGAATAGCGTCATTAAAGCTTCTGGAGTGATTTGCCTGAGCGTAACAGATAACACCAAGCAAGTAAAATAATTGGGATTTAGTTCCTGCGAGAAGGAGCCCTCATTACACCCAGTGCTCCTCAGACAGGCAGGCTTTCCTGCATGTGCATGTAGAGTACCCATAGGCTTAGAGGCTGGGCGCTGGGGAGGTGACCCAGCACAGTTTCTGGGATGCGTTGTCCCCAGCACAGGGACCATCCCTCACCAGGACCGTGGCCACAGTGCAGCAGTGCTTTGAGGACAGATCTCTGGGGATGTTAAAGTGAACCAGACTGGAGCAGGTGCCTGTGGGACTGCTGGAGAGCGTCCCCTCGGTAGAAATGTAGGTCTCATCAGCAGAGAGGACTCTGTTCTGACACTCACTGCTGGCCTTTGTAAATATAGCTCGCTTTGCTCTCTTTTCATACTCGATGAAAAGGCTTCAGCAGAGCCAACGTGGGAATGACGCGTGAGCGAGGGCCGCCAGGAGCTCTGCAGAACTAAATGGGGCTCCTCCCGGGAGCGAGCGCTCCGAATCCCAGCCTGCCCTTCAGTGTGTGTCCCACATACCGATCTTCTTCGCTTTTCCTATCCAGGTCACCTCCGCTGTCTAAGCACCCTATTAAAAATGACAGACATTGCCTTTAAGTTAATTCTGCCAAGTTTCTCCCTAAGCAGCCCTTGCATTGCTGACCCTTGCAGCATCCTTGCATATGAACTTCAGGAAGGATTTTTTGTCTAAGCCAACGTCTAGCTGCTTCCTTGTACCACATGCAGAGGGTGACCTGTGAAGCAGTGCTCCTCAGCTTTGGAGGCAGCCTTGTGCTGCTGGGGATGCTCTCGCAGCCATGCAGGGCTGTGCTTTAGTTATTGCCTTGGTAAATGTAGAGTCCTCGGGGCCAAAGATAATCTTCCCGAGTGTGTATTGCTGCTCCAGCACTCACAGCCTCTTTACTTAACTGATTTTTTTTCTCCCCAGATGCCATTCTGTCTGGTGATGCCATGGTAAAGCAGCTCAACTCTTTCTGTGTTCACATGGGAAATTGCACCCAAGCAAGTGTCTGGCTGGGCTTCTTCTGTTACTCAGCAGGTTCATCACAGCACAGACCTGAAATAAACAGCACAACTCATCATTCCTCCTAAGTACCATCATATGGCACTTCGAATACCACAAGCCCCACTAGACGGGAGTTTCATGCTCAGTGCCACCACTGATCATAGAATCAGAGAATATCCCAGCTGGAAGGGACCTGCAAAGGCCATCAAGCCCAGCTCCTGATGATGAGATGCTGCCATAGAATCACAGAATCATTAAGATTGGAGAAGACCTCTAGGATCCCCCAGCCCACCCCCACCATGCCCACTGCCCACGTCCCTCGGTGCCTCATCCCCAGAGCTCTGGGACACCCCCAGGGATGGTGACCCCAACCAGCCTGTGCCAGAGCCTGACTGCTCTTCCAGAGAAGAAATTGTTCCTGATACCCAACCTGAACCTCCCCTGGCACAACATGAGGCTGTCACCTCTCATACTGCTCTGTGGCAGGAAGGGGAAGGATCTCACCAAGCTGCCTTTCAGTCCCCTGCTTGCATTTTATATCCTAAACCAATCCTGTGCATTTGTTAAGTGAATGTCCGGAGCTACAGGGAAGCACTTACAGGTGGGTGAGGAGGGACCTTGCACTGCGCCATGGGAACACACCAAGAGCCCTTCATGAGGGTAGCACACCAGTGAGTGTCCCTGCAGAGGTGATGTCCCCCAGTTTGATATGGCTGCAGGGTGCAAAGAAGCACAGGAAAAGCAGGGCGCTGGGCACCACAGCGAGCGGCAGGCAGGCGGCTGCAACCTGCTATAAATAGTGCAGAGCTGAGTGTGCTGCGTGTGGCCGTGTGAACAACCTACAGAGTGAGCTGGAGGAGCAAAGGAAGAGCTGTGCTATATTTATATCGTGTGTAATAAAACCAAACGCATGAAAACAATGACGGAAGGGCTGGAAAATGCTCATAAAAGCAAAACTCAGGCTGTCCTCCGCAGCCAGAGGATGGGGATGGCTTCCTCCTGATGCTAACCCAAAGCAGCAGATCCTTGCGGCTCTTCCCTAGGGAGCAGGGGCTGGGAGCACTCAGAGTGCATCTCATCCTGCCCAGGAGCTCGAGGGCAGGGAGTGCCAGCACCCAGGGAATAGCTGTAAATCAAAAGAGGGGAGATTTAGATTAGGTTTTTGGAGGAAATTCTTTACCCAAAGGCAGTGAGGGCCTGGCTGTGCTGACCAGAGCTGTGATGCCCCATCCCTGGAGGTGCCTGAAGCCATGGATGGGCTCTGGACAGCCTGAACTGGGGTGCAGACAGCCCACGGCAGGGGTGGGGCTGGAGTGAGAGTGAGATCCCTTCCAACCCAACCGTTCCATGGTTCCACAATCTTTAAGGTCTCTTCCAACCCAACTATTCCATGGTTCTATGAACTTTACAGTCCCTTCCAACCCAACCATTCTGTGGTTCTATGACTCCATGAAATAAAAGGGTGCACCCACATCAGGATGGTCTTCAGTGGGGGCTGGGCGCCAGAAGCACCATCCAACTTTTGCTCTAGGACCGAAAAATAATCACAACAGGAAAACACACACACTCACTCATAGGCCATCACCATTTTTTTTACTCTTCATTTTTAACTCTGGGTTATGCAAACAGCAGACAAAACGGATGGTTGCTTTGTGCTGCTCTGCTCTCAGTATAAATAGTTGCTTAATGACTTTCTGAAAGCAGGGGAACATCTGGCTCATCTCCACACTGCCTCTCAGTCAGTGAGAGTACGGATGGTGCGAGCCCGGTGCGGGAGGGAACTTCTCCCCCTCGTTGTGGGATGCCTCTGCCTGCACCGCAGCCCCCGTGTCCTGGATGAGGCCAGCCCAACCCCGTGATTTATCCTCCTCGCCGCCTGCTCTGACACTGCTAATCTCTGAGAAATGTTTGAGCAACCCAAACGTCTGGGGCTCATGTGCTGCTGTCTCAAGACCTTTTCGGTTCCCAGCTGCTGCCAGTGGTCTCCGGGCCAATTGGAGGGAAGTTAAAGGGAAAAAATTCCCAACCCATGTCTGCGTGTAAGTCATTCACTGTTTGTTTAGCTTACGGTGGAGCCAGCAGAGCAGGGGTCAGCCTGGAGCTTGCTGTTGGCTCTGCCTCCTGCTGCACCCACATGGCTGTGGCATTGCCAGGTGGAGGTGTGGGATCGGGAGCCGGGATGCTGGAGGGACAGCATGCCTGTAAGCCAGGGGGAAAAGCCCACTATGATGCGGCTTAACAGCAGGTTTGCATTCCTTTGAGTTGTGTTCCATCCTCCTGCAAGATTTCTCACCACTTCCTTATCAGTTTTCCACCATAGGTACCCCCATGTCTATTTCATCCCAGCCAGGTTGTTGCCACCAACTAACCCCCCACCTCCTCCAACAGCTGCAGGGGTGCAGAAGGGGCCCCATGCAGCCCCAAGCCCTTCTCCCCCTCCCCAGGCTCCTACCATGGGCTTGCAGTGACACTGACCTATACATGGCTCCTTGCATTGCTTGGCCAAAACGAAAACAAAATTCTGGGATAAAACCATTTTGGGCGTAGTGAAAAGATTTCGGAAGGAGAAACCCATGTTCTCCCACCACAGAATAGTTTCCAGCTGTGCACTTCAACCTTTGCAATGCTTGTTGCCCCTTTTGACCTCATGAGTATTGTAGGAGAAAGAATCAACATTCAGCAGCGTGTACAGGAGGTGTTTTGGCCGGGACAACTTTTCTTTGCTGCCTCAGATGAAAACAATTGCCATAACAAGCAGAAGAGCATTAGCTCGGGACATTTTGAGTTAACTAAGGGCTCTCGGCATCTACTTCCTCTGCTTGTTGGTTTTGGGCTTTCTCCCAGCTCGCTGTCCCTGCAGCCTAGTTGCATGTCTCATGGGCTGGCAGCCGCAGCTGGCCATGTCCCCTGTGGTGCTCCATCACCCAGACCTGGCTGGCCATGTCCCCATGATGCTCCACCATCACCCAGACCTGGCTGGCCATGTCCCCATGATGCTCCATCACCCAGACGTGGCTGGCCATGTCCCCACGATGCTCCACCATCACCCAGACCTGGCTGGCCATGTCCCCATGATGCTCCACCATCACCCAGACCTGGCTGGCCATGTCCCCCGTGGTGCTCCATCCCCTGGACCCAGTGCCCCCCTCACCTGATGTTCTCAGCATCACCCTTGGGCAGGGGCTTTTTCTCACTCATCTTTTCCCACATGGCTTTCCAAGAGATGTCTTGAAAAAACATTAGAAAGCCTTTGCAAGGTCCTGAGAAGCTTTCTGTGTTATTCATTTCTATGCCTTGGAGCTACCTAGCTCAGGGAGGCTTCGCTTACAACAGCTGGCAAAACAAAGCTGAGGGAGCTGATTCCAATAACCCCAGCAAAGCAGAACTTGCTCTGAAACAACTATCAGCATCACTTGCTGTGTTCTGCACAAAGTCTTAAAGCATGAAGACTTCATTATTCCTTCTCCCTCCCTTGGATAATGAGGTCTTTGCACTCTAAGGACTCCTAGGAGCAGGGAGGAGTCCTGGGGTTTGGAAGGCAGGGGCAGCATGCCCTGACCCAGAGACCCGCCTGGCTGCTGCGTGAGGTCTCTGGGTAAGAAGAGCACAGGAAATGGCTGTTTTTGGAGTTCTCTTGAAAAATGTAAACTTCTTGTCTGCTGCTGGCTGTGGGGCAATAGGGAAAGCGGCTGGTGCTGCTTGGGGAGGGGGGAATGGAGTGGAAGGCAACGCTGGTGCTGTTAAAATGGACAAGCTCTGTCCCAG
The DNA here is from genome assembly GCA_016647715.1 of Pavo muticus. Taxonomy (NCBI): domain Eukaryota; kingdom Metazoa; phylum Chordata; class Aves; order Galliformes; family Phasianidae; genus Pavo; species Pavo muticus. Next base: position 1,741,574 of record JACDJE010000148.1, read on the forward strand.
TCAATGGATACCTGTGTTTTACAAGTGATGCCAGGTGAACTAGTGAAGGGCTGTCACAGGAAGACACAACGGCAGGGAAGATACCCATTGGAGGATATTCACGGGTGCACCTGAACGATTCCTGAACAACAGGATGAGAAGAACTTATCTCCAGAATCACAGAACCCTTAAGGCTGGAATCCATCAGCGACATCTGCAATCCATAACCTGTCACACCCAGAGCAGGCTCTGCTTCTACTGAGCGGTGGGTGGTGACCAGATTGCAACACAGAGGGCAGCTGGTGCAATGTTTTCCTTGCAGACTTCAGAAATGCTGTTATCAACGGCGTGCTCATGGAGATGCTTATTCTGCTCTTCTTAAAGCTTTTATCCCAAGTTTCTTGAAAGCTTTTATTCCTGGATGGCTCTTTACACTGAGATGTGTGTTGCAAGGTGTCTTCTCCACACACGCCATCCTGTAGGATATTTTCACTTTGGACATAAGATCCACTTCGTGTCTATCCAAAACATGTATATGAATGAGAGAAAAAACAACTGAGATAAAGGCATGTGGTAACATATGGGGGATCCTGCGATGGGCGGAACTCAAACACACTCCGATGTTACACGATGGCAATTAGCACACATGAGTTGGTCGTTAGTTTTTCAGCACCAATGGTGATGGGAGCAATTAGGAGCAGAGCTGGAAGGAAACACAGCCACGAGGAATTGTGGATCCCAAAACAAGAGGGGAAAATGATAGAAATACGGATTTCCTCGAGGTGGACTTGGGGCATCTCCCAGCTCCTTAGTCAAAGGGACACTGGCAAGCTTTGCTGGCTGTAGAAATAGATTTTGCATTCAGTTTCCATGGGAGCTTTAGTGTAATTTGAGTTATTCTAAGTGTATATTAATATAATTAATGCTTTGCCAAGGCACCCAAGTGAAGGTATGAGCTCAGCACAGCCTCAGCACTATCACATGCCCATTCTATTGCTAAAAGGTCACAGGCACCCAGCAGGTACAAGCAAGAGCCAGGCACCAGCCTCCTCAATTCACTGAGTCCTGCTTTCATCAGACCTTTATCAGAAATACCTGATGCCAGTTAGATATCAATTAGCTATGCTGATTGGGGCAGGTTGGATGGAGAATAAGCATTAGCCTCAGGTTATTGTTTCCTGCTGTGTTTTGTACCCATCTGTTATGTAGAAACCCAAGACAATATGTGCATGCAGTCCTTTGCAGAGAGCAGCTTTTCCTGGAGTGGAGGACTTTGCTACCTGAGCAGGACCATGAGCCCTGGTGAGCAACTTTCCATTGGCATGTGTGGGTGGGAGTGCTGGTACCCAGCTGCTTCCCTGAGCTGGAGAGGTTTCAACCAGCATCAGACTGGAAACTCCTGAGAGTTCTGGTTTAGAGGGAATGGTGGCTGTGGGTCAACGATGGGACTTGGTGAACTTAGTGGCCTTTTCCAGCCTTAATGATTCTCACTGAGTTCCCCCATGCTGCTATCTCTGCCCCTTTGCCGGTGCCTATGTTGGCTGGGCAGTTTGCAGACAGCTTTCTCCTACCGAGGTTGGGTCCTCCACGTTTCAGAGAGAAATGTTAAAAAAAAAAAAAGGTCTTTTCCTTGGATTGGGTTGTGCAACATTCCTCTAAGAGCTGGAGGGCATCTTCTACAAGGAAGAAAACACGAGAGACCATTAAAATAAAATAAAATAAACCCCCCAAAGCCCAAGGCAAAGCATGGGTTTCTCATACCAACTGCAGGGAGACATTCAGCTGGGAATAACGCGTGTTTCTGACAGCGCTATTCACTTGTCCCTGAGTAAATAACTCCTTAATCCCTATCCTAGCAGAAATGTATAGGAAAGATTAGCTGAGCAGCTCGCTCTGAAGCATAACAAAGCCTGGGCCTGTCCAGCAAGGTGGGAATGGGACCGCTGTGGCTCTGGAGCAGTCCAGCATTGCTCTGCTCAGCACTACGTCCATCCCCACCCACGGAAGCCTGGTGCCTGCTTATTATCCCGCAGACTCTTTTCCTAAGGTGCCTCAAATGAGCTATTTCACAACTAGCAAAGGGCAGGAATAGTGCTGATGGGAGGCACAGAGCCCTGGGCTGCAGAGAGCTGGGCATTCCCCCAAGGCTCTGATTCAGATGGGGAAATCATTTCAGATTTCTCCATGTCTAAACGTTCCCCAAACACCGGTGCTGGCAAAAGTGATACTGGGATTTAATACCTTGCCTATTATTTTATATTACTGTGTCTATTTGAGGCTGTTCATCACGTCGTCATTTTCTCAGAGAACTCGCATGGAAACTTGTAGTTTTCAGCTCTGTGAAAAGAGGACATTTTTTCAATTAAAAGCAGCAAAGAAAGCCTTCTGATTAACCTAAATCCAACTACTTTCAGCACTTCCCAAGGCCAGACATTGCCAGGAATAGGAGACAGCTGCAGCCTCCTGGCAGGGGGAGATAAGGTTGAATCACGGAATCACTTTGGCCCATCCCCTCCCAGGGCTGGTGTGCAGAGCCCAGGCAGTGGGCAGCTGTGTGCAGAAATGCCACGCAACCCTTTCCCAAGGTCCAACTCTGCCCATCTGAGGGCTTGGCCAACCCCCATTTAAATCAGTGAAAGCTTTCCTATCTAACCCTGCAGGCTGGCCGCTCAGAAAATGAGGCCGAGCCATCTGCTTTAAAAGGTTGGTGTCCATAACAGAGTGCTGCTGATGAACAGCAGGAAACAAGGCATCACACAGGGCATGTTCCCTGTTGGATGGGCTTGGGTTTTTCTTCATCTGCTGCACCAAAGAGCAGAACTTGGGCTTGGGGTGCACATTAGCGATGCTCTCCCAAAGGAAGTGCAAAGAAAAGAAAATAAGGGAGAAAGAAGGAATGTAAAGGTGTATTGATGGGTACTCCTGCTGTTTGAGCTGGTAATTAAGTACAGAATGCAAACACAAGCATTGGTGTGCTGGGCTGTCTGGCTTGCTGCATTTAGGACCTGTTGCTTCCCCTCCTGCTGCAGCAGTCAGAGATGCCCACCCAGACCTCGGGCTTACAGCAGGACACTTAATTGCTTGGGTCTCTCTGTTCCTCAGTACCAGAAGCTGTGATGAGAAGCTTGTATTAATTGGCAATTAATTAAATTGGTGCTCACAAGAAGTTGGCTTTTGCCCTGATCCTGTTCCCTTCTAATGAAAGGCAAATACTTAATGCTGTGGCCAAGGGCAGTGCTTCTGTATCTGTGCTGAAAAATGTCACAACCCAACCAGTTACACTCAACCTTGCCAGTACTTAGAGATAACACAACCAGACACACAAGCTGATTATATTACCTCCTTTTCTTGTTTTCCTTTTTTTTTTTCCTTCTATTGGAACTCAGGAAAATGTGGGCAAACCCACCTCAAAGCTCATTTCTCAGCTTGGAGGCTGCTCCCTGCTCGCTGCCCCAGGCACACTGGGACTGTCCCCGAGCTCTGCAGGCAGAGCAGGGCCCTTCAGCAGCCCCAGCTGTGCTCTAGCTGAAGGACCACAAACACAATGCTGTTGCCACGTTCCCAGTGATGCATGTCTCTTCTCTTGTCCTTCAGATGTTATTTGGATAAAGGATTTCTGATGGGTAAACCAACACTAATAATCCCCAGCCTTTTCCTCAGAAACAGGGAGCCTGTGTGATAGCAGGTGATCATTTCCTCTTGCTGGCACCATCCTCTGTTTGCACACAGCACCCCTCTATCCCACCTAGCACCCTGTCTGTTTAGGAAAGGAAGGGCAGAGGCCTTCCTTCTGTTTGCCTTTTGTAGCTAATCTTCTCCAGCTCCCTGGGAGGGATGTTCTGAGCAACACCTGGTCCTAATGAGCATCCTGATGACCCACCTGGAGCCCCAGGATGTGTTCAAAGGCAGCAGGTGGAAGCACTGCTGGGGGATGCTGAGTAGGGGTGGTTATAGAGAGGGAGTTAATGTGGATTTACCCTGCCAATGGGCAAGGCTTCCCATCTTCTTGACCCCTTGCCCTGCTCCATATGTGGCTTCACTGTAGGGAAGCTCTCCAGGCTGGGCTTTGCTTGATGCTTCCTCATTCCCTAATCCCTTATAATATAAGATTTCTCAATTTAATTTTAATTAATGTTTAATTTGCTCTCCAGGCAAATGCCGAGGGAGAAATCTTTGGTTATTGAAAGTCACTGGGAGGTTCTAGGGGAAATGGCTAGGAAGGTTCTTGTTGGTTTCCTGGGCTCTGGCCAGGGAAGTATTTTCAATGGACTTGAAAGGAGGTTGTGGTGAGATGGGGGTCGGCATCTGCTGCCAGGTAACAGCAATAGGATACGAGCTGTTGGCCTCGAGTTATTCCTCATACCCAACCTGAGCTTACCCTGGCACAATTTCTTCTCTGAAGGAGCAGTCAGGCAGTGGCACAGCTGCGTGGGAGGTGGGGGGTCACCATCACTGGGGGTGTCCCAGCGCCATGGCGATGTGGCACTGAGGAATGTGGGCATGGTGGGGTGTGTTGGGGTTGGACTCGGTGACCCTAGAGATCTCCTCCAACCTCAATGATTCTATGATTTATTACTTTTTCTCCCCAACATTTTCCCCTGGAGGGGTGGCAGGGGGCTCCCATGCTACAGTGAAGAGCTGTCTCTGTCCTGCTGCAGCTGCCATCAGGTCTGGGCTCTTGACCTGTCCTAATCCATTCTGAAATGCGGATGGTTTGGTTTTGCCAAAATATTCTTCCTGGCCAGGGAGCATCTGTGGTGGAATTGGTAGAGGTTTGTCCTAATGGCTGCAGCTTTGGGCAGAGTCAGAGCTGTCTCCGGCCGGCTTGTGTGTATGTGATGCCTTCATTATAGCTTTCACTTCCTATGCCAATAATGGAATAATATTTCAATAATAATTTAATATAATACCCTCTAATCGAATAGTCTGTCTCTCAAAATCTCATTTAGAGCCATTTGCCTCGATTACATCAGCCAGAGCAGAGGAAAACAAACACCTAATCCATAAATCAGGAATTCTTTGAGTTGCAGATTTAGTTCTCCTTTCAGAAATGGCCGATTTGCAGCAAGAAACACCTTTGTAGTGAATCCAGAAGGATCACTTGGAGCCTTGTGGCAAGAAGTGGTCCTAATGCAGACATTTTAGAAAGCTTCTGTGCCTCGGCAGCACAAGCAGCTGAACAAAAACCACCCCAGACAGGAGACAATGCATTGCTGCTTCTGTATTATTCATGATCGGGAGGGCAGGAGGCATCTTGGAGGGCCCCCCACCAGCAGGGAAATGCAAAGCGCTCTACCTGATCCCTGTAATAGGCAATGTGTGCCTGCAGGCAGGAGTGTGATTTCCTGGGCATATTCCTCCTAATTACACACCATCTCTTGGGTTAGAACACAGCTAAATCTGTTGATTGTATCTGATGGCAGAAGAGAATGCGGGCATTAATATTAATATCTTTCCTTTTTGTTTTAAGTAAGTATTGTCAGACCGGGTGGGATTCGGCTGGGGGTTGCTCTGCTGCCTTCAGTGCTGTTGTGCTTGCCTGCTAAATAGGATTTTTGCAGCAATGACTCAGGTACATCTGTAAAACAGGAGATACTGGGGCAAGCATGATGAAAATGACTGGAAATCTCCCAAACACAGCAGATTTACCCCAGAATGGCCGAGCTCATCCCCAGCATGACCCTGGCTGCACCTGGTTGCTGGTATCACTCCTGTGATGTTAGTGTGCAAGTAGCGTGTTCAGCAGGGCACACATGGCAGGAGGCTGCACTTGCAGAGGGACTGAAGTTTTTCAGTCACTTGCATCTTTTGCATCACTTGTCTCATCTGCCAGAGGCAGGCACCCTATGAACAGGCTGTGAAAGAAAAGCCACAAACCTGGCTGCATGCTGTTTGTAAATGCCAACCCATAGACAATACTCCAGGCAGTTGTTAAGGAAGCCGTAATCCTCCAGCTTACTTAAGCACAAAGGCAATACCTGAATTTCCCCATCACACTGAGCAGGTAGCAGCTTTGGGACAGCTGTAATGCAGAGCACCTGGCAGCACCCTGCTCCCAGCTCAGCCTTGTGATCAACAGCTAATGCAGAGAAGGGAAGCACAGCCCCAGCACTGCAGTGTGGATCCCAGAGCATCCCAGCTTTCCCTCCATCTGTGACAACTTCTGGGTGTGAACCAACGCATGCAAATACAGGCATGGTCCCTGCATGGCTCACATCTTGGTGCATGAGCTAAATGTGCAGCCTGGCCTTGGGAAATGTCTTGCAGTTTGATGGTGACCTGAGTGTTTTTCACCATGCAAAAAGAGCAGCAGAGAACCAGGCAAAAGGGAAGTGCTGATGGAAATGATGGGTGTGAATGGCATGAGGATGTGGGCTCTGGTTTTAATGAGGCTGTGCTCCACTGAATCATAGAGGTTGGTGAAGTCCTCTAAGACCACCGAGTCCCATCCCACCCCACCATGCCCACTGCCCCGTCCCCGTGGTCCTTGAACACCCCCAGGGATGGTGACCCCCCCCAACTCCCTGGGCAGTCTGTGCCAGTGCCCAACACTCTTTTGGAGGAGAAATTATTCCTAAAGTTTAACCTAGTTCAACATGAGGCCATCACCTCTCATCCTACCACTGTTACCTGAGACCACCCCTTGCCACAACCCCCTTTCAGGAGCTGGAGAGAGCCATAAGATCTCCCTTGAGCTTCCTTTGCTCCAGACTGAGCCACCCCAGCTCCCTCAGCTGCTCCCCACAGGAGCTCAGCAGCAGGGATGTCCCTGGCAGTGCTGCAGCAGCCAGCTGGGACACTTCCAGAACAACAGCCTCAGCACCTTTGGCTTTCTATACGTTAGACAGAACTGCATTCCTGCAGTAGGAAGTATTTCTGCAGCAAGGTTAGATAATCTTCTTGTTCCAAATTAAAGTGTGCTCTGAGCACTCTGCTAATCAAGTGTGACAGTGCATGTATCAATTGAAAACCATTGTTATGGTGATTATTCCAGGCTGGACTGTACAAAGATGATGAGTAACACTTTGGGGAACAGCAAGTAGATTTCTGCTGCAGAGAATCATTGCATCCAGGTGTTTTTCTTCAAAGGCATTTCTTAATCTGAAGATACATGCAGGAATCCACTCTTTTGGTGTGTGTTAATCTGACTGTGTGGGATCAGGTGGTGTTTGGTTCTAACAGAGCTCACGGCACGGGATGGCTGCAGACCTGGGCAGGTCCCCATGGTCCTGCTGTGCAGGAGCAGAGGAGGACACCCCAGACTGGGGGACCATGGGAGAGATTTTCCCCACAGCAAAACCTTGTTCTCCTTTCTGCCTTTGGGAATCTGCTTTCTGCAGGAGCCAAAGGCCTGCCTCATGCTTTGCCCACCATTGTTATGGGCTGAATCAAAGGGTTTTCAGCTCTGGGATTATTGTGGCATGAAAGCCACAGACTTAAAAACTGAAAGATGCAATTCAGCTGCTGGTATATAAATATGCAGAAATTATAGCTCATTCCTAATCTTAATTGAGCACCATATGATCTGCATTCACTGCAGTCAATTTGGAAACATTTAAAAGCTATTTTGATGGCTGTTTTTACAGTTACTGATTTGTTAATGTGTGTTTTGCAAATGCAGTTTTGATTGGCTCATCTTAATTTGCCAAATGGAAGGCACTTCTAATAAAGCTAAAAGGAGCGGGGAATTTCATTTGACTTTGCATTTTAATACGTTGGCTGGTGTTTACTTTTCCACTCCAGCCTGTGTGGGGAGAGAAGGGGTTTGAGGTGAAGAACACACCCGGCTATTAAGTGCTTTGATGTATTTGAGGGAAAATATTATTTTTCTGGTGTGGCTGCCTGCCGGTGAGCGTGGCACTGGCTGGGTGGGAGCCAGGTTACCATCAAGGGTTGCTGTTCCAAAGGGATGAGGCCAGTGATGCTGAGGGGGAATGGCTGGGCAGCACCAGAGCACTGCCACCACGCAGCCTTCCTTTGGCACGAGCGAGGAGCTTTGCCCTGGGCCTTCTCCCAGCTTTGATGTGTTTTGTCCACCTGGTAGCACGTAGACATGGTTTGTGAGTGCAATTGGCAGCATCTCCCATGGGCTGGTGGGGAATGGAGGCCCCCAGGGGAGTTCAGGATCTGGGTCTCCCATCTCCCAGCTTGTGTAGCTCCATGTCTGCACTAGGAAGTGGGATCTTGGCATTATTTCCACACTACAGACTCAAGTTGCAATGGAGCCTTTGATTCCCAAAGTTCTGCATGCTTCCAAATCCCATTCCTCTGTTCTGATTTACAGCCATAGAGAAATACAAAAGAGCAAGTGATTACTATTCATTTTATCACCAATAAATTTTTCAGTTCCTTCCTAATCTGAAAAACCAGGCAATTATTGAGACCCAAGCATCACACTGCCACAGCAGCAGAGGGAAATTGCCCTGCTGCAGAAGGCTGAGCAATGCAAAGGTTCCCTTCTTTGTGGTGACCCCAACTCCACCCAGCTGACTGTGGGAACAAAGAAGTCCTCGACAACATCAAGGCCATCTTTGCTCCCCCTCCTCCAACACGTCATTTGTTGCAGGCAGTGATCAGATCAGCTGTGAGGGTGGGTGGCAGGAGCTCGGGTTTTTCTGGTCTGACTCGAAGGACCCATGGTTTATCAGAGCGCTCTGCTCCTGCAGGCACCACATCAAATAGTCTCCTCCTCCACCTAAGATAGGAGTCACCCACTGTCTTCTTAACTTTCACAACCAGCCACCAAGACAGTGTTTTGGTCTTTCAAGCCTCACTGCTTTCTTCCAGACCTTACAGGGTTCCTCCAGTTCCCATAGTGTTCTTGCATTGCCTGTGGCTTGCAAAACCTCTTGCCTCAGCCTAATACTTGGCCCTAAAAGGTCTTTATGGACAGTGGCTGGATTTTCTCATGCTTTGCTTTGCTGAGATTTTAGTGAGTTAAATGCACTGAGCTCCTGCACTCTCCTTTGCTCCTGTGGAGTTCAGTTGTTCTTGGCTGTGTCTGAGCAGAGCTGTGTCCCATGTCACGTGTGAGGTCTGGTGGGGAGGTCTAATCCCCTATGGCCAGGCAGGACTCTCCTCCTCATTCATTTCCAACCAATGCCCTCTTATCATGCAGGTCGCAGCTTTGTTGTGGGATCCCAAGTGCATTTCACACTACTGAATTTCGTCTCCTCTCTGCAATTCCTGTCCTTGAGGCCCTCTTGTTATTGATGTCTCCCCTTAGTTTTGTGCCATCAGCAGATTTCACCACCATGCTCCCACTTTTATTACTTTTTATGGCTATTAGTGAAAATATTAAACAATGCTGCTTGCGATGCGGATCTGTCAAGAAATGCCTCCTCCGCTCCTCTGCCTTTCACATGCCTTGCTCAGGTTCCTCCATCCCTTCCAAACCCACTCCTTGTCCCACCTCCTGCCTGCAGTACCACATGAGATGCTTCACCGAAGCCCGGGTAGATACAATCTCCTACATTCCCTTTGTCTCGGAAATCCATTATCTTAGCTAAGTCAGGCACAATTAACCTTTGTTTCACCTTTGCTCCAATTTTATATCATTTTCCATTTACCTCTGCAACTGGAACGGCTCCTTCCCTCATACATTTTTTTAAATAAAGTCAGATTAGTTGGCCTTTAATTATCCAATCACCATTTTTCTTAAGCATCGGGATTACATACGCTAGGCTCCAATACAATGCAGGAGCAGTCCCTGGGGCAGCCATCCAACCCTGCAGCTCCTCTCTCTTGAGAGGGGGGTCCAAATCACTGAGATGATAAACCACAAAGGACCATGCATCGGTGTTTCCTTTGCCCTTCACAATAATCTTTCTTGTGCTTTCTTAAAGCTTTATTGCTGTTAATAGGTCATGAATTAGAGGTAATAACTTCAGGAGCTTCATTAAATTCCTTACTGGGTGAGAATGAAAAAGGTGACCCGGATAAGCCCATAACATTCTGGATATGCTCATCAATCTTTTGAGATTGAACCTCTTTGTTCCTTTTTACAATGCTATATTTCTTCCCAGTGGCTTAGGTAAAAATGCTTCATAAACCTCTTCAACAGAGCCCTAAAATACACAGAAGTGAGTATTTTCACCTCCAGAAATCCGAGTTCAAATTTTACCTCTAGCAGTAAGTAAAAATAAGAGGTGTGCTTTGTGACTTTATGTCTTCATAGGAGAAGTGCTCCAGCCCTGTGAGCATCTTTGTGGCTCTTCTCTGGTCCTGCTCCAATAGACATTCCATGGCTTTCCTATGCTGGACACCTCAGGCCTGGACGCAGTGCTGCAGATGGGGCCTCACAAGGGCAGAGCAGAGGGGACAATCACCTCCCTCATCCTTCCTGTCACCCTCATTCCTCATTTCCAGGAGGAGCTAGCACTACTGAAAGGTGTAATGTGTGATAGTTAAAGCCTGTGTGTTGCCTGAGCATCCCACCTGCACCCAGGGAAGCTCAGCCAGAAGGGAAACTAAATCTAAGCATAATCTGAATAAAATGCCAAGTTCCACTTAGCATCGGGGAGCAGAGCGGTGCCTCTCAGTGCACTGAGCAGCATCCTCTTTCTGTTTAGGGATGAGATATGCAACAATAGGACAGCTTCCATCCCTGCTGACACAGGGAGCCCACAGCCCCAGCTGGCCGTGCCTCAGGCCGATTGCTCCAGCTTCCATCCAGGGACACTTGTCCCATTCGTCCCAGCTGAGTGAACCGAAACCATGCAGTGAGCAAAGAATCTGTATGTTCTATGAGTCCGTCATAAAGCTGACGTGGTGGAGATACCTAATGCATGAGTAATCTGGTGATGAATGCAGAATGCACACTGGGCTGCAAGGAGAGGGACCAGGGGAGAATTAGAAATGTGTTTCCTTCTTTCTTCTTTCAGAAGCCAGTTCTTTAAAGAAGGAACACAGGGTGGACCACTTGTTTATGCATTTTGTTCACACTGACAGGCGTTTTGCTGCCAAAATGAGCCTGCACTTGAAGCCCAATAGCAGAAGCAGCCCTGCAGCAGGCAGCCCAAACCCAGCCCTGAAGCATGCTGCCTCGGGGCAGAGAGCATGTGGACATACATGCAGGGATTCCTCTGGGCTGGGTGCACGCAGAACAACGTGCACGTGGCTGGGTACGTGCACAGCCCTCCCCTGGTATTCTCTTCCTTGGACATACACACACACGAGGCAAGAACTCCTAAAGCTAACAGGATGCATGCTTTTACATGGCAGCATGCCAGAGTGAAAAACCACTGACTGCGGCGTTAGTCACCGCTGAACTCAAATATAAAGATACGAGTGCTTTGCACGGAAGGTTGTGTTGTTCCCATACCACCATCACTCACCTTGGCATTTCCCAGTGCAAAGCACTGGGACTCTGATGCAGGATCGAACTCTGACAGCTAATGCATTTTTTTCCCCTTTTTTCTCCCTAACGTGCTAAATTTTTTCCTCTTGCCCCCTTTCAGCAGACAGAAGTGCTCGTGGGGAGCATTCTCCATAGGGGATGGCTGGAGCACAACAAGCATCTCCTGCCCCAGAGATGTCTCGGGCCCAGCGCAGCGATCCCAGCGGATATTTAGCTGAAGAGGTCACCTGGAGCCCAGCCATGCTCCTGTGGTTTCTTCGTGCTATTTTTGTTGTGCACAGAGCAGAGGAGAGGCAATATTTGTACAACCAGCAGCTCAAAGGTTATTGGTTTTGCTCAACATTTGTTTTTCAAATGTAATACTGCTGTCCCTGCATTACTGCCGGAGGAGTTTCAAAACCTGGCTCTGAGCCTGTGGATTTCCGTTCTGTGCTAACAGCCCGCTCCAAGGAAAAGTGCACAGGATGAGTTTCCTGGAAAAGCATGGGAAAATTTCACACCAAGCGTGCTGGGAACAGGGGATGAGCACAGGGATGCGTCACCCTCAAGGGGACAGCATCCAGTGCATCATTCCGAGCCCCATCTTATAGCTGATAGAACCTCGAGTGGAATGGTCCCAAATTCCCCCTTTCCTAGGAGGTGCTGCCTGTGCCCATTGAGAAGGGATGGGGATTGCACGTGGCTCCCACACGCAGCTGTCGCAGCACGAGCCGACTATAAAAGCACCATATGCTGCTCCGCGCCGCGAGAGCTGCACATCGCTGCAAGAAGCCCTTTAAATATTCTGGAATTTAATTACGAGACTGTGGATGTTTTAAATACAGGAATGCATAATGTCTAACGCAAGGGAAGCTCATCTGGAAGGTGCTGGGAGGGAAAAGCCCTGGAGGCTGCCATGTGCCAGCGCCGTGGGATGCACACAGTGTCAGCCGTGGGTAGGAGATGTGCCCTGGTGCTGTGATGCTGAGCCACCCGAGTTACCTTAGGCACATGAGCACCTATGAGGTCGTTTGGGTTGGACCCTTATAAAAACAACTTCTTTCCCAAAATATGATGGCGTGCTCTTGCACAGCTCACCCCTTCTCCGTGTCACCTGCCCTGTGGTGGTAGGAAAATGGTTATTATCTTCCTCCGTGTTAAATGCCGTAGGTGTTGAGTCTACAAAAATGAAGCCGTGTTTAACATTGCAGTGTGATTATTGGCCTAATGGCAGGAAGAGAAGAAGCCTTTGGGATGAGAACCACAGCACGGACCTAGCAGAATGTCCTCAAGGAAGTGTCCCTGTGCCCAGGACAGCCACCCAGCAGGTCTGCAGGACCTGGGGCGCCAGCAGCAGAGTGCATAGCAAACCCATTCGTAATAGATTGTTCCTATCTTCCTACTTCAGTTAACATGGAGAACTCAAACGAGAAAAGGCAGAATGTGTATTTTCCAAGCAAGTAAAGAAGAAAGTGCTTGGTAAAGACTATAATCAGACTGGAAGTTAGGAACCATTCCTTCTCCAAAGAGCAGTCACGCAGTGGCACAGCTGCACAGGGAGTGGGGAGGGTCACCATCCCTGGGGGTGTCCCAGAGCCGTGGGGATGTGGCACTGAGGGATGTGGGCAGTGGGCATAGTGGGGTGGGTTGGGGTTGGACTTGGTGATCCTAGAGGCCTTCTCTGGCCTTAATGATTCTGTGAATCTATGATCCACAAAAAGAAATGGATGAGAAACTCAACCCTAGGAGCCCAAGCCCCCTCTTGGCTTGTAAAAGCTGGCAATGAAACAACATTCTTCTCCATTAAGCATGTAGGGACAGTGCCCATATCTGCACGAGGCACTGCTGGGGCACAGCTCTGCTGCTGAGGATGCTGAATGCTGGCTGCCTGCTCAGCACTGTAAAATGGAGCTGCTCAGGGCATGCTAGGGCAAGCATCGGGGATAATGCGATGATTCTGGCTTCAGCAGCCCTGCTAAAGTGGTAGATCCATGCCCAGAAGAAGGGGACGGGTGGTGAGGTGCCATACAGACGCAGGGATAGGGTCTGTGTTTGTGGGGCACACGGAGCTCAGCGAGGCTGGTGGCTGACTTAATGGAGTGTGGCACGTCCTGTATCATTAACCCGTTGCACCTCATCAAATTAGAGTTGCAAATGAAAACCACATTGGCCTCGTTTTTTAAGACAATTTCAAGAGGGAAAATAGCTTTTGCTGGTGGAGGCGGTATTTGGTTTTCTGAGAAAAAGCAAAACCTCTTCTCATCCCTCTGGAACTTTGGCTTCATTCGATTCTGATCCAGAATGATGCTTTGGCCCTTCCGTGCTTTTGGGGACGCATACAGAGAAGGTGCTGGATATGACGTGCATTGCTGCAGGAAAACAGTGACAAACAGGGAACGGCCACAACGTCACCACGTGCTACCTGCTCCAAAAAAGCCCCTGAAGCCAAGCCTGCGGCATTTTCTCAATTCAAAAAGTACTTTTGAAAGGAGGAGGTGCTGCGATCCCTCATGGAATGCAGAACTTGCTTGTATGGTTCAAAATAAACCGGCATCTGTGTTATTTGGACCGCTGCCACTTTCTTCCTTATCGGGCTCGCTTGCTGGAGGGTGACTCAGTGCAAAGCCAGCAGCGCCCCAGGACTCTGCTGATGTCATCGATTGCATCACGGGGCTGTGGGGCTGGGAGGGGGATTCCTAGTGCCTGCAGGAAGGACAGAGCATGGAGAGCCCTCCGCAGTGTCCTCACGTCTGTTGCACTTGGGGACAATGCTCCCTGAAATCAACAGGAGCGCTGCATTTTGCTGCTGGCATTGCACTGCTAAGGACAGCATTTCTTCCAGAGGCTTCCCCGGCAGAATGGGAGCTGGGCACTGCACTGCTCCTGCCGGCGGGATGTGGAGGCGTGGGGGCAGAGTGGGATCCTGACCTGAGCCCCAGGATGGGATGGAGCAACCTGCGCCTTTGCAAACACTTCAAGTGGGGTTTCGCAATAAATGAAGCTGGTTTCTCCACCCTGCCAAGCACAGATGCAGCTGTGGGAAAAATCCCCCCCTGTGTTCCTGTAATGACCGTGTTCCTGTAATGACCATGTTCCTGGGTGCCAAGGGGCTTCCCCACCAGGAGTCATGCAATGGTGCTTGAAACCCTTTGCACTTGATGGAGCAGCCCAGTGGTGCCTGTTGCTTCCTGCTCCCAGCCATGCCACTGTGGCCAGGCACCAATCATAGCATCATGGAATCATTAGGATTTGAAGAGAAATCTAAGATCCCTAAGTCCAACCCCAATCCAACCCACCATGCCCACTGACCATGCCCCTCAGTGCTACATCCCCATGGTTATTGAACACCCCCAGGGACAATGACTCTACCTCCTCCCTGGGTAGCTGTGCCACTGCACTGCCATTCCTCCAGAGAAGAAATTGTTCCTAATACTAACCTGACCCTCCCCTGGTGCATCCTGAGGCCATCACCTCTCATCCTATCACTGTTACCTGGGAGCAGAGGCCAATCCCCACCTCACTACAACCTCCTTTTAGGGTGTTGGAGTGATGTCTCCACTCCAACATCCTTTCCACTCCCCTAACAACACCAGCAGTTAATGCCCCACCAGGGAAATGGGGAACTGTCCCATGCTGGGTGGCACCAGGAGGAACTCCAAACAGCAGCTGCAGTTAATCCTTGCTCTATTGCTGGGCATTGGGTAGGGGACAGAGGAGATTTCCATGCCAGGTCCCCCCCTAGACCCATATGAACCACAATTCGCATCAATTGATGTGGTAAATATAGCGGGAGAAAAGCTATGCAAACATCGAGGGAACCAGGCCTGGCTCCTGCAATTATCTTTCCTTACAAGAGGTTATTATACCCTTATAATTAATTGTGGGCTCATGCCAGAAAAAGTACAACTTGCATGGGCAAGCCTTGGAGGGAGGAAGACCTGGGCTGGGAAGCAGATCTGTGGGAGGAAGCATTCTTTTCCCACGTCGAGGAGCAGCAAGACAAGTAAATTCAGCGCTGGAATTTTGCTCCATACCTTTTATGGCAAAAAAAAATGAGGCTTAACTTTGATTTGCAAATACATGTTCCAGCTTAAATCCAACCTGAGCTTTAATACGCAGGGAAGCACGAGGGCACCCGCTCGCTGAGATGTGCTGAGCATAGGCTTGTGGGAAGGGAAAGCACAGCTCAAGGCTCCCACAGCAGCACACTGATGCTGTGGCTTTATCCGAGGACAGGGTTCAGTTCTTATTGCTCAGTCTTGCCTTCAGTATGAATTAACGCAGCTAAGTAATTAATGTTTAATGCATCCAACATAGGCAGCAAGAGGTTTGGAGTGAGCTCCCTTCCACAGCTGGGCGAAGGGGAATCTTGCAGTGCCTTCCTCTGAAACTTGCTGTGTTTGCTTGTGGCTCGGCGTGGCGTGCACGGGTGGGGAGCACACATGGAGGCAAGAAGCAGCAGTTTTACCTTCCTCAGGACAACTACAGTGAGCTGGTGGTGCTGCAGCCAAAAAGACTTAGCAGAGTAGTTCTACAAAGCGTTCTGCTTCCAGCATATCGATATTTCTGATGGAAAGCCGTTCTGTCAGAAAACCTCCCTCCAGCTCCAGGCTAGAGTTTCATACCAAACAGTTTTACTGTCTCCCCAGCAACTGGGACTGCTGATCCACTACAATGAATTTCCATAATTAACCTCCAGGAACCAAAAATGAGAACTATTTGTCTGCAGGGTGTTCTCAAACAACAGCTAGAAACCACTTCATTCTGAGCCAAATTCAATAGGATTTTCTCCACAGATTTCAAAGGATCTTCAGATCAGTTTGGTTCAGATTAGAGTTCAGATCCACATCAGTGTAATACAACTTTGGATGTTGGTTTTGTGGGTTTTTTTTTTTTCAATTTGGATGGGGCTTTGGAAAAAAAATCTCCCTTTTTGTTAAAATTGAATCCTATACTGTCATCATCGCACTCCGATGCCCGCGGATACTCGGTGCTTTGTAAGATGCTGTGCTGATCTCGTACGAGGCAGGAATGCAGAACAGCACGAGGGATTTAGGCAAAACACACACGTTAAAGCTGTGGGTTCTGAATCTGGATTTGTGGCTTTCCTCCTCGGGGAGGGCTGTTTCATGCACCACCCTACCACAGGAAATGTCCTTGAGATGCGTTGTGCTTTCATGGATGGTAGAGCACCCGGCCGTGCGATTTGTTCCTACTGCGAGCACTAACAGATCATACATAATGGAACAGCAAAGCGGCCGCCACTGGATTTGCATGAGATTGTGTTTATCCAGGAGTTTTCCTGCCTTGGCTGCGTTTACCCGGGAGGAATAGGCCCTGTTCTGGTGGAGTGTTAATTTGAGGCCAAGGGGCAGTGAGCCACAGCAGGAGGGCACTGAGCCCTGAGCCCCTGCTCTGCTGCTTGTCTTGGTCCTGGCATTGCACTGGGCTATCTCAAAACAGTCCAGAAATGGGATTAAGGCATATATGCGAATAAGACGCATCCTTTTTGGTACAGACTGCAAAATGTTCGGGTGTCACAAAATGCAGGTGTACCTCTGATGGTGGGATGGCACTTATGGCTCTCTCCAGCTCCCTGAAAGGAGCTTATGGCAAGGTGGGGGTAGGACCCTGCTCCCAGGTAACAGCGACAGGGCAAGAGGTGATGGCCTCACGTTGCACCAGAGGAGGGTCAGGTCAGTATTAGGAACAATTTCTTCTCTGAAGAAGTGGTAATGCACTGGCACAGCTGCCCAGAGAGGTGGTGGGGTCACTGTCCCTAGAGGCATTCAAGAACCATGGACATGTAGCACTGAGGGGCATGGTCAGTGGGCGTGGTGGGGTGGGTTGGGGTCAAACTTGGAGGTCCTAGAGGTCTTTTCTAACCCTAATGATTCCATGACTCTACAGGAAGGGAGCAGATGTGGGAGAAGGGCGACAGCCTCCCAAGTGTTCTCTGCAAATGGAGGCGAGCAGCACAGCCAGCAGTGTGGCAGAGCTCTGCCAGTGAGTGCCAGAACAGCCCCAAGGTGTGCCAAGTCAGCCCAGATCACACAAGATGTGGAATTCCCACTCACATCACAATAATTAGAGTATGATTAGTATTGTGAAATTCCTTGTTGTCTGTCCTAATGCCCTGCCTTGTGTCATTAAGGGATTTTGGAATAATGTTAGAGCGCATATAGCATTGTGAAAGCATGGTCCTCAGCTCTTGAAACCTGGAGTAGCTGAGCTTTGTTTCTTTCCCACTTGGTCCTGAGCACTCAGTGAGCTGTTGGTCAAGTGAGAGAGAGGTACAGATGTCTTGAGTTAATTTTACGTATTTACGTAATTCTTTATCAGCAGCACTTATTTTCACAGTTGCCATTGTTCCCACGTAGCTGTTAAACCAACCTCATGACAGAGGACTGAGATGCTCATTCTCCCCATATCACCATCAATTTTAAACCCTCCTTGGAACAGAAGAAAACGAGGCCCTGGTTTAGGCAGCCAAAATCTCGGTCCCTCCATGGTGACCTGACCCTTGCACCTTCTGGCCCTTTGATTCCTGTGGACTCAAGGGATCCCAGCCAGCAAACACTCCCACACGTGCTGTGGGCTCCTGCTTGATGCCAGTCAGGCAGCTTGGACCACATTTTGCACAGACAATCACTAAGTGAGATTTTTTTATTTCCTACACACTCAGCGTGGCTCGGGGCTTTCTGATTTTAAGCCCTTACCACTACACACAGAAACAACAGGAGCTCTGTTCGAAGCCTCTGAAGTGCTGCATAATGTTAAGTGTTCCGAATGAATCAAGTCTGGTGTGTTCAACCGAAATTAGCGGGTACTTGTGACCTTATTGCTTCTCATTTGTCAAACAGGCACACTCTGATCATGTCGTCTCACAAGGTACCCGTGGAAAATAATTTATTTTCAGCTGTTAAGAACTCAAACATGACAGAGATAAGTACCAGAGAAGAGGAAAGAGATAATAAATTGGTACGTGTTGAGAAGAAGGTTTTGAATAGCGGCCCTAAATGAAGCATGGATTACACAGGGAGCTGTGAGACGTACAGATGTTTCTGAATAGCTGCTCGTTAAGGTGACAATATCGCTCTGTGGGCTGAATAAGTTCTCTGGAAAACATAATTTGTGATCGTGAAATTAATGACTATCACTGTGTGCTCACACGGGAGCCCACGTTTCCGACACACAGGAAACGCGCATTTCCTAACACACAAGTGTTTGACCTTAAGCCTTAACAATGTTCTTTTAACGTACGTCGCGTTTAGTTACACATACACACACACAGAAAGGAGGAGGGAATGGGAGCTGGGAGGCTCATGTTTTATGTATGGCGTTCGGTACTCGCCTCGGAAGCTTTGGTAGCTGGCATTACACGGATAGGTATTCTGATGGCAATTTTAGATTTAAATTGTCAAGCAATCATTGTGGTGCTAAAAGCACTCTTCTTAACTGTTTTATTCTAGTCAGAGAAAGTGTTCAAGCTGATGACTTGTGAGAGGAGAAAAACGTATCTTGATATTCCCATAAAATCTTATACAAGATCAGTAGTCATTACCAGAGATAATACTGGATTATATAGATGGTATTAATATACATATAATACTTCCCTGGATGGAATGCAGAGAAGCTGTGAAAGTCTAGAAAGGAATCAGAGCTGAAGCAAAATGGGGAATTTGAACCAAGCAGAGCAAGAAACTCTGCTGTATAAATCAAAATCGGACTGCGTGTGAAAAATACCAATGGAAACGTTAACCCAGCCGTGTTATCCCCCTAGTTATCAAGATATGTGAAGAGGCATTAAACTTAATAGTATGACATGAATAATAGTTTTACAGGGATTAACATATCTGGGACAGTTTCCCCAAGGAATGACAACAAACAAGCTGTTCCAGAGCAGGCAGGCATATCTTGTAGCTCCCTCTCTTATTGACTGTCGCAAGTGCACAGAGCTGCGAGGTCCCACGCTTCCCCTGCTAGGAATCCCGAGTGCGCACAGGCAGTCCCTGCACAGCCATGCCTTATCCCCTTTCTCCTCTGCAATGCCTCTGTGCCAGTGTGCACACTGCAACGCAGAGTGACCTCTTCTAATATTAGCTTGGGCTGTCGGTTTGAAGCTCCTTGTCTCAGCTGCACGGCCCCGGCGGGGATTCCTTCGCTTCCTAGCTTTCAGAGCACTGCAGGACAGCCTGAGAGCCGTGGGTTTGGAGCTGGGTGACGCTGGCAGTGGCTGAACTGTGAGAGCAAACAAAGCATGTAAACAGCCATCTCTGCTCATATTAGCACAAGGCGTGCTGTGGGAAGTCACGATGAGTAAGTGCTTGGTGTGCATTAAAGTTTCCACATTCTGAACATAGCTGGATGCAAGCAAATTTTCCGTATGAGCTGTGCAAAGCAGCAGTCCCCCATGGCCTACGAGCACAGCTCCCTCCTCCCCTTACCCTTGGGTCCAGTGAGAGAAGCCATGCCACTGCCAAGGAATGGGTGGCACACCACCTAGAGCCATAGAACAGTTTGAGTTGGAAGGGACCCTTAAAGGTAATCTAGTCCAACTCCCTGGCAACGAAAAGGGACATTTACAGTATATTGGGGTGCTCAGACCCTGTATCCATCACCTCTCCGGGCAAGCTATGCCAGGCATAGGCACTGCCTTTGTTGCATCTTGCCTCCATCCGCACAGAGGCGAGTGATGAGCTGACAGCGAGATGCTTCCATCCACCTCCCATTCAAGATCAGCAAAAAGCTCCTTCAACCCCATCTTCTTCTCCCCAAATATTCGACAGATAGACTTCAGATGGTGTACTGGACTCAAGGAGAACATGGGGCTGCTCTGCCTCCACTCCTGAAGCTGCTATGTGTCTCAGATACAATAAAAGAATGGAGGGGAACAAAGAAACAGGACTTTATGCACTCTAAAGACATTTATGCAACTGAATTTCATAGAATCACAGAATGGTTGGGTTGGAAGGGACCTTATAGATCATCTGGTTCCAATCCCCTGCCGTGGGCTGGCTGCCCTCCAGCTCAGGCTGCCCAGCGCCCATCCATGGCCTCGGGCACCTCCAGGGATGGGGCACTACAGCTCTGGGCAGCACCAACAGGCCCTCACTGCCTCTGAGTAAAGAATTTTCCCCTAACATATATCTCCTGTCTTTTAGTTTAAAGCCTTTCCTCCTCGTCCTGTCGCTATCTGACTGTGTACAAAGTCTCTCCCTCCTGTTTTTAAGCTCCCCTCAAGTCCTGGAAGGCTGCAGTGAGGTTTCCCCAGAGCTGCCTCATCTCCAGGCTGAACCAGCCCGGCTCCCTCAAGCTATCTTGATAGATAGGGATGGATGGAGACTGCAGATGTGCTGAGGTGAGCTCTTCATCTAAAAAAGCTGGGGTGCAAACCTGTGTATCCCCAAGGCCTCCTAATAACACATACCCTACAAACTTCAGTGTTTTGCTCCTAATTCCCACCAGAAACCAAATCTCAGGCTCTTTGGAAAGCTTATCAGAGGTGAGTAATGCGGCCAGCTGAGAATGTGACACACCGGAACACCGCCATGGACGCCATGTTTGGGATTCTGCCCCACCTGTGTCACTGAGCTAAATTCCTGCAGTTAAACATCTGCAAGATATCAGGGTTTTTCTATCTCAGACGTTATGACTTTCTCGTGTTTCAGCCCAGACAAGGCACGGGGTCGGTTTGTGGCACGGATGATAGATTATTCACCCCACGGCCACGACGACCTCCAGGGCTGCCCGAACACCCCGCGCCCTCACACCGCCGCCTCGCGCTCACTCCCACACACCGCCGCCTCGCGCCGCTCCCCAAGGGGGCGCTCTGCCCCGGCAGCGCGCGCGCGCGCGCGGCGAGGGGGAGTGGCCACAGTGCCGGCGGGCGGTGATTGGCGGGGGCGAGGCTATAAATACGGGCGGGCGGCGGGGGGACAAAGCAGACTGCGCGGGACCGGCGAGCGGGTGGTTTGGCTTTTGCCCCGTCCCGCGGCTCTGCCTCTTCCTCTGGGTTGTCCTCGTTTTATTTATTTATTTTATTTCTTTTCCATCGGGTCTGTTTTTTAATTTTGCGCTGGCCGGTCGAGGGATACTAAGCGGAGATCAATGAAGGAAAGAAGAGCGAGCCAGAAGTTATCGAGCAAGGCGGTGATGGATCCTAACCAGAACGTGAAGTGCAAGATCGTGGTGGTGGGGGACAGCCAGTGCGGCAAAACCGCGCTGCTCCATGTCTTCGCCAAGGACTGCTTCCCCGAGGTGCGCCGGGGCTCGAGTCGGGCTGGGGGGCCGGGCTGGGGCTGCGGGGCCGGGGCTGACCGCGCTGCGCTCTGTCTCTCCCACAGAGTTACGTCCCTACCGTCTTCGAGAACTACACGGCCAGCTTCGAGATCGACACGCAGCGCATCGAGCTCAGCCTGTGGGACACCTCCGGTGAGCGCTGAGGGCGGCGGGGCTGGGATCGGGG